>VDFB02047230.1:326807270-326863596 GCA_007258455.2 Sequoia sempervirens | reverse complement strand
CAATTTCTTCAACAGCATCTAACTCGTAGTCCACTGGTATGAACTGCTTCTTCAATTTCTCTACCATGCGATCCCATCTGGTGATATTTCATTTTCCTCTTCGATTTCTTTCCAACTAGACCTCTTTCTACCAAATACTGGCATGGCCCTTCAGCTTCATTTTCGCAAACTTAACCCAATCTGGGTCCTCTATTTCCTCATACTCAAAATATTCTTCTAGCTTGTTGATCCAATCCATCAACTCTTCTGGGTTCAGACTTTCAGAATAATTGGGGACTTCTGCTCTAGGTCGTTTCCCGATCTTCGAAATGGCCCTTATTAGCCGCATTTGGTCTTGATCAATTGCTTCTGCTTCCTCTTCTACATTTGAACCTTTTTCCTCTCCTTCATCCTCACTTTCCTGCCTTAGGTTTGACCCTCTTCTCAACTGCTCTTGTAACACATCAATCCATCTTTGGAGGGCTGTCAGTGCATCTCTTCCACCAGCATTTCTGCCGCCTCGACCATCTCTGGCACCACCACGCCTATCAGGCATCACTCTTAGAGGCATCTTTCTTGACCTCAACCCACAACCACGGTCCTGGTGCAAACTGCCTCACGATCGACAATTTGTCCACATGCTTAAGAAAACCCGCTCTGATACCACTTGATGAGGGTGCAACCCGAGACTTAGAAAATAACCCACAAACAAGAGAATAATTTTATTATTCAGAAAATGGAGCTTCTTACATGTAGAAGATCTCAAATCCCCAAGTTTTACAACACATGCAAGTTACAGAAAGCTACAGAATCACCCTTTTGCAATATGCGAGCTTGTCCCCAAAAAGTTACTCAAAAATTAGAAACCCACCCATAAATAAAGCTCCTCTTTAGTTTGGAGCCAAAACAACATTCAAATTTGAGTTTAGGCTGTTTGGCACCGAAAGATTACAACGTGAAGTTCAAATTTCAAAAGAACATTTGCAATTGTATCTTCTAGAAAGTGCGCCAACTTTCCAGGGCCATAACTTTTGATCCGGGACTCCGATTCGTGAACCATTTGAACCATTGGAAAGGTTTTGAAGTCAATAACGCGCTTGAAATCTGCTACACCAATTTCAAAAAGTTTCGGGGCCAATCCGGGAACTCTAAGTGCCTCAAATCTAACTTGGAAGATTTTCAGGTGCAAATTTGGGAAACTAAAACTGTAATATCTTTCAACCCAGGAATAGAAAATAAAAACTGTAAATTGGGAATTTCATTATGACGAAAAGGATATCCAAAAATGTAAAAACATCTAAAAACTGAGAAACTTGAAATTTAACTATTTTTGAGTAATGCAAGATTGCCCTTACACCACTGGATGCTCCTGCATCAAATTCTAATATAAAAAATATACTTATTAATTTAATACAATTAACATTTGTATAAATTAAATTCATTCTTCTTCATTTGATTATTATTATTAATTTCAATTTCTTAAAATTACACAACAAATTAAACATATAAAATATTTTAGATTCTTATTATTATTATTTTTCATTATTGTTTTCCATTCAAAATAAATTAACTATTCATTGTTCAAAATATTTAAATGTAAAAATAATATCTATCTAATAATATATTTAAAAAATATTTACCTAATAATATATTTCTAATTTACATATCATATAAACATTATTACGTTGAGGGGCATATTACATTGGCATCCACCAAAAAGAAATGTGTAAGGAAAAATTCTTTAGCTAAAAATTGACGTTATTTTACAAAACGTAGTGATTATTGTTAACTTCCTAAAATGAATTTAAAAATAGTTTTCTTTTATGAAAGCTATAGTTTTGTTCATTTTTAATTTTTTTTTAAATATTTTCAATAAAACTTAAATATTATTTTAAATATATTTTAATATTATTTTTGGAAAGATAAATATGAAGTGGTAATATGAAAGCAAACAAAATGGTTACAATTTAAAATAGCATTCAATTAGGGTTAGGATTAGAGTTTTGATTAGAGAAAAAATATTAAAATAGGCGCCTCGAGAAGGATAATTCTCGACATATTTTATATATATTAATATATTAATATATGTATGCTAGTAAAAAATACATTTAAATAGTTAAATAATCATAAAAAAATAAAAAAATATGCACACATGAAATAATTTTTTTATATAATGGGTGGTGGGCCTAGCTGGATTGACTAAACTATTTAAACTATTCACATAGAATATCTTTGGAAATTTTTTATATAAATTATTAAATAAGGTAGATAAGCTAGTTATAAATATATTTAAAATTAATATATACAAAATAAAGATAATTACGCCAAAGGCGTCCCATGCTTAGTATTTGCGAGGTCTTTTTAGTTGAACGGTGTAGATTCCTGGACAGGTAATCGCTTGCAATCAAATGCATTCGAGTGGCTCAATGAGTTTTCTCCATGTAGTTATTGTAGAGGATGAAATGAAAAAATTATTTGCAAGCAGTTATTACAGAAAATGAAAAATATAGGGAGTCAACATCCTTGACAGCACGACAGATTGAAGCAAAAAAATATCGGCATCCTTGACAACTCGACAATTATATTTATGCTTAAAAACCCTATTGAAATCTTATTTTCAGGCTGCATCTTGCCAAATTGGAGAAGTGAAAGGTCAATGCCAGAAACTTCACCTACAAACTTTGCACATTTTCTTGTCTGCATCATTGAGAGAAAGACATCAATTTGTGCGAAAAGTTGAGGTATGCCATTGTTGCCCTAATTTTAGCGACATACCCTAGGTTTATATGATTTTTTAAATACTTTCTTTTTAAATTTGCAAACCCTAGATTCGTATAGTATTGTGCCCCAGCGAAACCCCATTTTTGTGCTTCCTACCTTCTCGGGATTGATCTCATCCATCATTCAAAAGCGGTGTTTCCACTATTTCGTTTTGCCCTGGAGCCCTTGCTTGTAAGTCTGAGGTCTGTGCGGCTGCTGCTTCAAGGGATGAGTATCCTTTTAGTTTGGGCATATCTAGAAGCTCATCCACAAAAAAATTGAGAGGAGATGCTATTTGATCATGGCTCTCTTCCCACAGAAAAGGACTTTTGGTTAGAAAGTAGAAGCACAACAACAACACAAAATGCAAATCTAGCATTGTATTTATTCCTGGAAAAAAAAAATATAGACAACTAGCTTTGTTCCATGGTCAATAACCAACAGAAAAATCATTAGCCCTTGCAATGAATTAAGGCTTCTCTAATAACAATCAGACACCTTGAAAGTCTAGTTATTTTCATTATTCTTAAGGGATGTCATATCCATACAAGCCTCAGAGAATTGGAAACCTCAAAACCTTCCCAAAATTCACTCAAAATTGATGCCAATAAAAGGGCATAAATTTAATGTTGCATCAACTAAATATCTATATTGTTAGATATAAATTTTGTAACGGTGAAATCCACATATCCATGAATTTTTTTGACAAGTTCTGTGTCCTTCATGGTGGGAATGATCCTCCACACTTTTGCCTTTCAAGCTATTGTCTTTTGGGGATATTATCCACTTTATCTCTACTAATTGCAAACAATCTTTGGTCTTTTCTCTGCATGATTTTTTCTACTATGTAAACTCATCATGACCATAAGCTGCTGCTCCTATAACTGTGACTTCTTTCAACTACTTTTTTCTCATGACTGTCAATACATATCCTTCAACTATGTCATACCTTTGATTTCACCATGTTGTCTGTAGTCTGGTATGTAGTTCCAGGAATATTGAGGAAATCTTAGGTGTCATTAGTTCTCCAAAGATGCTCATACCTCATCCCCTACAACAACAACAACCACACAAACCTCATATTATTGAATGATGAAAACTGAATACTTACGCCTATGAAGATCAAAACTTCATCGCATAGCAAAACATCCCTATATGATAATTTTTTTAGTTTGAAATGCTTCAGGAAAGCTTATCAGTTCAGCTTCAATGAAACTAAAAAATGACTCTAACAATGAAGCAAAAGCATCTACACACAATTTAGTTCAAATTCTTTCTCTACTTCTCACTTGATGCAAAGGTTGCATCTAAAATTTGAGCTAAGCATTATATAGTTGCAACCCTTTTTTCCTAATAGTCTGATAAATTTTCTCAACAAAAATACAGTGTTATGGACTTTACAAACACAATAATAGACGTTCTGAGTAGAAGCTTAAAACCAAGAAGAAAGAGAGTCGAATGTAGGAGTACTAGATGGGGCGGTAAGAACACCAAATGGTTCCCTACCATGTTGAAATATGGTGTTCAATAGTTCCCAAGAACAGAATACCAAAGGTCATAATCTGTCATACCTGGAAAATAATGGGGCAGAAAGTAAACTGAAAACTTTATAGACCTTAGGAAGTTCCATTGAGTCATTCCACTGCCCATTGCATCATTAGTTTGTGAGTCATTCCTTAGGCACAAAGAATGCAGAAAGGAAAAAGAACCTAGGATCACATGGGATTAGCCATGCCAGCATAAGGCAACATCATAAACTGCATAAGTAATCAAACTATGAGTGGACTATAAAACAAAGTTGTTGCTACAAAACCCAAAAATTGTCCATGAAGAACTGAAAAACTTATATTGGATTTTGTTGCTTGGTTGGTATGACATTATTATCTTAATGTAATAGACAGACATGGAAAATGCTCGAAATTGAGCAATTGCTTGAGGATTAAGTTTATATGGGAGTTGAGTTGAAACACCAATTGTGATTTTTCAAGGATCACTTACCGAGGATAATCTGGCTCTGTTACTGTTAGAATAAAGCATAGATATAGTATATCCATGAGTTCATTCAATATAAGCTCATGAATCATATTGATATGCATATTCACCTAGCATAGCTTGTCTTCCAAACATACCTTTAGTCTAGAAAACATGCAAGATCAACAAAATGTTAAAACATTCTCCTTGGATTTGAAGATATTCTGATCAGAGTGCAGTTGCTCAATTATTATGGAACATTGTGTGTGTCTTGACAATCTTTGGAAATTACGCGCTCTCCTCCATAACATGCTTGTCTTTTGCACAACACTTGGTATAACTGCGTGACACTGCACATGATTTGCATAGCTTCATGCACATACCTACTGACATCATCAGATCTCTACATGTGGACCTTTACAACCATGGAACATGATGCAAATCATCAAGAATCTAACATCCTGATACCATAGCTCCCCAGGAGACTTTGGCCAAACTTGTTAGATATCAAACTAACACTAGAGTTGGATAACTTGTAATCTTATTTGATGTAATTGTCTAAATATGACATTTGACTAAGGTATATAATGTTACTTCCTAGATAAGCACCATAGCAGATTTTTTCCAGTTAAATGAATATTTCCAAAGATTTGTGTATGCATTTTTGTTCTATTGTAAATCATTCATTTTTATAACCATTGTCTTCCATAATAGACAATTGTACAAAAATAGATCTCTTGGCTTACCAGGAACAGGAAGATACTGGATCCTTCATCTGTTTTATAATTATTAATTTAGAAAATTCTTCTCAGTTTAGGATGCCAAAGAAAAGAACATTAGTAACTTGTGTGAATGCAAAATGCCATTTAAAAAAAAAAATCTTCTGCTTCTTGCATTTTGATTTGGCATACAAATAAGTATTTTTGGTGCCAACAAAAGAATAGAAGATGCTAACTATAAAGAGAAGGATGGCAGTATTTTCTGGGGATTTGTTCTTTACTCTTTGATGGAATTTTTCAATGGTAGCGACTCTAACAACTTCAACCTTTGAATGTGAGATATTTTTTTTGTTTCCAAGTTTGTGAATTCTGGCTTTGCTATATGTAAAGAGCAGGATGGCAGTATTCTTTGGGGATTTGTTCTTTACTCTTTGATGGAATTTTTCAATAGTAGCAACTCTAACAACTTCAACCTTTGAATATGAGATAATTTTGTTGTTTCCAAGTTTGTGAGTTCTAGCTTTGCTATATGGTATATGAATAATAGGTAGATTAATTTCTCAAATAAGGCAAAATGTTGAACAATTTAGGCATTGTAGGGATTTGAGATAGGATTAAGACATTGATTTTTAAAGATATACTCATTACATGTCAATCCAATTGAAGGATGTAAATCCTTGGTTGCGTAAACTGGTTATATGATTATATCTCGCAGTTCTATGATCAAGTGACTTATATCCTTTTTTTCCTTGTCATCATTACTTGTTTTTAATGAATCCATATCAAACCACTAGCCAGGGTATTTGTGAGTAGAACATGGGTGTGACTTTCATGAAAAGTTACTAATCAAGTTATGATTACTCTGCATTAAAAAATAAAAACCCATTCATGGGAGGTCAAGCTTTTTCCATTTTTCATGGTTTTGAGACAATCAACTGAGTTAGGTGTACGCTTGTTGGCATCAATGAGTGGGGCTCACTGGAATGTCTCACCATGTAATGATAAAAGGGCGCCAAGGTAGTGTTGTATGATGTAGGAATGTAAGAGCATCAACAAGTATCAAAAATACAAGGAAAAACACTTTCTATAGTAGGAACTTTGATTTCATTTGCTACGATTACCATCAAGGGGAACATCCACTTGAGCAACAGTCAGGAGATTATCTCACAACTTGTGTTTTAGGGCATTCTTTTGAAGTTAACATTGGTCAATTTTTCCTCTCTTAATTAGAGAAGATTATAATGGTAGTTATTTGCAATTTTGGCATGAAAGGGATTTTTTGGCTCTCAAACTCTCACTCTTTTCTAAGACCTCTTTTATATGGCGGGGGTTTTTTGTCCCATTGAATTATGTCAAGAAAAATTCAGCTAGAAACATAAATTTTTGTACAAAATACTATCCACTCAAGGAATTTATTTGAAAAGCATTTATAAATGAGATATGTTGATAAATTTTGTTATTCCCACTTTTATATAGAAATATTATGCATTCAATTTGAATTTACAATATGCAAAATACATTAGATTATATATTTAAATTTTCTCACTACTATACCAAATTTATCCCTCTTATAATAAATGGTTGATCTCTCTCATTTTTTCCTTGACAATTCCTAACAGATCTGTCCACTCTAAGAAGTCAAGATTGTACAAAAGAGCTTGAATACAGAACTACCATGTATTATGCAAACCCAGAAACATAGTCAACACTATTATAATATTTAGAATCTACAGAGGCACAGAGGCAAGACCATAATCACATACTCAAAACCAACAACATGGTTAGAATCTACATAAACTCTCACAGGACCATAATCAAGGTTTTAGGAGATGAAACCTCAAAATTGAGGTCAACCACAAGGTTTCCATGACTAAATTCTATTTTATTCTGCTAACATTTTCTGTAGAAATATTCTAAAATCAACGGTTTCAATAAATGGGTCTGATAAAAAATTTGCATAAATCTTGTGCTTAATACAGATTAGCATTATATGACAGGATTTCAAGCATGAATTTGAATAAAAAAGCAATAACTCCATTTTTCTGCATTTTAATCCATAGCCAAAAGAGGGCTATTCAGAAAGAGTTGTTCCCTAATTCATGGGTGCCTTATCTTTCTCTTTCCAAAGAGCACTCTTGGTTTATATTTTACCCACAGTCCTTAACAAGAGCACCTTTGGTTTGTATTTTAGTCACAATCCTTGCCAACTAAGCCTTCACAGCTAAGCTAAGTCCACTAATGGTGGTTTTGTTGGGGGCACAATACTATACAAATCCAGGGTTTGCAAATTTGAAAGAAAGTATTTAGAAAACCATATAAACCTAGGGTTTGTCATTAAAATCAGGGCAAGTGACATACCTCAAGTTTCTGCACAAATTGTTTTCTTTCTCTCAACGTTGTAAAGCCTTTTCAACAAATCTATTTTGTGCATGTCCTTTTCTATAACAGAGTAATATCTCCATTCCAACACACTTACAACTGGAACCTTCATTACTCCTTTTCAGGTATTTTTCTATTATGTTCAGTTGGCTACCTCTTCTTGTTATATGTAATCATGTTTGAATGATCAATGATTCATAAGAATATATTTTTGTTCTATAAACATAGTTGCATTTTAATTATCAATGTAAACTATCTCCACTACTAACATAGTTGCATTTTAATGTTCAATGTAATCTATCTCCACTATGATCAATGTAAACTATCTACATGGTTGCATTTTAATGATCAATTTAAACTAGTTGCCTGATGAAATTTGTCTTTTGAGGGCCACACTCCTTCCTACAAAATGTGTTGCTCCTAACGAACTTCTCTCTACATGCATTGTTGTGATTCAACTATAACTCACAGCGGCACAGTTAAATAAATCAATATATTATTGTCTTTCTTGAACATTGTTTTCTTCATTACCTTCACATTAAAATTGCACGTCTATTCATATAAAAAAAAAACCAAATTCAGATTCATCTTTTCATTTTTCTTAGTTTTGCACACAAAATATGTTCAAGATAGTCAAATACCAATTCATAGAATGTTATCTTTTAGTTTTTTTCAACATGTATACTTTCAAGTTTTCTAAATAGAAAAATAAAATAAAAATTAATATGGTTTTTTCGCTTTTCCTTGTTCTTAACGCTTTTTTATAAAAGTTTTCTAACAAAATTATTTGCTATTTTATGTAAAGCAGCTACAACTGAAGCTGTAAATGCAATGGTTGCCAAAGATATTTTCATAGTGAACAGTACAAAACATCTTCATATGCTAAACTTAAATAATTTCTCAGTTTTTTTGCCAATATACTGGTGCTTTTACTTTTTAGACCATTTTATATGCTATAGATGGATCCTATTTTCAATGAATAAATATTCTCATTGTTTAGATTCTCACAATTTTCCAGATGTGGTGTCAGATCTAGGTCTGTTTGTCTGATATTTCATGGTTGTTTTTTGTTGAAAGTCCTTTATGACTACATAGTACATACCATAAGATTACATATTTTTGTGCATGAGTATGAGAGGAGTAGCATTGGAAGCAATGACATTTGTGGTTGTGCTTCTAGGTACATTAGGTGAATGGGAGACAACCAAAGAATGTTATGTTTTTGAAAACTTTCCTGTGCCTCTAGAGGCTTCTTACTGGACAATTTATGCATGGGACACAAAATGAGTGATAAATTGAATAGTTTGTTGGCATGTGTATTATAGCTGAAAGCATATGCTCAACTTCAACAAAGGGCTCCTGTTCTTTTGTAGACATATGAAAAATAAACCACTTGACCTTCTGATTGCTTGTAATATCCTTTGATGAGTGACCATTTACTTCCTTTGTAATAGGTCACACTATTTTCTTCATAAATTTTCAAAATATTTTAATACATTCTCATTTTACTGCCATATTAAATACATTACAAACCATTCAATGGGTTCATCTTTATATGTTAATACTTTCTACTTTACAAACCATATTAAATTCTACACTAAATATTTCGTCTCAAATTTTTACTTGCAGTTATCAATTTTAAATGAATTTTACAACTACAAATGAATTTTATCACTTTCTAATTATCAAAATTAACATAAAGTTCACTATATTATCTTCGGCGTACCCATTGCACCCCACAGGGGTGATTGCTAGTAATAAAATGCGTTCTATATGTAAGCCTCATATACATTGCGTGAATGCGTTATAATTATTTGCATGCATGCGTTATTGGTTGCATATAAGCATTTAAATTGCATGTCGACACAACTTGCTCCATCTTTTTTAAGGTGGGGGGGAGGGTTGGAAGAAGAATAGCCGGGGACATATCTATTTTTATCTTCACGGTATTCTTCAATTCGACATTTTTTTTTGGTGTTCGAAAGAAAACTGAGAGTTGGGCTGCCACGAGGAAAGCTCTCTTTGAAACGGATAGGGTGGGCTTAATGGCACTTAATTTAGGGTGGCCTTAACGGCGAGCAGCGGTTTAATTATGGGTACCTTGATTTTCGAGCCATGGAATTAGACTGGGATGCGAGATTGTCTCAGATAATGTTCGCGGGTTGGAGGTATTTCATAACATCCTATCACGGTATGACTCAGAAACTTCTTACTATTTCTTTGTGAGTCTATTTGGTTTGGCACCTGCGCACCTGGGTGACTTAGGAATATATGGAATACAACTCTTTGACCTCGATGCCATCGTCGATTACTTTGATTTTGATCGTCTTAAAACCTAGGCTGACGTACGAATATCTTTTACCTGTTAATAGTACACAATACTCTTTGAAATCGCTTTCGGTGCAAAGAACCAGTTTTCAGACCTATGCTTGAGTTCTAACGTATATCTCTAGACCATCTTTAGACCATCTTTACTCTATTGCAAGCGTGAGGGTTCATTAGTGGATGCGTATCAGCGTGAATAATTATCCCACCTTCCATTTATCCATGACAGAGCTCTGATGTATTAGATAAGCCTTGTGTAAATAAGTATGGGCCATCATGTAGTCGCCTTTCAACTGTTACAATAGAGCGAGCCAATGTAGCATTTAATTTCAGCTTAAGGCAATTCGCCATGCTGTTCATATGCCATGACTAGCTATCACATTATTTATTTATAATGAAAATGTATCATAATTTATAAATTATCATAAATAGAAAAAAACAAAGGGTCTACCCAAAAATCTACCCCTTTTATGACATAACCATTCAGCTATCGTTCAACACCTGCACCACTCAAAAGTTTACACTGGTAATATGGAGAAGATATTACCACGTCTATGTCAAAATCTAATGAGCTTGATCCTATGCTAAAGAAAAGTAGCATAAAAACTATCACATACAAGACCAAGAGAAAACCCTAAATCCTATCAAGTCTTAGAATAAGAATTATAGTTATGGTAGGTTTAACAATTAACAATTCCAATGCCCCCTGGGATCAGCTCGATCGAGGCAATAGCATAGTCGCATTTATATCTAAATGAGATCTATCTGACTAAAACAATACTTAGCACCGAATCTGTATATACTGAGTTAAAAACTAAATAGACAATAGTATCAACAATCTACTGTAGGCCCTGAATCGACAATGATACTTAAATTACTATTGAACCCAAAATAATGTTCTTAACTTTTATGAAAGAACTTGTTATTCATACAAATCCACTAAGCTGCAAATATTATAACTATTATGTCTAATGTATAGTTCTCCTGATGAACTTACATAATCTTTCTACGAAATCAATAGGGAGGCTGTGTGGAAGAAGTTGATGTTTGATGATCTTGGACAGTCATAATGGTTGTAATTTCCTCTCACCTAGGCTTTAAATTCCACTTTACCTGTAGCTGAGAATGTTGAGTAATGATTGTGGGAAAAGGCCTGTGTGATCTTTGTTACGGATATTTGGCTTGCTAAGGTTCTCTATAGAAGTTATTCTTTTCTTTTTATAAATATATGGCTTGACCCTAAAAAAAAACATGTTTCAAAACAAATCATGAAAATATCTTGGGTCATAAAAACGCTGTTATCATACTTTTCATTATAAGGAAGTCATCTCAGGATTATCTGTCCTTAACCATCTTAGTTGGTAAGTTGATGTAAGTCATGCTAATCATTGTCGGTGTATTTAGCTCTTAACAATGAAAATGTCAGTATTATTGAGGATTATTAAATGACATCATAGATATCATAATATCTAAGTTTAATCAACGGTAAAACTGGAATATGTATTCAACTTGTGAGTTCTAAATATCCTAGATTGCATTATTCTTTAAATAAGTACTCTCGTTATATCACAATGATTGCATTAACATTTTGAGTGTTATGACATTAAGTATTGTCGTACTTTGTACTCCTAGTGTTAAAGGCAAGTTTTACATGAATATAAATTGAAATACAAGCATATTCTATTTATGGAGTGTACTTATGCTTCCTTTCAAACACTTTTGAGAAAAATTAGATGAAACCTCAATTATGTCAGAGGAAGGAATTCATGTTCAAAGATGCTTATAAATGTTTAATCGTACTTTATCTTAATGAAGATTAGGCACATTGTTGACTTTTTCGCTTGTATTATGAATTATCGTATTTTGAAAGAAAAGATGGGAAATTTCACTTTCTTGGTCAAACTTTTACAATTATAAGAACGTCTACTTATATAAAGGTATAAGCACTTACGTAAACATACATGTATATTTATATATATGAGCTATACCCTCTTAATTTAATTTTAGCATATTCTTATATTGTAAACCGAGACGTTTCTATGATATGTGTATTTGAAAATATTGATGTATGCTTAACTCCTATTGATATGCTTGCATGCGTATAGACAATTTATCATAATAGCGTGCTTTTTCTTACAAGATTGTACCTTGTTGCTTATATGAAGTTATGGACCAAGAAACGTTAAAGATGAATCGATCTATGTTGTCTACATGACTATTTATGTATATGCACAAAAGTTGATGAATTATGGTATTTATGGTGACTTCCTTGTGATTGAAAATCATGATGTGATTAGATGTCGTTATGTCTTGCTCCACAATTACATTACTCCAATCAGTTTGCATTACTGGACTCCCTTGTCCTGGGCCAGGTATTCTTCTTTTAGGAAGAATTTCCGGGCAAGTGAATCACTTCATGGTAGGGTCGAAATACGCTTTAGCAATGTTCTCACCCTTGAAGTAGTCGAAGAAGTCAAGCATCACATGAATCCTACCAAGGAGGCTCGTGTTATGTTATATTGCATAATCATGTTCTCGACCATGTGGTCTATTGTAAGGAATTCATTCCTTTATGTTTTTCCATGTTTATGGCAATATACTCTAAACTTTATGATATAATGAAATTTCTTGTCCCTTTTCTTGTATATTGGGAACGTGTCATCTTTATATACTTGTTGATGTGTAATATGTGTAATTATTTAATTTTAACCTATGGATGTCATTACACTTAATGAATCCTTCATGTTGAATGTATACTACTATGCATATGTGGGAAGTCCAAATACCCTTTCAATAACATCTAAATCTATGTCTAGAATAGTCTAGCCTATTAGACCAAACACTCTCCTTTTCCTTTGGTTGTGGGATTTTGCACAAGGCAAGACAAGCTTAAGAGTCTAAAGGGAAACTAGGAAGGCAACTACTTGGACTAATCACGACTTTTCCATACATTGAGCCATGAAAGTTTTATCTCCATTAGCACTAACCCTCTACTGAAACTCTTGAAAATTTACATACATGCCCAAGGTGAATATCTCCAATCTTTATCCATGGAGAACATTTTTTTATGTAGGGTAGTATATTTTATACTTGTATTTCATCTCTTTTGGTTGAGATTTCTCTCCTTTCATTAGTACTACTAATAACATAAAATATCCATTAGTATTCTAATCAAGTATTTCATTCTACAATTAAATTCAATGTCTCAACATATTCCACTAGATATCATTATATTTAAGCACTGTTTCTAAAATTTAGCAAGAAGCAACAAAGGTTAAACAAGTGTATATAGTCATTTTGAAAATTTGAGGAATAATCCTTCTAGGGTGTGTAAGAGTTTGTGAATCAAAGATACGTACCAATGAGTACTTCAAGGAAGGGAATTCTCACATCCTAGTAACATACATGCCTAATAACTTAAAATACATCATGTAGTGCCCCTTCGTATTGGCCTCCCTAGACATTTGAGTAAGTTTTTTATTCGTGATGTCATGTGTTCTTGTTGTTTATTGTGTGATTGAATCAAGTGGAAAAACTTAATAGTTTTATATGGCTTTGTTTAAATCAATTAATTAAATTAAAATTCATTTACTAAGTAAATTAAATAAATTTGAAAAAAATAAGATAATAATATAAAGTATATGGTTATTAATAAGCAATTGAAAATTAAGTTGTTTTGTTAAAAGTATTCTTTAAATTGTATTTTATAACAATTGATAAAGTTTATATTCAAGAGAGTTTAATTATTTATATATGGAAAAAGTAATGTGATTTTGTTATAAATAAAGATGAATATTATTAGCATTGGATTTTAATTAATTATATGGGGAAGTAATTTGATTTTAGATTAAATAAAAGAGATAAGATTTGCAAACTAAAGTGTAAAGCTGGAAAAAGACCATGCATGCACATGCACGACTTCAAATTATTTTTCGAATGAGAAACTTGTTTATTATGAGACTATTACTTGATTTTGTCTTTGAAAAATCAAAATCTCTCTATCTTTGTTTTAATATCGATCAACTTTGGGAAAAAAATTTTATCAGTTGATTTTGTTTTTGAATGAAAAATTTTGTATCTGCAACATTATTCTGTAAATTATCTACTTGATATTGTTTTGGGTTTTCGAAGAAGCAAAAAAATGTAGCGAAAGGATTGAAGCTGTAGTTTGGAAAAATCCCGAACTCACATCAAATTCACACCCGTCTTGATCAATTTAATCTAGGTACCAACTTTTCTGAATTTGTGCAAATACGCACCATAGGTTAGATGTTTCCATTGAAGATTGAAATTCGATGCTTTCTTTTGCCTTTGTTTCTTGCGTTTGGTGATTGCCATGTATTTTTCTTCTTTGTGGGTCATTTTTCAATGATGTTGAATAATACCCCAATATCCCTCTAATGGGTCGGTTTGCATGTTAGCTTTTCTTGCCTATGTTAGCCAAGGGTTCTTAGATTTCATCACACCATTCCCTCTCAACTCCTTATTCAAATCAACCACCTATTAGTCTCGAGCAATCATGGTTGTCTAGGCCTCGACATAAAAGAGAATTCTTGAAGCAAATCATAGAATAAGAGAGCAAATTGTAGTTCGACATTGGAAAGTTAAGTGTATGTTTTGGATCTGTGTAATATAACCATCATTGTTTCTTTCTCCTTGCACACCCAGCCATACCTCTTCTAGTCAAGTAAAGAACATTTTTTTAATGATGTAATTATGTTTGGAAATATCATATTTCTCAATCTACTATTATTATTATCTGCAGTCATGATGCCCAAGTAGAGCACTTGGTATAGGGATGTGTTATTTTATTTATTTGACTATTGTAATTGTGTTTTTTGTTGTCCTCTGACATTGGATAATTGAATGAGAGGTAACTATCTTGCGCAGTAAATCTTCAAGCTAGTAACTTTTCAATGGGGGAGAAAACAGTGTTGGCCGATTTAGTTTTGTTACTACCATTCCTCATTAGCGACAATTTATGGTAGATAAACTTAGATTTGGAAATAAATAAAAAGAAGGTATTTCATTCTCTTTTAAGTCTCTAATTCCTCCCTAATTCCTCCCTGATCCCACCTTTAGAGATGCGGGAGTCTTGACTTCAAATGTTGTAGTAGTAGATTGGTTTGTAACTCTCTCAATCTTAGAAAATGCTAACAATAGGTTTTCCATTCCTCACTCTTGTTTTGAGCTCCTTCGTGGGTAATGGTCGAGATAGTCTTGTGCTGCTCAGGTTAGGGTGTTTAATCTTGAGCAAGGGAACACCGATTTGTGCCTTTCTCTAGTCACTACCTTCACCAGTATAGTTGTCTCTTCCTTTCAGACTATTTCATTACTGCAGATCATATGTTCCACATGGGTGACATGCTTTGAATCCTTGGGTCTTAAGTAAATTTCCTTAACAAAATTGCTGCCGTCGACATCCTTGCATGTGCTATTTAGTGATGCTTTATACTCATTTATAGTAGTTATATCATTCCATGTTATTCGATTTAAAAAGCTTTTAACCTTTAAGTCGTTCGATGAAGTTATAGTTGGAGGATTGAGTGGATGCAATGTGTTTGGTTGTTGGTGGTAATTGCATGGTGATTTATAATTACTGGTTTTATATTGTAGCTTCCTTGAACCAATGAATGGCTTGATTCTTGGTGTTTTCATTGTGGTAATAGAGTTGGCTAGGTGTAGGAGTTAACTAAATTTGATCGCGGCCTTCTCCTTTTGCCTTGTTAGGGAATTTGATTCTTCATTTGAATATTTTATTATTGTTTTCATGATAATTAGGTTCTACAACCTTTAGGCATGCCTTTCACTTATGGCGTCCAACGTCTCCCATTCTTCTCCCCAGCGCATGAATCTGCCTTATAGTTTAATTTTGATGAATTTCGGTTGGCAGTTGTATTCGTATGTGTAACTATTGATTATACTGTTCTTTTAATTACCATAGAATATTTAAATTGAATATATTTACATATATATATAATCATTATAACGTTAAATATAAATATATGTGTGTGTATAAATATAATTATATATTTATGTTTGATTATGATTAAAAGTAATTTATTCGTGTTAAATTGAGTAATTAGGTATTTCTAAAAGATGTTAATATAGTTATTTAATTATTTAAATGATCTCATTATGAGAGAATAGATAAAATGCAACGTTGATTCTTATGCCCTTATAATTTATTACTTGTATGTGAAGTAAATTGATAAGGATGGTTTAAATGTTCCTTATAAACTATTACTCGAATGCGTTAGTGAAAATAATTTATTTGTGTAAATACGTATTGATTTATTTATAAAATATGTTTATGTAAATTCTTGGTTATTTTAAATGACCTCTTAATAAATGAATAAATAAAAATATAATTGAATGTTTATTATTCTTTAGGATTAATACATTGCTTGTATATGTATATTTTAAGGCAAATTTTGATGGTTCCATTTTGATGTGACTTCCTCTTGAGTTGGTTTTGATTTGAGGAGTCTTCGTTCATTGAATTTGTGATCTAATTTATATGGGAACCCGTTGTGTTTTGATTTATCCTCATTTGTGAGTTCTTGGGTAGTCATTCTTTTGGGCTTCCAAAGGCGGGGAAAAGAAAATGTAGCTTTACTATTGGTTTTCAAATTGATTCTTTGAGAACTAGTACTCTTATGTTCAATTTGATTTTGGTGGGTTTAACCTTGCACTTGAAAGTGGTTTTCTTTACTATGAAGAGTTAGTGTGAGATGGTGCATGCCTCACTTGTTGTATTTACTTTTTAACCTTGATATTTTTGTGCAAGTTGGCTTACCCTGTTTGTGTTTATGGGATTTTGTTGCTAGTAGGGAGAGTGGATTTCCATGGGGGCCAAAACCCTAAGTGGTATCCTGGGTAACTCATGTGGAAGTTGAGTTAATCAAGTGATAACCTAATAAATATTTAGGGGGTGGGTAGTAATTAACACTAATAAAAGATAATGGAAGCCTCTCTCATGGCCCAAGCGCTCGTTTAGGCTTGGGATGAGACGAGAAGGCCTGGAATGCAAAATCAACTACCTTGTCTTCATGAGAGATGAGTTGATTCCGCATGTGTAAGAATGGGCACCGGGGATCGGTTGAGGTTGCCAGGGTAACCCAAGATGGGGCTCAGTAACCTATGAAGATCTACATTGGGTAACCCATGTTGAGCCATGTGGTGAAACTCTTCCCTTTAGAAACCTTGCATATTTGTGGTTTTCCCCTTGTTGCTTTTGTTCCTCTAGAAGTGGATGTTTCTTGTGTTTATTGTTGCTCTTGTTGTGGAGTCTTGTTTGTCATTGTTCACCTGACTATTTTGGTTGAGGGTCTTTCTTGTCTACTCCTAGCACAGGGGGTGGGCCTTTTGGTCCACATGGTTGGGTGGAACGTGCTTTGCACCCCATTGGGTTCCCAGCCAAAGATCGATTTGTGTAGAATTGTACCAGTTGTAGAGACTCCAAAGATGTGCTAGAGTTGGAACTAGTTTTGTTGTTTTGTACTCTTTCATTTTAGTTGTATCGTTCCATGTTATTGTATTATTCCCATTCATGTTGGGAAGCACTTTGTATTGATGTAACTTCTTATTATAATTGTAATGATTGTAATCTTTGGCCTTATTTTATGATCTCTGATGTATGCTTATCGTTCGTGAAATGTATATAGATACGTGGTGTTATTATCTGTTTATTGTTTCATAGAATGCGATCCTTAATGGTGTTCTGTCTGTGGAAATATTTATATTTAAACTCTTAGATGTGATGGATGGATTTCATTTATATAATGTTGTGGATGTTCATTCGTTGATTAGTAATTTTGTATAATGGTTAAGTGGAATACTCGTATTCAGCTCCTCATCGTTATGGGTTTGGGATGATGTTAGAGATATTTGAAATGTAATGCAGTCATGTTGCCCCAAAGGATTAGATAAGTGATATATATGTATGGTATAGTATTTGTGATATATGTTAATGTACACTTCATATTAGTTTACTTAAAAAAAAATGTCTCATAAATGTTAGATGTTTTCATTTCCTTTGGGGTTTGCGTGGCAGGGCATTACAACTTGGTATCATAGCCAGGTTGTCAAACACTGGATACTTGAAGTTATTGAGCCCATTATGTAACCTTGCGCTTAGACTCTTGAGTTTAGGTTTTCACCCTTTTGTCGTTCTCGTTTAGCAGTTTGAGTTTGTAACCGGGTGGTGTTGGTCCAATGGTGCAAAAAACCGATGGAAAGGATAGGACCCTCGGTGTAGTGCACAATGCACTGATATTCTTCCTACTGGGGATGCATTATGAACCCTTGAGTTTCCTTGTGGTGTGTTTCCCTATGAAGTGAATTGTGTGCATGTGTGGAAAAAGTATGATTTAAGTGCTAAAAAATGTTATGTTTATTTGAAGCTTAGGGTTCAACTCTAGGCCTAGGAGACCTTAGTGGTCAAACTTAAGTTTAGTTAACCTTCAAATTTGATTTTAAGTCTAATGAACCTATTTTGAATGCAGACATGGAGGGTCAAAGTCTAGAAGGAAGAAAGGGAAAGTACTTAAGATTACAAAAGGGAAAGTTGTTGTCGAATTGAAACCAGCACGTAATGACCAACTTGATATTTTTGACGATGAAACCTTGGCTCATGCCCTCATTTGAATCAAAATAGAAAAGGGCAAGAAGGTCGATGGGCCTAGGAACACTATTAGAGCTAGGAAGTCATCGACAATTTGTGATTGGTTGTTGGGGTGTGGACCCAACGTACCTAATTTAAAGAAGGCAGAAAAGGAGTACCTGCATGCACATCCCTCCACTTCCAAAAAAGTGATGGATTTAGATGAGGACCCATTATCGTGAATAATGATATATGTGATCCATTAGTATAATAAATAGAGTCGTTCTTGTGAGCTTGTATGACTTACACATGCCATGAATAAGAATGAATATTTTATTTTAAGGATTGCATTTCATAATAACTATAATTATGTGTTTGAATTGATTAAATGTTATGCCTCTCGTGTTGTTGTTACTGTTCTGACATTTTTTCTGTTTTGTTGTGTACCATGAGACTATGTTAGTGGTTGTTTGCTATTTTGATTTGGTTGGTTGATAGTTTGGTTCACTTGGATGATTATGATATTCTTTTCGGATGATTATGTTATGTTGATACATTGTGTTTGATGTTGTGTTTGGATTTAACTAGTTATGTTTATCTTATGGATGTAGTACTATGTTGTTATGCAATTGATTAATGTTTGCTTTATAATATTTATGATGATGTATTTATTGGATGGAGTCTTGGTGAGAGGATGGTGTAGCATTGCTCGTCTGTGACCACCCTGCTACCCTGCAACTTCCTCTCATAGTGTGATTGTTATTAGATATACATGATTGCTTGGTGTTTGGTTTGATGCAGTATGCAGGTACCAGGCATCGAATCGACCTTCTCTTTCAGGTCTAAGCATACCTTAAAAATCCCAATGGGTAAGATGTGAAAAAAGGAGTTGACAAGAAAGTCCCCCACCCTAGTTCGTCACCCCATCATTGTGTTTGACGATGTGGTCCGTTTGCAACCCCGTCTCTATTTTGGTGTGGTTTCATTTTGAGTCGTTTAATTTTTAATTGACTAATTAATGTTGTTTTAATTGTTGATATATTTGTTAGTTCATTGTGTTGTTCTGCTTATGATTGCGTGTGACTTCTAGGAGTAAGTTGACACCAAGGGGGGAGGATTTAGCGCCCCTCCGTATTGGCCTCCTTGGACATTCGAGTAAGTTGTTTATTCACGATACATCATGTGTTCTCATTGTTTATTGTGTGATTGAATCAGGTGGAAAAAATTAATAGTTTTATATGGCTTTATTTAAATCAATCAATTAAATTAAAATTCATTTAATAAGTAAATTAAATAAATTTGAAAAAATTTAGATAATAATATAATATAAAGTATATGGTTATTAATAAGAAATTAAATGAAGTTATTTTGTTAAAAGTATTGTTTAAATTGTATTTTATAACAATTGATAAAGTTTATATTCAAGAGAGTTTAATTATTTATATATGGAAAAAGTAATGTGATTTTTTTATAAATAAGGATAAATATTATTAGCATTGGATTTTAATTAATTATATGGGGAAGTAATTTGATTTTAGATTAAATAAAAGAGATAAGATTTGCGAACTAAAGTGTAAAGCTGGAAAAAGACCATGCGTGCACATGAACGACTTCAAACGATTTGTCGAATGGGAAACTTGTTTATTATGAGACTATTGCTTGATTTTGTCTTCAAAAAATCAAAATCTCTTTATCTTTGTTTTAATATCGATCAACTTTGGGAAAAAAAATTATCAATTGATTTTGTTTTTGATTGAAATTTTTTGTATCTGCAACATTATTCTATAAACTATCTGCTTGATATTGTTTTGGGTTTCTAGAGAATCAAAAAAACATAGCGAAAGGATCGAAGCTATAGTTTGGAAAAATATGGAACTCACGTCAAATTCACACCCGTCTCAATCAATTGAATCCAGGTACCAAATTTTTTGAATTTGTGCAAATACGCACCATAGGTTAGATGTTTCTATTGAAGATTGAAATTTGATGATTTGTTTTTCCTTTGTTTCTTGTGTTCGGTGATTGCCATGTATTTTTCTTCTTTTTGGTTCATTTTTCAATGATGATGAATAATACCCTGATATCCCTCTAATGGATTGGTTTGCATGTTAGCTTTGCTTGCCTATGTTAGCCAAGGGTTCTTAGATTCCATCGCACCATCCCTCTCAACTCCTTGTTCAAATCAAGCACTTATTAGTCTTGAGCAATCATGGTTGTCTAGGCCTCGACATAAAAGCAAATTCTTCAAGCAAATCATAGAATAAGAGAGAAAATTGTAGTTCGACATTGGAAAGTTAAGTGTATGCTTTGGGTCTGTGTAATATAACCATCATTGTTTCTTTCTCCTTGCACACCCAATCGCACCTCTTCCAGTCAAGTAATGAACATTTTTTTAATGATGTAATTATGTTAGGAAATATCATATTTCTCAATCTACTGTTATTATTATCTGCAGTCATGACACCCGAGTAGCACACTTGGTATAGGGTTGTTTTATTTATTTATTTGGCTATTGTAATTGTGTTTTTCAACATCCTCTGACATTGGATAATTGAACGAAAGGTAACTATCTTGCACAGTCATTATAGGAAATATCATAAATCTTCAAGCTAGTACCTTTTCAATGGGGGAGAAAATAGTGTTGGCTGATTTAGTTTTGTTACTATCGTTCCTCATTAGCGACCATATATGGTAGATAAACTTAGATTTGGAAATAAAGAAAAAGAAGGTATTTCATTCTCTTTTGAGTCTCTGATTCCTCCCTAATTCCACCTTTAGAGATGCAGGATTCAACTTCAATTGTTGCAGTAGTAGATTGGTTTGTAACTCTCTCAATCTTAGAAAATGCTAACAATAAGTTTTCCATTCCTCACTCTTGTTTTGAGCTCCTTTTTGGGTAATGGTCGAGATAGTCTTGTGTTTCTTAGGTTAGGGTGTTTAAGCTTGCGCAAGGGAACAATGATCTGTACCTTTCTCTAGTCACTACCTTCACTAGTATAGTTCTCTTTTCCTTTCAGACTCTTTCATTACTGTAGATCGGGTGTGGGAGTTAATCATATGTTCCACATGGGTGGCGTGCTTTGAATCCTTGGGTCTTAAGTAAATTTCCTTAACAAAATTGTCATTGCCAACCTCCTTGCATGTGCTATTTAGTGATGCTTTGTACTCATTTATAGCAGTTATATCATTCCATGTTATTTGATTTAAAAAGCTTTTAACCAAGTTAGGCCATTTGATGAAGTTATAGCTGAAGGATCAAGTGGATACAATGTGTAAGGCTGGGTGTAGGAGTTAACTAAATCTAACTGCGATCGTCTCCTTTTGCCTTGTTAGGGAATTTGATTCCTCATTTGAACATTTTATTACTATTTTCATGATAATTAGGTGTTGTAGCCTTTAGGCGTGCCTTTCACTTATGGCATCCAGTGTCTCCCATTCTTCTCCCCGGCGCATGAATCTGCCTTATAGTTTAATTTTGATGAATTCGAGTTGGTAGCTATATTCATATGTGTAATTATTGATTATATTGTTCTTCTAATTACCACAGAATATTTAAACTGAATATATATATAATCATTATAACGTTAAATATATATATATACACATATGTATAAATATATGTATGTATAAATATACTTATATATTTATGTTTGTTTATGATTAAAAGTAATTTGTTCATGTTAAATTGAGTAGTTAGGTATTTCTAAAAGATGTTAATATAGATATTTAATTATTTAAATGATCTCATTATGAGAGAATAGATAAAATGTAACGTTGATTCTTATGCCCTTATAATTTATTAAGTTTGTATGTGAAGTAAATTGATAAGGATGGTTTAAATGTTCCTTATAAACTATTACTCGAATGTGTTAGTGAAAATAATTTATTTGATGGCCTGTGATAAAGACGACATCCTGCCCTTTAGATGGGCAACTGGCAAACGTGAGGCATGGTTTTACATGCACAATAAATTGGGGCTTTTTGATCCCAATATTGGCCGCCGCCATTCTCATTCTCCCTGGCACACCTGGTGCAATTTTAGGGCTAGTTCTGAAAGAATTTTTAAGCGCCTCGATCGTGCCATGATCTTGGCACAATCATTCTTCTCCTTTGCTATCTCTTCTCTTTCGGTTAAGTCGATAATGGATGTGACGTTGTCTGATCACTTCCCCATCAGTTTCCACATTGAATGGGAGACTACACAGCCTAGCATGTGCAAGACACAATTCTTCCTCAACACTTCTCTTTTAGGCCATAAGGCCACCTTGGCCCACATTCACAGAATTTGGAACTTGGAATGCAGGCCAGCTCATAGTACTAGCTAGATTACGTGGTGGAATGATGCCATCACCCGTACCACTCGCTTCTTGTGCATTTATGGGCGCTAGCTGGCCATCTTTCGCCAGCGGTCTTACGAGGCAACCATAGCTGATTTGCTGTCAGTCAACAAGGCCTTAGTGGCTAGCCCTTTTTCTCCAACTTTGCAAGTTAAAGTTGTAGAATTACGACACAAAAAGCAAGTTGCAAACAACTACACCGCTAGAGGCGCACAAATCAAGGCCCGTTTGTAGTGGCTCAAAATTGGGGATCATGCCTCCAAGGAGTTTTTCTTAGCCTTGCGTGCCAGGCACTCCTCTCCAAGCATTAAAAAGATTAAAAATGGCGTATAGGTCCTTTCAGAGCTACCTGACATTATGCAAGATTTTGTGCATCATTACAAGCAAGTTTTCACTGCCTAAAACCCCACGCTTGAGCACTAGCAGGCCCTCCAGGACTGCCTTGCCGTCGTGCCACATAGGCTATCTGCAGCCTAGAAGAAATTTTGTGACTAGTTGCTTATGCCTAATGATCTGAAAGAAGCTTTACATTCCATGGTAGATGATAAAGCCCCTGGGCTTGATGGCTTTCCCTGTGAATTTTACAAAGCCCTTTGGGACTATGTGGGTCCCGACTTGTTTCAGGTCTATTTAGAGGCTTTTCATTCCAATTCTTTAGGAGAGCTAATAAATAAAGGGAATATTAAGTTCATACCTAAAGCCGGTGATCTTGAGGATATTTGTAATTGGCGGCCTATTATGCTCCTTAATGTCTCTTATAAAATCATTGCTAAAGTTCTTGCTTTAAAAATTTGCCATCTTCTGCCCCTCATTGTGCATCAGGAGCAGAATGGGTTAATCAAATCCAGGTATATTTTGGATAATATCATCACCATTTGGGAAGGCATGGAGTGGGCCCGACGCTCCAACCAGAAAGCTTTATTCATTAAGATTGACTTTGCCAAAGCCTATGATCGCATTGAATGGCCTTTCATTCTTGCAATGCTGCAAGCTCTAGGTTTTGGGCCCAATTTTATTCAGTCTGTTCGAATGCTCTTTACGGATGCCTTGGCCTGCATCACCATCAATGGTCGACAGTCCTCTGCCTTTGGCCTTTTCCGTTCCATTCGACAGGGTTGCCCTTTGGCTCCCTCGCTGTATGTGCTTGCCGTTGAAGGGTTTGGTTATCTGTTGGCTAATGCAGCCTCATTATAGTGCGTCAAAGGCATTTCGTTGCCAAATTCCCAGTTGCAATTACTGAATGGTCACTTTGTGGATGATTCCTTTCTCACTCTCCTGGAGGAAGAGGAGACCATTCACAAGGCGCTCCAATGCCTTAATGTGTTATGTCTTGCGTTTGGCTCTGCCATTCAGTGGCACAAGATGCTTTACTATTGGTACTCTGTCCTGCCTTGCCCTGCTTGGCTACAAGCTCTTGGCTAGAAGTGGATTGGGTGAGGTGAAATTTTTCAATTTTTGAGCTTTCCTTTTGCTTTCCAAGCTTCTCTGGCAGAGCTTTGGCAGGTTGTGCTTGCTTGAATAGAGAAAAAGCTAACTTACTGGATCACCAAACCTCTTTCTTTGGCAGGGAAATTCTAGATTTGCTCTAAAGTTTTGGCCACTACCCATGTTTATTATTCTTCTTGTTGGGCGCCTTCTAAAGCTGCTTATAGCAAGCTTGAGAAATTGCTTCGTGATTTTCTTTGGGCCTCCTCTGATATTCATTATGGCTTCCATCATGTCGCCCAGGATTTCTGTTATCTCCTCAAGGACTCTGAAGGCTTGGGTTTGCTCTCTACCCAGAGGCAGGGAATTGCTCTATGTGTCAAATGGGTGATTCGTGCTCTCACAGGTGACGAGGCTTGGAAAATTCTCTTTTGCCACTGCATTTAGTCTGGTTTCCCCGCTAACAGACTTGCCTGGAAAGGAATTGGCCTCCAGACCCTTCTGGTTATGAAAGAGTTAGTTTAGATAATTGGTACGTTTATTACCAAAAGCATTTGCGCATGCCTGGGAATCTATCAAACCTTGGCTCTAGTGGTCTGGCTCCAGCTTTCAGGATGAGCTCTCCCTAAACCAGCACAATGTGTGGTGGTCGCCCCTTTTTGCCATAAATGATTAGCCTTTGGTTAAAGTGCCTTGGCTTAAAGCTCTCAGATTTCACAAGAAGGGTATCTAAACCCTCCATCAGCTTTTTCTCAGACCTGCCATGCACATCATGCATTGGGACGAGTTTCGTGCCTTATATAGTTTTCATAACCAGGACCATGCTACTTTTGAGGGTTTGGTGAGTGCTATCCCAGACGAGATGCTTCACAAAATTAGTATTCATGGGCCCAAACCATGGTGGAAAGACTAGAAATGGTATCTAGATACTTCTTTGAGAAACTACAAGCCTCGGCTTGGCTACAAGTGGCTTTCGCCTCACTTTCCCATGATCCAGAGTCTGAATTAGAGGTGGTTTCTCCAATCTCTGACTCCTGTTGGACATAAACGATTTACCAACACTTGGTTTGTAAGTGTTGAGCCGAAGCTCACCCATTTTTCCTGGTGTATTCTTTTCCAGGGCTTGCCAGTGGGCTCTTGGCTTGTTCATTTGGGGGTTCCAGACCCTTGGTGCCCGTTCTGTAGGCAGTCTGAGACTTTTAAGCATCTCTTTTGGTTTTGCCCTTGGGCCCAATAGTATTGGACCTGAATACATGATTTTTTTAGCCATTTCAGCTGGAGCCATTCTCTTGGCACATGATTCTGCTAAGGGATTCACCCAGATTCCCAGCAAAGTATACCCAACTTTGGCACACTTTCATCTACTTTTGGTTTTGCCCTTGGGCCCAATAGTATTGGACCTGAATACATGATTTTTTTAGCCATTTCAGCCGGAGCCATTCTCTTGGCACATGATTCTGCTAAGGGATTCACCCAGATTCCCAGCAAAGTATACCCAACTTTGGTACACTTTCAGGGTGGAAATCCTTTTTACTATTTGGAATGATAGAAATGCCTGCATATTTTCTCATTCTCAAATGGATTGTCAGATTTCTATGTATTCTAAAGCTATTATTTTCTTTAATGTATTATTTCAGATACAGGTGCAAGCCAACAAAGTGGCATTAGAACTTGCTCACCTCTAGGTTCTCCTGGACCATTGGGGCAATGGCCCGTGCACTGTGGCCCGGGTCCCCGACTCGCCCTCCTCCTCTCGCCACCGGTCGCCCTCTCGAGGCCGACGGCGGAGTGGTACTACTCGCCCCCACTCTCAGCCTCCGCCTCGACGGGACTCCCGCCCCCCTCAGCGTGCTCGCTGTCCTTCACCATAGGCTGGCCAGGGGTGGTTCTTTGGTGGGTCGTTGAGGAGTGGTGGCGGTTGGCCCTCTGATGCTGCTCCTGCTCCTGGTTTTGCCTCTGGTTCTGGTTGGCCAGATACAAGTAAAGTCTTTCCGCGGCTAGCCCTTGCAATCTTTCCCCAGCATGAGGAAGAAGTTAAAGAAAAAGATGATGATGGTTGGGCTCCTCCTGACGTCAATCTTGTCCTCGCTGATGTATGGGGGATGAAGGATGACAAAGAATCTCCTGGCTCTGCTGGTGGTCATGCCCACAAAAGGATATGAAAATCATGGCAAAACCTATCCTGGGAATTGGACATTCCAGCAGGTGACTAATACCTCTTCATGGTCGTTTATTTACTTGTCAAACCAGGGAACACATGCTTTAAATGGAGTGGCACTATATGTGCACTAAGAACTGGTTTCAGTCACAACCTATTGAAAATAAATACTTGGAAAGAACAGGAAGGTAATGCAAAGTTCTCTTATCTCAACCATAATCTAACCAAAGCAGAAATCATAATAGCTACAATTGAGAGACAAACTATAAACTGGCCTTATGCTGCAGGAACAAACACAAGGATGGATTCTTGATGCTGCAGGAACAGTATAAGCCTGAGCTTGTGCTGAAACTTCTAAAATGAAATCTATCCTGAATTAACAAAGGATAAACAACTACTCTCCTACAGATACTTACTAAGTGGGCCCCCTTAGCAAGCATCAACTAATTTACACAGAAGATTGTGCTCAAAACTCCATCAACTTTTATTCATAACATGAAATCATGTACATTGATTGTTCTGCTTCAGAAAACTAACAAAAACTCTGATTCATATTATGACTCTAACTCTTACATAATCTGCTTCTCTATCTATCTCCTTCTTGTTCACCCGCGTAGGAGGAACACTTATTGTAAATCAGGAGAACAACTAACTAACCCTAACAGAGAAAGACGTGGATGTAAAGTGTATCCCGAAATCGAGGAATAGACTTCATAAATGAGTTTATCCGTTCAACCCGATCCAGAGAGAATCTAGCACTCCACTCTTTCTAGATTAAATGTTATTTAAAATCCTTTCCAATAGTTTCGGTCAAAGAGCCTTCACTAGAGCTTCCTCGAAGTCATGCAGGAAATGGACTTTACTACAAGGCCGAGATTGGCTGTGCTTGACTCAATCATACTTTCTTCAACAACCTGTGAAACACAAGGTAATAGATGCGAAAGAAAAGGAACATGGCACATACACAATATCCATTCATTAATCACATATTTAAATCTATTTCATCATTCAAAAACTACATGCGTTATACCAGTCATTTGGGAAGTTAAATAGGGTAATAAATATAGACATGTCAACATGATAGGCTGCAAGAACATGAAAGTGTATTGCCATAGGATATCCCCCAATAAAAGGTTTCAAAAGAGTTAAACAACCATGAACAACAAAAGTAAAGTTATTAAAAGTACACCATGATATCCAAATTATGAGCATATTTTGGGCTCATCAGCTGGCACTGCCTTGACCACTTGATGGTCGTCTTTTACTATTTGTTATTTTGGACTTCTGGGCTTGAACCATGATTTTTTAATTTTTTGGGCTCTGCCCATGTGACCTTCGGGGTGTGCTTTCTTACCACCCAAACTTTTTTTTGTGAATATGCATCGTAGAATTTTTTAGTAGTGTGAAGAATAGGATCTTGATTTCTGGAAATTCTCATTACTTGGAACCACAAGAATTGTTCCTTGAGGCACAAGGCATAAAATTTGGGTGGTGGTCTGCATTCCATAATCTGACTAGTTACTTTCAGCATTTCATCCATTTTCTCTTTTAACTCCTGAATTTCCTGTTTCTACCCTTCAATTTCCTTTTTTAGTTTCTTCTTTTCCTCCTCCCAAAGACTTTGTTGCATTTCAGTCTTGGCCAGGTGGTGAAAACTCAGGGTTTGTAATGTAACCAGTCTCCATGTAGCTTTGAAATATTCCAAAAATTTAATTAAAAATATCTTTTTATAAACAACAATGGCTTGACAAGTTGCAGGGGGAAATGAGGCTTCATTGGCCACTTCCAATGGTTCAGTATGTTCTTCCTCTTGCTGCAGGATGAATTCCTATTGCTACAGTGGAGAAGACTGTGCTTCCTCTAAAATCTGCATAGCCGCAACAACCAAGTCATCGAGACTTGGTACCCCCCTTTCATTATGCTCAACTTCCCTTGTCTCAACTTGTTCTTCTTCAAGAATAACAAATGAACTCTATGCAACACTCTTAGACACATTCTGAGAAACATCATATTCAGACTCTACAAATTCTTTTGAAATTATAATAACCTCAGGTTGAGGTGAAACAGGGGATTCTTTACATTGTGTTCTTGTGGAAACTCTTCTTGGCAATGTTGCAGTTGCCGGAGGTGCTCTCGTAGCCTTCCTCTTTTTGAATTGCCTAGAAGGTTCTGCCTTGTCAGAGGATGATGGTGAACTGGTGATGGCAACAGGGGTTGCTGTAGGAGACACTGCTGCAGGGGAAAATGCTGCAGGGGAAGAGTGTTGCCTTTTCTGAGAACGAGGGTCAGATTCTAGGGTTTGTTCCACCCCAAATGACTCTTCGACCTTTGTTTTTCCTCTCTCTCTCCTACTGGCAGCCCTAGTTTGCACCCGAGCAGAGGACTTTGGTGTGAGAGCTGCAGGACTAGGTGCTACAGGAGTAGATGACCCTTGCCCTGTTCTCCTACTGGTAGACGCCATTTCCTCTTTCTTTTTTTGAGGCTATGGGGTAAGTGCCCTAGGGGGTTCTGGACGTTGCAGGCTCTTCTGGGCAACAAATTTTTGCCATAAAAGAGGTGATACATCTCTCAAAGAGCGTTCAATCAACAATTTTATAAGGTCATGGTGAGCAATAGAATTATCTTTCCCCTGTTGGATTCCATGGGCAGATTGTTCTAGAAATTTTAACAAAAAGTTTGGAACATTAATAACTAATCCATGCCTCATATGACTTAGCAATTTGAAGTGGTAAGAATGTAGGTAAGAGAAATGACCTTCACAAGTTAAATATCTGATTATGAAAGTAGCATATTCTGGGTATGGAGGAGGCAACGACACTCGCTTGCATCCCTGCTTTGAGACCTCCAAAGGTCCATCAGTGGGTATTGAAAATCCTACCCTTGCAGAGGCAGCATCCGAAGAAAAAAAATTTCCAACGGCTGGGAGTCCGGTTACCTCTGCAATTCTTTCTTCAGTTACAACAACTGTTAGACCCCATACAGTAGCCTCCCCTTTAGAAAGGGTTCTCAAAAATTTTCCTGTAGCCTCCTCATTAAAAGCATCTAAACTCAAAAAATAATTCATCCAACCACAGAGGCTAAATGTCTGGACTGTTTGAGGATTTTGCATTAATAATTCATGAGCTACAAGCTCATGTCTTACCAGCTGACCACCCATGTTCACAGTTTTTCCTTAGCTGAACTCAACTCTTTTCTGAAAATCAAAAATTTCTCTATTTTGCTTTGGTTCTTTTCTGTCCCGCTGTCACTTTTATCTTCTTTTCCAAAAATAAACTTTTTAATCAAGTAGTTTTTTAATGTGATTTACAATGAAAAACATGCAATGAAAAAGACATGCGATAATATTTGGAAAGTACCAAAAAAATAATAAAGAAAGATTATCTGAGCAGTTGTGACAACGGCGAAAGGACAAGTTTAAAAAAATGGATTATCGTGCCCCCTACTCAAAGTATGATATGTGTCCACACATGTACTAAGGAATAGGCAGAGATCAAGTAATAATGATTGATACAGACATAGTAATAAATGAATAGAATGAAATAAATCAAAAATGCGATAACAAAAGATATTGTGTACCTTTCATTAAATGCTTGTACGTGCTGAGAAAGATGACGGCCACGACATGAGATGACAGTTGGGAATGAGATCATAATTAAAGGTGGTGCAGATGAATGAGGTGGATGGGTGATGTGGACGGACGAGATGAATGGATGGAATGGATGGATGGTACGGAAGATAAAGAAGTGAGATGTGGTGACAAGTGGAAATGAAGAAAAGGGTGTTTCCTTAAAAAGGAAACCTTTATGAGCATGCATTACAAAATTATGGCGAAGCTGCAAGAGAAAGGCTACATCCTTCGGCTGTAGGAGAATTAGTGGCAGGATCCTGAATGAACTGCTGCATGAATTTTTCTTTTGAGACTATTTTATGGTACAATTGGAGGTGGTGTCCATTAACTAACAGCTTGAATCTAATAGGATCAATTGTAACAAGTTGCACTGAACCATTAGCAAATACATTCTCAATTTCATACGGGCCCAACCATTTGGTTTGTAATTTGCCTGGACTGTCCTTATATCGTGAGTCATAAAGTAGAGTTCAATCTCCTACTTTGAATTTTTTCTCCTTAATGTATTTATTATGCCACCTTATTCTCTGATTTTGTATTATCTCAGTGTGCTGCAGGGCATTCTTGCAGAGCTCATCTAGAGCATTGAGCTGCATGATTCTGTCCTTTTGTGCATTTGTTAAATCCATATCTATCTCTAATGCTGTTCTTAGAGTCTTATGTTCAAACTCTATTGGCATCACAGCTGTTTTACCATACACCATTTCAAAAGGTGTATATCTTGTAGTAGTCTTCCAGGTAGTACGGTAGGCCCATATAGCTTCTGGTAACCTTGTGGCGCAGTCTTTCTTATGGAAATCTACAGTTTTAGTCAAAATGGCCTTTATGTCCCTATTGGTGACCTCAACCTGGCCATTGGCCTAGGGGTGATAAGGAGTTGATTTCCTGTGCCGTATATTATATTCATTGACTAAAGTTGTGATAGGTTTAGAAGTAAATTAGGCTCCTTGATCTGTTACTATTTCCCTAGGAACACCAAACCTAGTGAATATTTCCTCATAGAGGAATTCAACCACTTTATTATCCCTAGCATGTTTTATAGGCTTAGCCTCTACCCATTTTGTGACAATCTGTGCATATAAGGATGTAAGACTTACCATTGGAAGGTGGATCAATTGGTCCTACAAAATCTAGCCCCCACTTATCGAAGGGTGCAACTACAACTTGTAGAAATAGAAGCATCTCATCAGATCGAGTTGGTCTTCCCATCCTTTGGCATCTGTCACATCTCCTAGTATATTTGGCTGCATCTCTATGCAAAGTTGGCCAATAGTAACCAATATTTAAAATTTGCATCGCTGTCCTTTTGGCAGCAAAATGTCCACCACACGGCTCATCATGACTGGCATGTAGTATATCATGAATGTCCTCCTCTGGTACACATTTCCTCATAACTTGATCTGGCCCTGTATAAAACATGCAATCTGCAATCCAAGAAAAGTTAAAGCTTTTCTCTACCAATAATCTCTTTTCCTTAGGGGAGAATTGAGGAGGAGTTCTTCCTGTGGCCAGATAATTTGCTATATCAGCATACCATGGGTGAATAACCTTGATTGCAAACAGGTGCTCATCAAGAAAGGAGTCTTCAATAAGTGCAGAGTCATTTTGCCTTTGAATTCTAGAAAGGAAATCAACAACCATGTTGGCTTTACCTTGCTTGTCTACAATTGTAATATCAAATTCCTGCATCAATAATAACCATCTTGCCAGTCTCCTGGATATTGAGGCTTTGTTCATAAGATACCGGATTGTAGCATGATCAGTATGAACAAATATCTGATAACTGGTGATATAATTCCTGAATTTATTGAGGGTGTAAATGATTGCCAACATTTCTTTTTCTGTAATAGTGTAGTTCAATTCAGCCCCTTGCAGATTTTTGCTTATGTAATAGAGTGCATGTTCTATTGAACCATCCTTCTGCCCTAACACGGCGCCAATGGCATAATCTGATGCATCTGTATGAATATGAAATGGAAGTGACCAATCAGGTCCTTTCAGAATAGGTGCTTGTGTAAGGGCGACTTTTAAGTCAATGAATGCTTTTTCACATTCCTCTGTCTAAGAAAAATTTGCGTCTTACTTTAGCAGACTGTATAAGGGGCCTGTTGTTTGGCTGAAGTTCTTGATGAATCTTCTATAGTATCCGGCATAGCCTAGAAAGCTCCATACCTCTTTTTGCTTGGTAGGAGAGGGTAGCTTAGAGATGACCTCAATCTTAGCAGGATCAACTTGAATTCCTTCAGCAGAAATATAGTGACCAAGCACTATTCCCTCCTGCATCATCATGAAGCATTTTTGACTATTTAGCGATAGGTTGTGATCTTCACATCTCTGTAGTACTTACTCCAAGTTGGCTTGAGCTTCCTCAAATGTCATACCATAAACAGTAAAGTCATCCATGTATATTTCCATGCAATCATATGAGATGTCTGAGAAGATACTTATGACTGCCCTCTGGAAAGTTGCAGGAGTATTACAAAGACCAAAAGGAAAAATTGAATAGGAAAATTTTCCCCAAAGGCATGTAAAAGTAGTATTTTCTTGATCCCCAGGAGCAATCTTGATTTGATTGTACCCACTGAAGCCATCTAAGAATGAGAAGTACTTTTTCCCAGCTAAATTATCTAGAACTTGGTCAATGAATGGAAGAGGAAAGTAATCTTTCTTTGTTGCCAAGTTGAACTCTCTGTAATCTACACATACCTTCCATTTTCCTCCTTTCTTAGGAACAATGACCAATGGGGAAACCCACTGACTATCGAAGATTGGGTAGATAAAGCCAGCTGCTAACATTTTCTACAATTCTTCTTTAACAATTTCTCTCAAAGCTGGATTAATTCTTCTTTGAGGCTACCTAATAGGTTTGAAGTCACTGTTAATATATATGTGATGTGTACAGAGTTTTGGGTCTAAACCCTTCATATCCCCATAGTCCCATGCAAAAGTTCTTTTGTGGGCTTGCAACACTGTGGCAAGGGAAGTTTGTTGAGATGGAGGCAACTTATTATTAATATGCAGACAACAGCCTAGAGATACTTCTATCTGTTTGGTGAGATCATTTATTAAGGTTGCTGATAAAGGTGGTGCCTGTATATCACATAATAGTAAATCACGATGGCTCTCAGGATCTAGTTGCTACAGGAAACATTACTGAGAACAGCTATCCAAAACAGATGGGCTATTCAAACTAGAACTAAACTGTAAAATGTGTAGAAGCAAGTTATCTTCACTCTGAAGCTGGAAAAATGGATAAATTCTTAGCATCATTAACTAATCTAATGAATTGAATTCTTCAGATTCCTCTCCTAGATCTAGCCAAACTGGTTGAGACATATTTGGCAAAGGTTGTGCGGGTGGGTATAAAGCCAATTTCTTCCTTGACTGACCATTAGAAATTGTCATGTCTCCTGAATAACATCCTATAAGGGCATCAGTTGTAGCTAACCAAGGTCTTCCTAGGATAATAGGATATCCTCCTAAGGTTGCCTTAGTGGACAATATGGTGAAATCAATAGAGTATTCCCAAGATTCAAGGGTGACAATGACATCTTCTATCACTCCATCAGGTGTAACCGTGGAACTATCAGCAAGCTGCAGGACAGTCAGTGTAGATCGAATGTTTAGAATATTCAAACACTCCATACTGTGCTTGGTAATCACATTAATAGCTACACCAAGGTCAACCAAAACATTTCTTACTACTTGACCATTGATATTTATTTTTACTACACGACTTCCAGGATCAGTATATTTTGGAATGACAACCTTCCCCAACATAATATTGGCTAACTGTCCTAGGACATGGATAGTTTGGGGATCCTTTTTCTTTCTTCCTTGTTTCTTTAAACAAGCCTCTTTAATGGCTTTTTCGTAAACTGAAACATCTTTAATAGCTTGAAAAAGAGGAATTTGGACTTGTACATTCTTTAGCTGCTCCAAAATATCAAAGGTGGGCTCTTTAATGGTATTGGGTGTAGTAATTTGCAATCTCTGAGGAAAAGGTGGTGTAGCCTGAGGCTGCAGGATAGGTTCCTTAGAGGCAGTAGTTGATACAGGTATATCTTCTGCATGATTAGTAGGTTGTTCAGTAAGAGAGTCTGGAATCTCTATTATTACAGGTGGTTGTGGAGCAAGGAGAGTAGTTCCAGACCTGAGATGGATACCATTGATATTCAGGGCATAAGCTGGATACTGGTTGGCTTCTGCAGAATACATAGGTTGTTATTGTTGCTGCTACTTATTATTAGGATTTGGCAATGGTTGAGCAGGCATAGGCATTTGTTTTGGAGGGCCAGTATTTGTTACAGGTGCTGCAGGAGGAGGCATAAGGGCCGGAGGTTGTGGCTGCTGAGACTGCAGGAATCCAGAGGGTTGGTTCTACCATTGCTGAGAACCTCTCCATTGAGGGTTCTACTGCCAGTTACCTGGAAGTGGAGTCCATTGTCCTTGTGGGTGCTGCCAACCTCCTTGAGGAGGTTGTCATTGAGGGCTCTGATAGTTAGGCCAATATGGTTGAAAAGCATTCCAAGGTGGAGATGGGCCATATGTAGGTTGCCATTGGTTATTATAATTAGAGTAAGGATTACCAAAAGTCAAAGGATCTTGAGGCATACCTTGTCTTGGAGCCCATGGTCTCTTTTGTGCAATAAAGAAGACTTGGTCATCATCACCTTTTATCATCTTAAAATCAGTAAGTAATTGTTTAGCCTCCCAGTTGGCCACCATCTTGCATCTCCAGTCACGTTTCTTCTATCTACAATGTGGAAAGAACTCAGCCAGGATTGCTTCAGCCTCTGCATGTTTCTTGCGAGCTTGCATGGTATCCAACTGTGTAGCCATGTTGTTTATGATGTCCTGCTTGAAATCAGACAGCAAATTTGTGATCTCCATCCAGGAAACTCTGTTGGAAGAAGACTTTCCCATTGTAGCTTGATGACCTCTACCCTTCTTCACATTTGCTCGGGATTAATTGAGACATATCTTCATGAGATCATTTCAAGATGCTTGAGTGATATCTCTGCCTCCCATTAGGTCCAAGGCATCTATGCAAGTATCATTGATTCCCCTTAGAAAAAGTAATTTATGAGATTCTTCATTAAGAGTATGGTCTGAATTCTTTTTCAGAGAAAACAGGAATCTTGATATATAATCTTCCAGACTTTCATCTTCCTTCTGTTGAATTCAGAATATATCATCACTTTTACTGCCACTCTTACAATATTCCTTATATTTCTCAAGAAATTTTATTTGCATAGCTGCCCAACTATCAACAACACCCCTTCCCAAACTCATGAACCATCTGAGAGCTCCCTCCTTCAAGGTAGCAGGAAACAATTTCAGTTTGTGAGCATCTAAAGTGTTGTCATAACTGCAATAGAGGCTATCAAACTTGAACAAGAAGGTCTCTGGGTCTTCTGTAACTAAGCCATAGAACTTGGGAAGTAATGAGGAAGGAATATTCTTAAGGTTGTCATCGTTTTGTTGAGAAATAATAGGGAATTCAAAAGCAAGAGGTTGATTAAGTGGATTTCGTCCCATGTTCACTTGATCAAGTATAGAAGCAAATGAATTTTCTTCAGGTTCTTCGTCAAATGGGCCAAATAGCAAGTCAACACACAAATCTTCAGCAAATGGGTCAATATCTAAGTCTCCTTCGTCCTCAAATAGGCTATAAGCTGGTTCAGTTTTCTTAGCAATAGATGGCAGGTTAGGGAGAAATCTTCCCTGAGCGTCTCTTCTTCTATGCATGATGGTATTTTAAAAGATTTTGAAAATACTTGAAAAACTACTGCTAACAATGACTATAGTAGGTTCTTATATTGACACCATCCCTGGCAACGGTGCCAAAAATGGTTACGGCCACAAAAGGATATGAAAATCACGACAAAACCTATCCTAGGAATTGGACATTCCAGCAGGCGACTAATACCTCTTCGTGGTCGTTCATTTACTTGTCAAACCAGGGAACGTATGCTTTAAATGGAGCAGCACTATATGTGCACTAAGAACTGGTTTCAGTCACAACCTATTGAAAATAAATACTTGGAAAGAAATTCTACCTATGCTACAGGAAGGTAATGCAAAGTTCTCTTATCTCAACCATAATCTACCCAAAGCAAAAATCATAATAGCTACAATTGAGAGACAAACTATAAACTGGCCTTATGCTATAGGAACAAACACATGGATGAATTCCCGATGCTGCAGGAACAGTATAAGACTGAGCTTGTGCTGAAACTTCTAAAATGAAATCTATCATGAATTAACAAAGGATAAACAACTACTCTCCTACATATACTTACTAAGTGGGTCCCCTTAGCAAGCATCAACTAATTTACACAGAAGATTGTGCTCAGAACTCCATCAACTTTTATTCATAATGTGAAATCATTTACATTGATTGTTCTGCTTCAGAAAACTAACAAAAACTCTGATTCATATTATGACTCTAACTCTTACATAATCTGCTTATCTATCTATCATCTTGTTCACCCGCGCAAGAGGAACACTTATTTTAAATCAGGAGAACAACTAACTAACTAACCCTAACAGAGAAATACGTGGATGTAAAGTGTATCCCAAAATCGAGGAACAGACTTCATAAATGAGTTTATCTGTTCAACCCGATCTAGAGAGAATCTAGCACTCCACTCTTTCTAGATTAAATGTCATTTAAAATCCTTCCCAACAATTTCGGTCAAAGAGTCTTCACCAGAGTTTCCTCGAAGTCGTGCAGGAAATGGACTTTACTGCAAGGCCGAGATTGGTTGCACTTGACTCGATCATACTTTCTTCAACAACCTGCGAAACACAAGGTAATAGATGCGAAAGAAAAGGTGCATGACACATACACAATATCCATTCATTAATCACATATTTAAATCAATTTCATCATTCAAAAACTACATGCGTTATACTAGTCATTTGGGAAGTCAAATAGGGTAATAAATATAGACATGTCAACATGATAGGCTGCAGGAACATGAAAGTGTATTGCCACAGGATATCCCCCAATAAAAGGTTTCAAGAGAGTTAAACAACCATGAACAACAAAAGTAAAGGTATTAAAAGTACACCATGATATCCAAATTATGAGCATATTTTGGGCTCATCAGCTGGCACTACCTTGGCCGCTTGATGGCCGTCTTTTACTATTTGTTATTTTGGACTTCTGGGCTTGACCCATGATTTTTTAATTTTTTGGGCTCTGCCCATGTGACCTTCGGGGTGTGCTTTCTTACCACCCAAACTTTTTTTGTGAATATGTATTTAATCTCTTTATTAATATAGATTAGCGGCTTATTCATCAAAAAAAAAAAATTGTTTGTGTAAATATGTATTGATTTATCTATAAAATATGTTTATGCAAATTTTTGGTTATTTTAAATGACCCCTTAATAAATGAATAAATAAAAATATAATTGAATGTTTATTATTCTTTAGGATTAATACATTTCTTGTATATGTACATTTTAAGGCGGATTTTGATGGTTCCATTTTGATGTGACTTCCTCTTGAGTTGGTTTTGATTTGAAGGGTCTCCGTTCATTGAATTTGTGTTGCAATTTATATGGGAACCCGTTGTGTTTTGATTTACCCTCATTTGTGAGTTCTTGGGTAGTTGTTCTTTTGGGCTTCCAGAGGCGGGGAAAAGAAAATGTAGCTTTACTATTGGTTTTCAGATTGATTCTTTGAGAACTAGTGCTCTTATGTTCAATTTTATTTTGGTGGGTTTAGCCTTGCACTTGAAAGTGGTTTTCTTTACTACGAAGTGTTAGCATGAGATGGTGCATGCCTCACTTGTTGTATTTACTTTTTAGCCTTGATATTTTTGTGCAAGTTGGCTTACCCCGTTTGTGTTTATGGGATTTTTTTACTAGTAGGGAGTGATCTGTAATTAGCACTTTACAAATTCACTTGTAAATTAATCCTAATTACAACATTTTCCCAATCCAACAGAATTGTGTGGTTACGAATCTTAACCGTTTAAATTACAGAAACTAGCCTTCACTTGTTCCTTATCCAAATCAATGAACTATAAATAAATCACTTAAATTTTGTAATTAGAAAAACTTAATGAATCAAAATATTGATGAGAATGATAAACAAAAAGAGAAGAATAGAGAGATCACACTTGATAACAGAGTTCGCCAATTTGAGCGACATCTATGGGTCCACTTCTCAATGAGGAACTGCTTTATTAATGATGCCAAACAGTGACACTTTGTACAATACCCAAGCTTGAGCCCTTGCAATAAAAACTCTCACAATCTCTCTCACTATTACAATTTTTGCTGTATAATATCACCTTGTAATTCTTCTCCAAAATTTCCACTTTCCTTCACAAAAACATAAAAACTCTATATCTCCCTTACACTCTCACCCCTCCTTTTATACATAAAATAATGCCTTAATAAGGCCTTTAACCATAAAACAATAAATTAACCCCCCTCAACCAAAAATACCATTCATTTACAACCTCCTTTTGTCTTTTGGTTTAATTGGTTAGGGTGATTTTTAAACCACATATGGGTTTTGCTAATAATTCAGCCTGAAACATTCTTTAAATAAAAATTAGCCACTATATATTCCAAACAATGACGATGGTGTATCGGTGGGAATATATTTTAGTACTTGGTGGGTCAGTGGTTCAACCCCTGCTGACCACCTTTTACTAACAAATAAAACTTTTAATGCATCAAAACAAACCGACCACCCATGTGGAGTACAAGATAAGTCGTGGGCACAATGGTAAAAACGGTGGGTTGTTACAATGAAGGTCATGGGGTTGAATCCCCCTACATTTTTGGAGAACCGCTCAACCGACGACTGGAGGAGTGCATCGTTGAGGTGACACGTGGCACCTCCCAATTCATCCATGTGTCGCCTCATCATTCACCAACCAAGACACGCCAACATAGATTGCTGACTAGACCACCACCTATACTACCACGTAGATGTTGACTAGATGTACAAAATGCCACATTTCATTTGTTGGTTGGTCCACATCACTTGTACGAAAGTTGACTAGACTTGCTGACATTATCAAGCCAACCCTTTTACCTATGAACTTTGACCTTGCGTATCTTTCTCATACGAGCTCCGTTTTTGACGAAATGAACGTCATTGGAATCATGGCGACGAGCTCTCCATGATGACACTGACTTTGACCAATTTAGAGATGATCATTTTTTCCACCTTTGACTATCCTCTGGTACTTGAGTTGAGTCAACCTTTGACCAAGCATAACTCGCACACACGATCTCCTTTTGATGTGATTCAAGTTGCGTTGGGACCATGTCGGCAAGGTCTTCAATCTAAGACCACTTCTGGTTGATTTTAAAATTGTGAAATTTTTGAGGTTTCTAGATCCTCCTATATCATTCCTCCCAACTGAGAAGCTTTTGAACCACCAAAAGTCTATTTTATATGGCATTGGAGTGAGGACATTGTTGCCTCACCTGCCCAGTATCATTTGTCCACCCTGTTGGAACTCCAAACATTTGACTCATGACAAATACAAAGAAGTATGAGATAAATTTGTTGATACAATCAACTGCATGTTCATCAATATTCACTGTACATTCATCATCCACATAGAAATAACTAGCAGAATAACAAGCAACAATGTTGAATACACTGATGTGAAGGAAATAGTATCAACATTCTGAATCTCCTGAACAGGAACATTATTAGAAAATGAAACATTTGAACAGTCTTTTACCACCTCTGGCTAAAGGTTTGACTCTTCTTACAACTGATCCTTACACTGTGCTATCTGTGACACCTTATCATGATTAGAATCACCATGCTTAGTATCACTATCTCTTACAGAAATAAGGGTTAATTTCCTGCTTGCATTTACAATCATCTTCATATGCCCTGTGTTTACAACAAATCTATCATTCTTCATGCGATGAGCTTTCACCACGTATTCAATTCCATCTTTAAACAAATGATGCCTATTATGTTCCCTATAGAAAATGACCTTCCTGTCATACAAATAAGGACTTCCCAAAACCATCCCATAGATGTCAAGCAGAATTACATCTAACTCTACCTCATCTACTAATTTGGATATGATTGCAAATCGAAGTTTACATTGCCTTGACACTTGTAACTGAGCATTATCATGCACCCAACCCAATGGATATGGCTTAGGATGAGGTGTTTTTTTAATCACAATTTCTTAACAACTTGTTTTGAGATAAGATTAACTTGTGACCCACTATCTATTAATGTATCAATCTTACTTTGTTTTGCAATAGTCCTTATGTGAAACAATTCATTCTTTTTCCTCTCGACAGGGACTTCATTACACTCCACAAAAGAAGCATGGTAACTAGTACTTGCAACAAGAACATTACCTTTAATACCCACAATTGTTATCTTGGATTCATTGAGAGATTCTGAACCAAGGTCCTACATGATAGTTGTAGTATTTTGCTTACCCTTTCGATCCTTGAACCACTTTGACTTCTGATCAGGATGCAATTTCCAACACTTCGCATCTTCGTGCCCTTCCTTTTTACAGTGTCAAAAATAAGGATTTTCATCCTCTTTCTTTGCAGTAGCTGTTCACTGTGATTTCTCTTTCCCTTTCTTGCTTCCTTTCTGCTTACTGGATTCCATGAACAACTTGTCATGGCTATTCCTTGAGCTTGTTTCCAAATGGATAGCTTGCAGACTAACTTCATCAATGTTAGTTGGATTAAACATAAGTATGGTATGTTTCAAACTCTCATGTAATCCACCTATATAATTTAACAAAGTTTCTTGTGTGTATTTAAAAGGAATATCCAAAATTAAAGCTCTTTTCGTAAACTCCTATGTATATTCCTAAACACTTTGTCCTTTCTCTTGCCTTAATGATTGCCAATTCATCACTACTTTTTGCATGTGTCCTAATGGATAAAATTGTTTTTTAAGTGTAGTTGTAAACTCAAACCAAGAAGAAATGATTTTACCATATTGGCTAATATCTTTCTGAGTCTTACTCTCCCACCAGATTAGCATTGTGCCTCCTAGGTGAAGAGTGGCTAACTAGATCTTTGAAGCATCATCAGTGAAATTTTGTACCCTGTAATAAACTTCAACTTGTTTGATCCAATTGCCGAGTTTCTCTACATCCAATTCCCCATTATATATTGGAAAATCAAATTTAACATCAAGTTTCAATAAAGGTACAGTGGGTGATCCCACAATAGTGGTTTACAATTTTTGGCCGAACTAGACAAAATAATTTTTTTAACTAAATCTTCACTTTTGGGCACCTATAGTGGCTAAACCATGAGGAATTTGAAGATGATGCAAACTAGAGTTTCGTTACATTTTGTCTATAAATTCTAAATATATTTTTTACAAAAGTTTTGGAATCAGATTGCACTTCTTTTTCCATCTCCCTCGAAAACTAGTTTTTTTTAGAAAACAAAATTTTCAAAAAGTGATGCTCACCGTATAACGCGTAAATTTTTTCCATGAAGTATAAAATTATAATTTTTTCAAATTTAGATTTTTAACTCTGATATCTAGTGCTTCCACTTGGTTAGATATTTTTTAATTGAATATTTTTTCTTTAATCAAGTTTTGAAGTCAAACCAATTACAATTTAGACATAGTGCAACCGTATAACGCATAACTTTTTTTTGTATGTATCGAAATTCAATTTTATTTTATTTTTGGATCAAGGACTCCAATATCTGGTGCACTCATATTTTTAAATTTTTTTTATAATATTCTATTTTCCACATGTGCAGAACAAAGAGCTTGATTTTCGGTGAAAAACCTACATTCACAAGAAATAAAAAATAAATATAATAATCAAATTAAATTTAATTAAAATTATACTTTTTTGGAAGCTTATAATAAGGACTACATACTTGCAAAAATAATAAAATTAAATGAATTCATTTGATCCCCCAAAAGGTAAATCAAAATTTGTTTTTTATCAACATTTTGATAGGTGTAAATGAGACTATGTTATAGGTATGTTTTCTATCCAAGGGGGCTTGGTATAAGGTGGTTTGATCAAACCCTATTCAATTGGAATCCTTTAAATGGAAATTTTCAAGGCTTAAATCATTATATTTTCTAAAAATATGTGATTTCAACAAAAATCAGGATCTCCCAAAAAGTGTAAACCACTATTGTGGCAGCACTGGCATATTAGATCCAGACTGTACAAGTTGTTTCTTTTTAGAAGAGGATGAAGAGGATAGGGTTGGAGGTTCAGGAGGGTCACCACCACCTCCTACTCCTTTACCTTTGTCTTCTTTCAATGAGGATTCAACTTCCTCCTTCCTAGCCTTGCCTTCCTTTCTCCTCTTTCGTTCTTGCCTCTCTCAGAAAAGAACTTCTACCATTGACTTCATCTCGAGAAAAGCTTGTTGAAAGGATTTCAGATCGAGATCTAGAGCTTAATGCTTAATTAAAATCTCTAACATATTCGATGGAAAGGTCTTTCATTTTTTGATCTCTGGATTGAATTCTTCCAGTGCACCTTCTCCTTGTTTCAGTTTCAACCTGGTTAACATTCACTTCTGCAATTTCTTGCAAATGAGCTTTGATACCAACTTGATCCGTAATTAGTGGTTTACAAATTCACTTGTAAATTAATCCTAATTGTGTGGTTACAAATCTTAACTGTTGAAATTATAGAAACTAGCCTTCACTTGTTTTTTATCCAAATCAATGAAATATAAACTAATCACTTAAATTTTTTAATTAGAAAAACTCAATGAATCAAAATATTGACGAGAAAGATAAACATAAGAGAAGAATAGAGAGATCACGCTTGATAACAAAGTTTTCTCAATTTGAGTTGTCTTCGAGTCCGCTTCTCAATGAGGAACCACTTTATTAATGATGTCAAACAATGACACTTTGTACATCACCCAAGCTTTAGCCCCTACAATAAAAACTCTCACAATCTCTCTCACTATTACAATTTTTACTGTATAATATCACCTTGTAATTCTTCTCCTCCAAAATTTCCACTTTCCTTCACAAAAACATAAAAACTCTATATCTCCCTTACACTCTCACCCCTCCTTTTATACATAAAATAATGCCTTAATAAGGCCTTTAACCATGAAATAATAAATTAACCCCCCTCAGCCAAAAATACCATTCATTTACAACTTCCTTTTGTCTTTTGGTTTAAGTGGTTAGGGTGGTTTTTAAACCACATATGGCTTTTGCTAATAATTCAGCCTGAAACATTCTTTAAATAAAAATCAGCCACTATATATTCCAAACACCGACGATGGTGTATCAGTGGGAATATATTTTAGTACTTGGTGGGTTGGTGGTTCAACCCCTGTCGACCACCTTTTACTAACAAATAAAACTTTTAATGCATCAAAACAAACCGATCACCCATGTAGAGTAAAAGACAAGCCGTGGGTGTAATGGTAGAAACAAAGGGTTGTTACAATGAAGGTCATGGGGTCAAATCCCCCTACATTTTTGGAGAACCACTCAACCGACAATCAAAGGAGGAGTGCGTCGTTGGGGTGACACATAGTGCCCCCTGATTCGTCCACTTGTCACCTCGTCATTCACAAAACCAAGACACGCTGACATAGATTGCTAACTGGACTGCCAAGTAGATGTTGATTAGATGTACAAAATTCCATGTGTCATTTACTGGTTGGTCCATGTCACTTGTGAGGAAGCTGACTGGACTTGCTGATGTCATCAAGTCAACCCTTTTACTTGCAAACTTTGACCTTGTGTATCTTCTGCATACGAGCTCCGTTTTTGATGAAATGAACACCATTGGAATCATGGTGACGAGCTCTCTGTGATGACACTCACTTTGAAAAATTTAGAGATGATCAATTTTTTCACCTTTGACTGGCCTTTGGTACCTGAGTTTACTCAACCTTTGACCAAGCATAACTCACACGTACGATCTCCTTTTGACGTGATTCAAGTTATGTCGAGAATGTGTTGGCAAGATCTTCAATCTAAGACCACTTCTGGATGATTTGAAACTGTGAAATTTTGAGGTTTTTGGATCCTCCTAGATTAGGGAGAGTGGCTTTCCATAGGGGTCAAAACCCTAAGTGGTATCCTAGGTAACTCGTGCAGAAGTTGAGTTAATCAAGTGATAACCTAATAAATATTTAGGGGGTGGGTAGTAATTCACACTAATAAAAGATAATGGATGCCTCTCTCATGGCCCAAACACTCATTTAGGCTTGGGATAAGACGAGAAGGATTGGAATGGAAAATCAACTACCTTGTCTTTATGAGAGGTGAGTTGATTCCGCATGTGTAAGAATGGGGGTCGGGGATCGATTGAGGTTGCTAGGGTAACCCAAGGTGGGGGTCGATAACCTATGAAGATACACGTTGGGTAACCCATGTCGAGCCATGTGATGACACTCTTCCCTTTAGCAACCTCGAATGTTTGTGGACTTCCCCTTGTTGCTTTTGTTCCTCTAGAAGTGGATGTTTCTTATGTTTATTGTTGCTCTTTTTGTGGAGTCTTGTTTGTCATTGTTCACCTGACTATTTTGGTTGAGGGTCTTTCTTGTCTACTCCTAGCATGGGGAGCGGGCCTTTAGGTCCATGTGGTCAGGTGGAACGTGCTTTGCACCCCATTAGGCTCCTAGTCAAAGATCGAGTTGTGCAGAGTTGTACCAGTTGTAGAGACTCCAAAGATGTGCCAAAGTTGGAACCAGTTTTGTTGTTTTGTACTGTTTCATTTTAGTTGTATCATTCCATGTTATTGTATTATTCCCCTTCATGTTGGGAAGCACTTTGTATTGATGTAAATCTTGATTGATGTAACTTCTTATTATAATTGTAATGATTGTAATCTTTGGCCTTATTTTATGATCTCTAATGGATGCTTATCATTCATGAAATGTATATAGATACTTGGTGTTATTATCTATTTATTATTTCATAGTATGTGATCCTTAATGGTGTTGTATCTATGGAAATATTTATATTTAAACTCTTAGATGTGATGGATGGTTTTCATTTATATAATGTTGTGGATGTTCATTCGTTGATTAGTAATTTTGTATAATGGTTAAGTGGAATACTTGTATTCAGTTCCTCATCGTTATGGGTTTGGGATGATGTTAGATATATTCGAAATGTAATGTAGTCATGTTGCCCCAAAGGATTGGATAAGTGATATATATGTATGGTATAGTATTTGTGATATATGTTAATGTACACTTCATACTAGTTTACTTAAAAAAAAAATGTGTCATAAATGTTAGATGTTTTCCTGTCCTTTGGGGTTTGCATGGCGAGGCGTACACCTCAAGGCTAGACTTCAAGGTGATCACTAATGAGGCATTCGAACAAGGGGAACTTTGAAAGGATACTATACTAAAGCATGTTGGGATCATAATTTGGAAGGAGCACTAATTGAATATTGAAAGATGGAAGCTCTAAAAATATTACTCTACAAAGGAATTTCTATTAAGTCAAGATCAAACTTTGAGGAAGAATTTAACTTAGTATCTCAAATAGGGGAAACCCAAAGCTCTAACTTTTATAGGAATTAACTCTAGAAAATGTCAGGGTTAGACTTTGGGATGGTCATTATCTGAGTATTGAAATAAGAGGATTCCAAAAATCTAACTTTGACAAAGAATAAATTTGTTTAAGTGTGGAAACATGTTAGGCCCATATACACTTTGAGAGGGCATCAGTGTCATGGTTTCTGAGATGTGAATCTAAGCAAGCTAGGATAGAAAACTCTAAAGGACCTACTAAATGATGACATCACTAGGAAATCATTAGGAAAAAATGGTTTCCAACTCTAACAAATAGATCTATGAAAGGGAAATGACAAGAAAACACAAGGGCATATGATTGATGGCCCACAAAACACAAAAATGAATAAAAATACAAAAAAAAAATTAAAAAATATATAAATGAACTTGAAAAAACAACAAAAGAAAACAAAATATACAAGGAAAACCAAACCAACACCCAAGAAAAAACAAACACATGACACCAACAAAACTAAAGAAGAAACAAACCAAGAAAGGGAAAACCCTACCTAGTTAAAACTAAAGGGAATAACATGAAAGAAAGAACATGTTCAATGAAGAATGCACACAAATAAAATACATGAACACCTGCACTGTGACTCACCAATCCTTCCACTAGTGAATACTTTAACCAAGATCATAAACAATTAAAAGAAAAAATAATGAAGATATAAGAGGGAAGGAACACACATGGTAACACACATGGTAAATCACTATTAATGTAGAGCAAGAGGGGGCAGATTGGGTCATTGTCAAATTGTTGATATTGGGGTTTCAAAGATGGTCTCACAAGCATGTGAGGATGAATAAATTTAATGGTCATGGAAAAAAGGAATGTCAAGGTTTCATGATACCTTGACAAATATTCCCAAACAATCAACACTGAAAGTCTAAAAAAAGGATAATATACCCTACTGTAGCACGTCGAAAAATGTACTCCTTTACATTTTCACACTTTGTTTGGGTCCCCTTAATTAAATTGGACTTAATTATTCCTTAATAAGCCCTATTTTACATCTACAAGCCTAATAAATTACATTTTTTGAAGGGGAAACCTGACAACAATTAATTCCAACACATGATACATTATCTTGAGCAATGTGTCTTCCAAGAATAGGGACCTAGGACCCATTCACCTCCCTAAGCCTTTGAACCTATGTTTTTAAAACATGATTTTGGCAGTATTTTTATAATCCCAAATTCAAATTTCAATTTCGGCTTGTAATTTTTAATTTTCAAGAAATTAAGGATAGATACCTATAAATACAAGGTTATTTTATCATTTATCAACATTAGATTTTTGAGAGATCAATCCTAAGAGAAAATATTATTGTCAAGAGAATTTAAGGGTAGATTTATTAGTGATTTATTGCAGCAATCAAGATCTCAAGAATGATGTCAAAGTCTTTTGCAATCATGCATGTTTTTGGAGCTAACATTATGATGTGAGTTTCAAGATCCAAGTCAACATTCAAATCAAGATTCAAGTATCAAGATCCACATCCATTGAAGCCATTTCAAGCAAGATCAAGATCAAGATTTCAGTCCCCCAAAGGTTTATTCAGGGTTTGGTGAGTTGCAACATAATAATAATTCATTCATCATTCCTTTCATGTTACATTATTTCAATTCAAGGTTTAATTACCAAAATAGGGTTTGACCAAGACAAAACCCTATTCACCAAAAAAAAACATTTTTTCCCTCTTGTGTTTGTGTTGCAAGTTAATAGGTTGAAGAAAAGTTGAAGATTTCAAAAAAATAATTTTGCAAAGTTGCATTTGTTGTCACCTATGTTGTCAGCCACAAAAACTTAGATCGTGAATTTATTTCCAGCTTTCCAACAGTGGGATCCAAGGGAATCAGGAGTGCAAACACAAGGCCCGAGAACTGTAAAATTAAATTTTAAACCTTTGCACAAGGACCCATTTTCCCATGGGTGAATGAGTCCCAGACAGGCTCTTAGAAAGTCATTTTGGTGATAGGTACACACCATCTTTCCATTTCTAGATCTGCAAGAAGTTTATTGTTCATGTCTAGCTATTATATTTTAAATTGATGATTCAAGTTTGAATGGGCATAATTGAGTTGATTTACTATTTTTAGTTTTTCTTCCAAAAGTGTTGTTTAGGTTGATACCCCCATCCTCAATCACAAGGAAACCAACAAATTCCCTCATTGAGTTGACTCACCCAAGGGTTGTAAGTCAATTCTTTGTGGGGATCTCATTTCCTAATGAAATAAAGGAGAATAGGTCCATTCTACCCCCATTTTCCCCATTTTCAATTGGTGAACCTATTTTTCTATGTTTCACCTACAAACTAAGAAAATAAAGAGAGAAGGAAAAAGGAAAGAAGGAAAGAAGGAAAGGAACAAGCCAACAAGAGGACATAAAGGAGACACAAGAGAAGAAATGAAAACAAGGACCCACTTTCTACGTAAGCAAAATGAGCATGTTGTGTGTAAGCCATAACAAACACCATGATCTTGCACTATATCACTTTAGTTTAAAATTTAAAAATTTAAATTTAAGTTGTCTCTTATAATATTTTCTCTTTAGTGGTTAGCTAAGTATATTTTTCTCTTTATTGCTATGTCCTTACTGTTAAAGGTATTCAATGCTCTTACTTTGATAATCAAGTAATCATCTGCTAATTTTGAATCAATTCGCATATAATTTGCATGCTCAAATTTTAATTGGTGGATTAAATGGAATCTAAAATTGCTTGAGCATTCCTAAGAGAATTTATATGATACAAGAAAAGTTGGGATAATCTTTCACCATCCAATGATCCCATATGACAATGATGGATGAGAGATTCTTTTAGAATATGAATTTAGAAATTTATGCAACATAATTTGAGATGATAATTAAACAGGGTTACATGGGGATGCATCCCCTGCCCCAAAATCCCCCGTCCCCGTCCCTTGCTGTCCCCGAGATGGGGGGACGTAAAGAGGACGTTCCCTTTCCATCCCCAAAATAGCAAAATCCTTAGGAAATGCTAGGAAACGTTTGCTAGAGTTTGGGGACGATTCCTTGTCCCTAGTACAGATTGGGAACATTGCAAACATCCCCAATCATACCGGGGACGACTAGCTGTCCCTCTCAGGAAAAGACCTTCTAAAATTAAAAATCAATAAAAAATTCAATTTTTTAATGCTTATTTCTTCTTGTGTGGGGCCACCATCTCTCCTAGGTTTTGTTTAATATTTTTTTTAATGCCTAAAGTTTTATGGAGACAAAATATTAAAAAATCTAGACTCATTTTAATTTTTCTCACGGCTCAGGAAGGCACATGAGTTTCAACAATGAAGAACAGTTTAAGTTGCGCATATTTTCTCAGAGGCCTGCGACTATCTTCAAACAATGACTATCTCCCTCTATCTTCTCAAGTGACCAACTGATAGGGGCGACAGCATAAAGAGCAGTGGATAATTTTTTTAATTTTTATGATACTATTGCAGGGCACACATCTCCAGTCATGGGTGACCCAAAGCATTGTTTAAATTTGTGTGAGTTGTTCAATCTTGAGTCTTGACTGCATCTTTAGATTTGAGCTTAACTTTTTAGTATAAAAATTAGTTATTTTATTTTATTTTTCAATTTTCATCCTTTTTTTTTAAATGAAACCCTAACAGCTTGCATTCTCTCATTATCCTGAGCATATAAAGCCCTGTTTTGAGCCTTGTAAAACTAAATTATTTTGCATTTAAAAGAAAAAAATTTATGCTCAGAATAATGAGAATGCATTTCTCATACTGTTTTAAATTTGAGAGTTACTGTTGTTTTAAATTTTTAAGTTTAATAATTTAATTGTTTAAATTTTAATATTTTAATTTTCTGATTTTCATTTTCAAATTTCAATTGGTTTCAATTTATAAATTTGTAGGCTTTCAACCAAAAAAAAGCGCATCCAAAATGAGAAACAACAACAATAGTGACAGTCATGATACTAAGAGTAGTGACAGTGAAAATGAGGCTACAGGAATGCCAGTAAACCCTTCTTCTACCTCTAAAATTCCAACCCATGCTTCTTCATACCATTTTGCATGCCCTATACCCACTCTTCAAAAGGTTTGGAAAAGGCCCTTTCAACAAGAAGAAACCATTGCGGCAGTTTTCCATAGATGTGACCGCCAACAAGAAGAAAAATTCAGGGGACAATAGGAAATGGTTTTGTCATGTTTGTAAAACTAATTACCACGAGAGCTATACTAGGATTAAAGGCCATCTAGTGGGTGATTGTGGAAAGGGTGTTAGAGTTCGTACGGAAATAACATTGGAGCAACAACTTCTATTTGCAAAGTTGGCTAGAGTAAGTGAGGACCAAATGATTACCATTCAAAATTTAAAAAATGGTCATTAGCTGATTTGCAAGCCTCTTCCAATGTATCAGTTGGAGATAGTTGTGATAGAGGGAAGATGAAAGCAAGTGAGAAAACTTCAGTAATAGGGTTAATGAATGTGCAAAAACGTGAGCAAGTTGATGATGCAGTGGCCAAATTATTTTATGCACATGATCTTCCATTTCATTTGGCAAGGTCACCTTATTTCAAAACAATGGGGAAAGAAATATTGGAAGCTGGATCCTCTTATGCCCCTGGAGAACATAGATTACATACCTCCCTCCTTGATAAACAATATTCAAAAGCTACCATGATGATGGAGGAGACGAGGCAAACATGGATTAGGACTGGTTGTTCCATTGTCATGGATGGGTGGAGTGATATTCGGCATAGGCCACTTATTAATGTTATTGTTACATGCCCTATTGGTTCATATTTTCTTCGAGCTATTGTTTTTTTTGGGAAGCTTAAGGATGTTGATTTTCAATTTGACATTTTGAGGAAGGCCATAGAGGAGGTTGGGCCTTCTAATGTTGTGCAGGTTGTGACAGATTCAACTCATGTTTGTAAGCTAGTTGATTTGATGATTGAGAGTGCTTACAAACATATTTTTTGGACTCCATATTGTGTACATGCTTTTAATAATGCTTTGAACACTACTGAATTTGACACCATTTTCCAATGGAAATTCGTCGGTCGTTCGACAAATCTTTGTTAGAAAAGTGACAAAATGACAAAAACATTTTCGTCGCTATTTTATTGTCACAATCTCGACGACGAATTAAACGTCGAAATAACTGTGCAAATTCGTCAGTCGTCAGTATCATAAAATGACTTGGATGTTCGTCGAAATATCGACGAAAACTTCATGTATCCATTGAAAAATTACAACCAAAATGCAATTGCAATGGCTCTTCTGAAGCGTCGAAAGAACACCAGAAGTTCATCGCCATTTCGACGAAATGGGCAAGTATTTACGATGAAGCCTTCATTGCAGCTAAGCAATTTCATCAAACCTTTTATGTGATTCATCAGTGGTGTTCATCAAAATTGCGATGAAATGGGCAAGGAGTTATGATGAATCCTTCGTCGCAGCTAAGCAACTTTGTCGAACCTTTTTATGTTATTCGTCGGTGGACTTCGTCAAAATTGCAACAAAATGGACAAGGAGTTACAACGAAGCCTTCGTCGCAGCTATAGCAACTTTTTCAGACCTTTTCGGTGATTTGTCAATTGTGTTCGTCAAAATTTTGACAAAACAATGTAATTTTTTTAAAAACAAATATTCGTTGAAATGTACGATCGGTGAGAGATCAATCAAGTCGCGTCCCTTCGTATTCAAATCTCAGGCAATTATTTTATTTGGTCATTTTCTATGTTTATTAGACACCCACTGAGACGTCATGTAGTTTCGCCGACGCCTTGATTCTCTTCAACAGTCAATATTACATATCGCTTTGGTGTCAATATTCATACAAAGCCATACAAACAAACTAAACTCAGAACATTGGAATGGAAACAACTTCAAATTATGATGTAAAGCATGGATTCAGGGTATAAAGAATCATTTTTCTGCCACCATAGTGAAAAGTTAGCACTTTCTTTCATCTTTGCATATTGGTTTGATGCTTCAAACGATGCATTTCTTATATTGAAAAGTGCATTACCTTATTGAGCTTCTCTTTGTTTTGAGAATAGTTTAATATTCTCTACTTAACAGGGCCAACCACTTGACAGTGGAAGCTCATTTGGCCCCTCACATCACTCTCAATTCCCCATACCCAATCATATAACATTAATCATTCATCCATCCATTAATAACATATAATATTCATTCATTAACATATAACATTCATTAATTAACATATTCACATTCATTCATTAACATATAATATTCTTTCTTTCAGTTTGTACATATTATCAAAAATATGGTTGTCATGATATGATTACAATCACTTATTTTGTTGTTTCTTTTTTAAAGCTACAAAAATTTGAAGTGGAGTATCATTTTCTAAATCAATATCTGTCCCCCCTTTAGTTGTTCTGCCCTTTGCTCGTGATCTTAATGTACGCCTAGTCATCTACTCATGACGTGGATGCCTCTACAAGGGGGGTTTGCTGCAATAAGAAAGAAATGTTAAACTGATATGTTTTGTTATTATTGCTACAAGTATTTCATTAATTAAAAGAACATTAGAGTGGTTCTCTTTACCTGATGGGTCCACATCATGTTCCTGAACTTTTGTTATAGACTCATGCTTAATATGGTGAACACCCTCTAAATCCTGATCTGTAGTTGAAACACGAAAGGTTACATTAATTAATACACCAATTGAAATTAAATATGTTTAAGAGAACATGAGAGTGGTCCTCTTTACCTGATGGGGCCACATCATGTTCCTGATCTTCTCTATCCTGATCATGCTCAACACGTTGATCGTGCTCTACATGCTCTAAAGTTGAAACACGAAAGGTTACATTAATTAATACACCAATTGCAATTAAATATGTTTAAAAGAACTTTAGAGTGGTCCTCTTTACCTGATGGGGCCACATCATGTTCTTGATCTTCTCTAGCCTGATCATGCTCAACATGTTGATCACGCTTTACATGCTCTAAAGTACCGGGATGCACACCATGACCTTCATCTACAGTTTTGCTCCACCCTCACCAGGCTGCATTCCAATGTCATGTGCAGTATTATCATTACTTGAATGTTTAAAACAAATAGGCATGTAATTACTTTATGGTGGAAATTAATATTGAATAGATTGCACGAGTATTCAATTTTAAATAAATTTATTGAGTTTATTTACCTGCGTGTCAGATGTAGTGGAAGGTTGTGTTTCCCCAGTCAATACTTGTAGTCATTCAACCACGGCTCCATAGCCTTGCTGGAAGGCAATCTTCAGGTCATCTTCTGTGGGAACTCTATTGAATTCAGAGCCCTACATTTTTGCATAAGATCATGAATTTTGCTTATATGGTGTGATAAAACCAAAGAAAAATCAATTTATTATTTGGATACTATATTTCATTTATTAATACTTACAATTGTGCGCCTAATTTCATATAACCACCAGAGCCAAGTTTGTGTTGCCATGTTTTTCTAGTTTCCTTTGTTGTCTTCGATGTGTTAGGCAGCCTATGAAAAGTTTGAAATACATTAGATTATGTAAAAAGAAAGAGTAATCAGTATATAATTACATTGTTGATAGTATCACATACCTTCCTTGGCCCGGTGGTGTCTTTCCTTTTTTTCTTTTCAACCTTCTCCTTTCCATCTGACACCAGGTCCTTCCACTCCCTCTCTAGAATCATGGGGGGACACTCATACTTTTTGTTCTTCTCTAAATGTGACCTATATTGGTCCCTCGCATACTTTAAATAGGTACCAACTTTCTTAAGGACCTTGGTTCGGTTGAATGTTTTATCACCGAACAACACAACTAAATGGTTAATGAGCTCATCTTTTAAATCTTTATTTTGGGCATTCCACCATGTACGTATGGTGGGCCCGAAGAGCTCCAATGTAATATCACTTAGATGTTTATTAAAAAAATCATTTCCAACAAAATGTTTATGGGATCAATAGTCTAAAAAAAGCGATCAATATGTAAATTTCAATTGGATTATATATAATAATAATTAAAACATTTTAAAGTACCTGGGACCTTCTCTATCTTTATGGGAACGAAATCATTGGTCACCACAAGTGTGACCAGCAATGTTCTCATACTAGCAATACGGGAAGATCCAAGAAATGCTGCTAAAACATCACCAGTACTAGTGGCCTCTGCATTCCCAAGTACATGTTCTGACGCATGTTGTGGCATGTGTTCACTGCCAAAGGGTGCATTAACTGATGCCTGCATGGTATGTGTTGCCGACATTTCAGATGACAATATAGGCACAGATGATGGGGTCATATGATGTGATGTATGCGTAGCAAGATCAGGATGGACACTTGTACCAACCCCTACTCCTCGGGTAGCACTTGCAGTACCCTGATCATGGCCAGGAGCATCATGAGGAGCCAAATAACCCTGTAAAAACAACACATATTTTAGTTCACGACATAAAAGAGTACAAAATATAAAACCATGAATGAACTTATGTTATAATTAAAGACCTCATGACAGCTTACTTGCAAGTTTTGTAATCTCTCATACAATATTTTAACCCTCTCTCTTATCTCATCTATTTGAGGCACTATGAATATCAACTAAAACAATTTCTTCATTGCATTTTTTTTGGATCTTCCTTATCATATCAAGAGGGTTTGCTGAATAAGCAATGTTATCATCACAAAATATTGACTGCACCTCACCATGGATGCTCTCATCTACTGCTGGTTCCTTTCCACGATCAGTCGACTGCAACAAGAATATTAAAAACATTATTGAAATTAACCCAATAAACTTATGAAAAAAACATAATAATAAAACATTTTGCTCGTATCTAATTTATACAATTACAATGAGGTGAACCTGTTAGGTAGAAGTGCTTGAAGATACATTGCGATATGTGCTCTAGGCTAGAGCCTTCTCCGTACGATCAATGTCCCACTGTGACAAAAATTAAATATAAAAAAATATTACCAAAATGAAACCAATAGACTTACGAAAAAAAACATAAGAATAAAATGGTATATTGGAGTCATTAATTGAAGGTTGGGTAAAATGGTACATAGTATGTACCACCCCCATAGTAACTGTGTTTGTAACCAAGTGATTCAAATTGTAATCGATTAGCAACTCTTCCCCTACAACTATTGATTTTATCGCACATATGAATACATGGTTTCCCTCGCCTGCCTCAAATATGTAATTGGGTTGCTTATTTGTTGACCCAGGTTGTGTATTGTTTATAAACCTTGCAATATTCCCTGATGCTTTTGGCCTTTTGTCAATATACATAGCCACTCCTTTATTTCGATCCTTATCTTTTAGTTGTATATAATTTACTGACAGTACATACCTACGCATACTTCGTGTATATCAAACCAATTGCATCCAATCTTTGTAACTGTAATAGGGTCCGACATACTCCATCAATTTAGTAACTTTTTCGTAACAGACCTTTATGTCGTCCATGCAAAATAGGCCCAAACCATGTAATGACGATGGTGCTATGCGATATATCCTCTCGTTGACACAAAAATTAGTGTTTATTGGAGGAAGTTCCTTGGGTACCCATTGTTTCGTAGATGTTTGTACCTCAAGGGCACCTCGACGTCACCTATGCTCTCATCATCATAAGAACATGACCCCCCTTCAGCAAGAAAAAATTCCATGTGTTTATGGAATTTTCTTCTCATCTTTCGACCTCTAGTTGAGCTCCCTCTTTTAGACATACTACATGTCTCACTTTCCTCTTCTCTTCTTGAATTTCCCTCGCTCGAGGAAGAAAGATTTGACAAATACCTATTTGGTGGTACCTACACTCATAAGGATGTTGGATGAAGTTTGTTCATGGTGATGTGATCCCAAGGTGACATTATGATTAATCTATCATTTCATCGCTAGAATTTCACAGGTTATAAGGTAATCAAGTCTTGATAGATTGCAAGTTATTGTTACTACCGTCCAAATATGTCCATTACAAATCAAATCTACTTAATGTTTTAGCTCCCAAACTTTGTAACAAGTGTTAAATGTGACTATGGTCCACTAGTTACACAACCAAGGCCTCAAATATATTCTCTAATTGTAATCAAAGGACTTTTTCTTTTCATTCAAGTAAATAAACTTGAAGGGAAACACCACCAAGTGGTTTATTGGACACCTATATGACTAAAAATAGCAGAAAATTTACATTTAATTTCCATATGTCTAAGTGGTTAATGGGGAGGGAGTGTGTACTAGGCTTGGTTAAGTCATCATAAGTTTATACTTTGGCAATAATTTTTTTTAAGTCATCTTAAATCTTCCTATTTGCTAGGAGACTTTTGGTATGTTTTAAGGTAGGATGATTGATGAAAGATCCCAAAGAGCCTTTCTCCATGGTATCCAGGTACACATAGCAGTGGTCTTCTCTTATACAGTTGGACATGATTTAAAGAACTTAGCTAGGAATTATTCATTTAACCTAAAGTTTTCTCATAATGCCATCATTGGAAAAGTATGATCAAATTATTCTATTATGAAGACTTGGTCTATGTGC
>VDFB02047230.1:326772215-326807170 GCA_007258455.2 Sequoia sempervirens | reverse complement strand
CCAAAAATAATATTAAAATATATTTAAAATAATATTTAAGTTTTATTGAAAATATTTAAAAAATTTAAAAATGAACAAAACTATAGCTTTCATAAAAGAAAACTATTTTTAAATTCATTTTAGGAAGTTAACAATAATCACTGCGTTTTGTAAAATAACGTCAATTTTTAGCTAAAGAATTTTTCCTTACACATTTCTTTTTGGTGGATGCCATTGTAATACGCCCATCAGCGTAATAATGTTTATATGATATGTAAATTAGAAATATATTATTAGGTAAATATTTTTTAAATATATTATTAGATAGATATTATTTTGACATTTAAATATTTTGAACAATGAATAGTTAATTTATTTTGAATGGAAAACAATAATGAAAAATAATAATAATAAGAATCTAAAATATTTTATATGTTTAATTTGTTGTGTAATTTTAAGAAATTGAAATTAATAATAATAATCAAATAAAGAAGAATGAATTTAATTTATACAAATGTTAATTGTATTGAATTAATAAGTATATTTTTTACATTAGAATATGTTTTCTTCTCCTTTCATATTTTCAATTTAATTTCTTATCTTATTTTTTATTTTTTTATTTATATTTTTATTATTTATATAATATTCATTTGATATGTAAATAAATACAGTGACATTAATAATGTGTTTAGTTAAAATAGATAATGATGTTTTGAGATTTCTATCATGCATCTCATATGAATTAAATCATTTATAATATCTAAATCAAAATTGTATAAAAAGAAAATGTCAATATCACAATCTATCAAATTATTTAACCATTAAAAAATATCTCTACACAGAAAAAAAATATAAATTTGTTCAATCATAATCGTATAATGAAAGCACTTTGAAGATTGAACAGTTGTCCAAAAAACAAAAGTCAAGTTTTATGATTACTCATATCAATACACATTCCTTCTAGGCACTCAAAAATAATGCAATCCTAGTCCATCAAAAATAAAACATTTAGTTTACAAGCTGAAAGCAATGCCAAATGTCCATCTTTAAAACAAAGGTCATGTTGCTACGAAGTTCCTACCAAATGGTGGAGGACAGTTTTGTTCTTTGGTTTGTAGACAAATTGAGAGTAGCATTGGTCCAATTGAATTGGAGTCAAGCATGAAACTATTTATTTTGTACAAGGAGTACCTTAAGAAAGGTGTATGTGTATTTATATTTTTCCTTTTTAAACACATTGATGTGTAAACTATGTTATAGACATGTGTATTTATGTTTTACAAATATTCATGTCATAGAGTTCACAAGTTGTACTAGAAATTTTAACCATCTCATTGAGGAGTGAAATTTTTTTCCTTAATTGGTTTATCATTTTCTAGTAGTTGTGAGTGTTTAACCCATTGTAAATGTATCCATAATGAGTTGGTTGTGATTTGGCATGTCACTAGCCTCATGGGTGCCAACTTGATTCTTGCAATGACAATTTTTCTAAAGACTATAGAATCACACTTTGGATGATGTTGAGAGGATATTGGTGAGTTATACATTATGATCTTCCCAAATGTATTAGACCCTTTTGAAAATTTGGTTAAAATTACATGCTAATCTGTTGAGGCATGTCTATTACAAAAGTGTTTTCCTCTAGAAAGTGTGTGATGCTATTGTAGGAGCATGTGTCGATATAGTCTCAAGAGTAGATATGGTATTAGCCCCATAGTTATTGCAAACCATGAGGATTATGATGAGTTATTATCAAGTCTCATACTTTAATCAATAACACAAATATCAATTTTGTAAAATGGTCAATGTTCCTAGCTTACTCTATTGTTGCAAATGGCTCTCCATCTTGATCCATTATTAGGGTTGGTGAATGATAACTTACTATAGACAACTAAGTTTATAATTTTGTATAATATTTAAAAAAATGATACATTTAATTCATTGAAATAGAAATTTATTGTCAAAACAAATATATGAAAATGTTATATTATAATATATAATATAAATAAAAACAATAATGGTATAATAATATAAAAAAATTCTATTAATAATATTGGTATATTAAATTTATTATTATTTAATATTTTTTAACATCTAAAAGGTAAAATATATAATTATAATATTATATTTTTATCATATATTACATATTATATATGTATAACTCTAACTATATATATTATTTTAAAATATTATATTATAATCATTGCGCCTGTTATATCAATCATTAATTAAAATACTTTACATATATCATAAATTTTATCTTTATCGAATTTGCATTTTAATTTGCTATCCTCTAATTAAAAGTGGTGGAAAATTTGTTAAAAAAAATTCATCACTAATTACAAACATGACTTATATATAATGACATGTAAATGGAATGGTTTCATTTATAGTGAGATGGTCTTGCCTAAATCTTGAAATCGTGTCATTTGTTTAATCCTTCCTTTCAAAAAAATGAATAATGATTGTGTTATAATTGTATTAGATAGTAATAAAATGTTTAGATATATATTTTTTTATTTGACCATTTTATATATATATATATATATATATATAAATATTTAAAAGGTAAGTAAGAATTATATATTATAAAATAATTAATATTTAAATTTATTAAATTTAATTAGATGAGTTTAAGTGATAAATTAAGACTTTTAGATAAAAATAAAGGTAAATTTTATATGAATGAATATTGTAATAGTTAAATATCATTACTTATTTTAATATCTTTTTATTTTTAGTTAAAAAAGTAAATTTTAAATAAATAGTAATAAAAATTTAAATCACTATATAACAAGATTAATTTAATATAATATATAATCTAATAAAATATATATTAAAAATAATTTAATAATGTGGGTGGCAGGGTGGGCACCACCACACTCCTCGAAGTGATGATGTGGGTGGTCGGGGGGGTTGAGTAAGTTGGTTGTGAGATGAGGTGGCGATCAACTTGTAAGAACTTTCTAGGCATTATGCATTCACCATTATATGCCACAAGCATTTCGTGTAATGATGGTCCTCTACAAGTTGATGGATAGTTTGCATAAGTTGGAGGACTACCACGTTTGCCAAAATCTTTATTACTGCGTGTTGGCTTCATCCTATTCATTTTGTTTGTGGTGGCTGGGATTTTGTGGTCTATGTGAGTGATGAGTAGATTCATTCTTATTGTCTCTATAGAATAAATGGAAATGTGTGGGTTGGTGACGCCTGTGGAGCTGAAAAGCTCCAAACGGCAGATAGCATTTGAAGGACCCATCTCCTCCCTTTGACTTCATTATATCATCCGACGTCCAGATTAACTGACATTTGTCACCATCAAATGTTTGGCTGGGAGAGCTTTCATGGAGGACACCAAAGGATATCACTTAGATTCATACATCTCCTCTAGGATGTTGGTTGGTCTACTCGACGTTGGAGTCTCCAAAATGGATGCACGAGTGATCATGCAGGGCCCTTTTCGCAAAGATATGTTGGTTGGACTAGATAGAGCCTTGGTTGTGACTCGGCTTGGAAAGGGTATTCCTGAACCACGGGATCTACACTTACTGGATGACCTGGATGCCCTAGTTCGTTATTATCCCTTCATCCTAGATGTTGTTGGTTTGGAGCTCATGGAGTTTAGGCATTTGGCCATGGCAAGAGTTGAGTTCTTGAAAAATAAATTTCACCTGGTACCTGTTGAAGACTCAGCCTGGGAAAGGGATTTTAGAATCTTCGCTCAACAAAATGTATGGTGAATAGGGTTTGGTGGTTTTTGTGTTCTTAGGGTTTAGTGTCGTTATTTCGTATCTATATTATTTGGTTAGGTTATGTTCTTGTTTGTAGCTTACAATGTTGGTTTTTTGGTGGTTATGTCCACACTCTGGAAATCTGGTTATAGGTTCAGTTTGGGAGTTTTTTGGTGACATTTGGTTGGATGCCCAGTTTGGGCCGAACACTGTAAATCTTTTTCTAAAAATCAATACAATTACCCTGCTTACTAATAAAAAAAAATTATAATTTAATAATATATTAAAATAATATTAAATTATTAAAAAGATAATATATTGCTTAATTTAAAATTAAAATATAATATTATTATATGATTATCTAATATATTAAATTATATATTAGATGTTATATGTTTTATATATTATATAGTATATATATTATAATATTATAATATGATATTAAAATTATGTATTAGATATTATCTATGTTACATATTATATAGTATATATATTATAATATTATAATATAATGTTAAGTTAATATATTACGTGTTAATTTAATATTTTTTTTATAAATTAATTTAATATGCTAATATAATATAATATAATATAAATAATTTAATAATATAATATATTTAAAATACATTATATATTTGAATTTGTTATTAGATTATTTTTCATGACAATAATTTTTAATTATATTTTAAGATATGACAAGTAAATAAATGCATAGAATGAAAAATATAACAACTTTTGAAGAGCTCAAAAAAATCCTAAAAATTAGCTAAATATTTTTTTGATTATGGTCTTTGTGGCGAAAAATGCCTCGAAAAATGGTGATAAAAAAGTTTATGCTCAACTTTCCCGCCCTTATCGCTCAAAATTTTGTAGCCAATAAGATTGAAGAAAAGTATTTTTTGAACTTTGAAAAGTTAAAAATCTTGCATTTTACTTTAAGAAACTTAAAATATAATGTATCAAAAGAAAATAATAAATTTTGATTGGGTGCAAATAAAACGTTTATTTACTTGTTAAAAACTACCCCTTGCCTACAGTTCCATGACAGGTTTTAGTTTTAGGATCATAAATGTAAGCAATAAAAAATGCAACACAATGAATAATGAACACAACAAGATACCCTGAGAAAACCCTCCTCAAGGGAGAAAAACCCATCCAAAATATATCCCTTATATATTGAATGAAAAGACCAAAAATATGCTTTACAACTTGGCCAAACACAAGGCCGATATGATGTAATGGATGATAGCACCTCTCCTAGATGAGAATATACAAGTTACACATATGATTTCTCCTTGATATCGATTTGCTTGAAGCAATATTATGATCTGCTGCAAAAGTGTGAACTCCCTCTTGAAGTGTGAATTGTTTCTTGAAAAATCGAATGATCAAATGAATGATCATTGCTTGGTATATATACAAATCATCTTTTCATTAGAGTCGGCCTCTTTCACAAAACAAGGCGACTTTTCATTTTAGTCGGCCCATAAAAAATAAATCAATATTTATAGCAAGTCCAACTTGCTTTTATTTATTCATCATTTATTATTTAAATTTGAGAGAAAGATATCTCCCGCTGTTATAACATCAACACTTCCTCTTAGCTAGGGAAGTATCTTTCTAGATATCCACATCATGGAGTCTCTCAACATGACACCCACAATGGCTACACCCATTTGTGGAAAATAATTCATCACGAAGTCTCTCAACGTGATATCATCATGGAGTCACTCAATATGACGTCCACCATGGCTACTCCCATGTGTGGAAAGAAACATGTCCACAAGTGTCCATCACGGAGTCTCTCAACGTGATGTCGTAATGGAGTCTCTCAACATGATGTCCACCTTGGCTACTCCCATGTGTGGAAAAACACAAGTACAAAGGGTTCATCACATATTATCTCAACGTGATGTCGTCATGGAGTCTCTCAATATGATGTCTCATCTCAGTCTCAGAGATGAACAAGGGCGCGCACCTCATATTTCTCTGTCTCAAAGAAATATACACTACAAGGGCTTTCACCTCATATTTCTCTGTCTCAAAGAAATATACACTACAAGGGCTTTCACCTCATATTTCTCCATCTTAGAGAAATATACACTTCAAGGGCTTTCACCTCATATTTCTTTGTCTCAAAGAAATATACACTACAAGGGCTTTCACCTCATATCTCTTCATCTCAAAGAAATATACATTACACAAATCTTCATGATGAAGTGACTCCCTCTGAAGCTCCAAGTACTTGCATCAACCTCCTAACCTCCTTGTCCAAGGTTGCCTCTGTTGGTTTGTTAGACTCCCTCTAAATGTTATTTCCTGCTCTTTGAAGAAACTAATTAACTTTAGAATAAGAAACCTTATGTATTGAATTTAGAACTTGGCTCCTTCTGAGATGTCCCTATGTAAATTTCTGCAATAGAAACATGTTGAGTAGACCTTAATTTGCAATCTCAAGAAAAGTGACCATACTTGTCACACCTATAACATTGAATGTGAGAGAGATCCTTCTTCTTCTTCGATTTTAGGAAAAAATCTGGTTCTCTATCTCTATTCCTCTTTCTTCGTTTGCCTCTTTCTCTAGAAGTATGTGTAGCAAGAACTTGATTTTCTACATCATGATAGTTTCACCCAATTCCTTTTGCTTCCAACCTGGACTCTTCTTGAATGCAATCAGCTTGAAGATGATCAAAATTGGGAAACTTAGATCTCCGACTGATGCTTTGAATAAAGGGTTCCCAAGATTGAGGAAGACCATTTAGTGCCAACTTAACAAGATCTTTTCTTGCAATTATATCCCCAATAGTGCTCAATTGATCTCTCAAATCAGCAATCTTCATAAAGAATGAGATGACCGAATCATCTTTAGTCATTTTTACATGGCGAAGTTGTTGTCTCAAAGCAAGGGCTCTACTGGTGTTGTTGATCTCATACAATCCTTTTAGAGTATTAAACATTTATTTAGCTGTCTTCAACTTGGAGATGATCGGTACTAGGTGATTCATTACAGAGTCTATCATGATCTTTCTAGCCTTTGTGCTATTTTTCTTCCACTGTATTTTCTCAATATCATCAAAAGGCTCAAGCATATCACTTTCTATGAAATCAAGAAGATCATTCTCCTCTAATGCAATGAGTACCCTGGGTTTCCAAGAGTTGAATTTTGAGGCTCCATCAAGCCTATCTTCTACCTTGACACCGTTCACCATTTTCTTTTTCTGCACAAGTTCACTTTCAAAGATGTGCCCTTAGGTCTGAATAAATTGCAACCTTAGATCAACAATACTTTTCCTTTAAGATCTTCCCTAGATGAAAATTTGATTTGATTGCTTAAACAAATATGATTAGATCTTTTCTTATACCCACTCTGATACCATGTTAGTTTTAGGATCATAAATGTAAGCAATCAAAAATGCAACACAATGAACAGTGAACACAACAAGATACCCTGGGAAAACCCTCATTCTCGAGGGAGAAAAACCCAACCAAAATATATCCCTTATATATTGAATGAAAAGAGCATAAATCCACTTTACAACTTGGCAAAACACAAGGCCGATTTGATGTAATGGATGATAGCACCTCTCCTAGATGCGAATATACAAACACTTATGATTTCTCCTTGATATTGATCTACTTGAAGCAATATTATGATTTGCTGCAAAAGTGTGAACTCCCTCTTGAAGTGTGAATTATTTCTTGAAAAATCGAATGTTCATTGCTTGGTATATATACAAATCAAAGATGTCTTTTCACTAGAGTCAGCCTCTTTCACAAAACAAGGCGACTTTTTGTTTTAGTCGGCCCATAAAAATAAATGAATATTTATAGCAAGTCTGACTTGCTTTTATTTATTCATCATTTATTATTTAAATTTGAGAGAAAGATATCTCCCTTTGCTATAACATCAACAACATGAACTAAAAAAGTGAAACTCAAGTAACATTAAAGTTGTATTTTAACTCTGGTAGTTCTTGAACAAATGAAAATATTTCAATATAAACTAATATAATGAAATTTCATGATTTCCTTTTATTTCATTATGTTAATAACACTAAAACTTCATCCAGTTAAAAAAAATTAAGTAACTGCTCAAGCAAAACTCTCTTTATTCAACTTGGAAAGTTCACACCTAATTAATACAACTCTCTTAATCTTGGCAAGCATGACTTTAAATCAATCGAAGTCATTCAATGAAGCTCTTCACTTTTTCATGTAATTAATTTCCCTCCCTATGAACTATTCTCCCATCTCTTCTGAACCTCTGCATTCTCCAAAGCCTTGATCGGGACTTTCTTTTTCGGTGTCTTAGGGATATCAATTTTGATATCAATTAATGAGAGTCTCTTAAAGTTTATTCGACACCTTAACATTTTAGGTGCATCTACCAAAGCCCAATTTTGGTCAACAATATCCAAAACCACAACAAACTTTCCATAGTATGAGTCATAGTTGATAAGGGAAATTCACCCAATTTCAACGTCTAAAAGGCATGGCGGCCTCTGCTCCTCTGGTCATATTGTTGACAGAAACCCCAATAACTTTATGAATGGAGTGGTAGCGGCTTTGATATTTATTAAAATTCCATGATTTTCGCAAGTCTTCCCCATCCTTGTTGCTAAAGACATCCTCTGTATTTATTTCCCAATATTATCTGGAAAAATTTTATGCACAACAACTTTTTTGTAAAACATGAAAATTGGTTGCCAGTTGTCTTTCGATGGAAGTTTTTATGTACACGAAAAATTTTCATTGTAGTGGTATGCCTCTCGATGTAGGAAATAGGTATTTATAAATATATTAACAAAGCATAACATCAATTATAAAACAATGAAACTAACCTTTAAAAACTAGCATATATATATTATTTTAATAATATATATAAAATACGCCGAGAGATATCCCTTCTCGAGTGTACCATTCAATCTTTTTATAACTAAAATTTGATTAGGACTAGGCACCCTCGAGAAGGATATCTCTACAGATTTTTTTATATATATTATTAAAATAATATGTATATGCTAGTAGCAGCCATGACAACATGTAACATCTTAAATTATTATTTTATTTTATATATATTTTGTTATAAAACTATTATAATGAATACCATATTATATCATGATAGTTCATAATGATTAGGGCTACATTACTAAGTAGGGATTAGGCTAGGGGTTACAATTAGGGCTACGATTAGGGTCTTTGGTTATGATTAGACTAGGATTAAAGTTAGGCTAGGATTAGGCTAGTGTTAGGCTAAGACCATGGCTAGGTTAGGCAGTGCTAGGATTAGGGTTAGGCTTAATTAGGTTAGACTAGGATTAGGCTAGGCTAGGCTAGGCCAGGGGCTAGGCTAGGTTAGGTTAGACAATTTAACTAGACTAGGCTAGGCTAGAACTAGGCTAGGGCTTCAATTAGGTTAGGTTAGGTTAGGATTAGATTGCTAGGATTAGGCTACTACACATAGGGATTTAGCTAGGATTAGGTTACTTAAGATTAGGGTTGTTTAGGGGTTAGAATTGTGATTAGTTAGTTTTATTATTTTATTTCTTAGCACAGGGTTAGGATTAGGCTTTAATTAGGAATAATATTGTGATTAGGTTAGGCTAGGTTTAACCTAGGTTAGGGTTAGACTGTGGCTAGGTTGTGTGGTTAGGCTAGGATTACCATTAGGTTAGGGTTAGGTTTGTATCAGGACTAGGGTTAGGGTTAGGTTAGGTTAGAGTTATGGTTTAATTAGAATAGGATTAGGACTTCATGGCTAGGGTTAGGTGTAGGCCAGGACTAGGCTAGGGTTTAATTAGGTTAGATTAGGTTGAAGCTAGGCTAGGCTAGGATTAGGATTAGGTTAGCATTTAATTAGATTAGGGTTATGTTTAATTAGGTTAGGGCTAGGGTTAGGCTATGGCTAGGATTAGGATTAGGATTAGGTTACTAAGCATGCTTACAGCTAGGGATTAGGTAAGGGATTAGGGCTATGGTAGGATTAGGCTAGGGTCAGTGGTTAGGTTAGGGTTAGAATTAGGATTAGGGTTAGGTTTATTATTATTTTTAGTGTTAGGGTTAGGGTTAGGGTTAGGGTTAGGGTTAGGATTAGCGTTAGGGTTTAATTAGAGTAAGATTAGGATAAGGGTTTAGGGTTTAGGGTTAGGATTAGGGGTAGGGTTAGGGTTAGGGTTATGGTTATGGTTAGGGTAAGAGTTATCATCATGAATATCGATTACGGTTAGGGTTAGAGTTAAGGTTATCATCACAAATATGATTAGGGTTAGGGTTAGTGTTAGGGTTAGGTTTATCATCATGAATAAGATTAGGGTTAGGCTTAGGATTAAGGTTAGGGTTATGGTTAGGTTTAGTATTAGACTTAGGATTAGGGTTAGAGTTAGGGTTTAATTAGAATAGGATAGGATCATGGTTAGGGTAGGTGTAGGGTTAGGATTAGGGTTAGGGTTTAATTAGGTTAGGATTAGGATTAGGGTTAGGGTTAAGGTTTAATCAGGTTGATCATCATGAATAGGGATTAGGTTTATGGTTATGGTTAGGATTAGGATTAGGGTTAGGGTTTAATTAGGTTAGGGGTAGGGTTAGGATTAGGATAACCATAGGGATTAGGGTTTAATTAGGTTACGGTTAGGATTATAATAGTGATCCCTAACCCTAACCCTAACCCTAACCATAACCATAACCCTAACCCTAACCCTAATCCTAACCCTAATTATAGTTATAACCCTAACCATAATTCTAACTTTACTCATAATTTTAAATCTAAGACTAACCCTAATTCTAGTGGGAACCTTAATTCTAACTATATTACCAATTGAAACTTACCCTAACCCTAATTCAAATATTTCCCTATTTGAACCCTTATACCTTAACCTAACATTGAACCCTAAACCCTAAACCCTAAGTGTAACCCTAAATCTAACCTTATTTGAACCCTAAAACCTAAGCCCAAGCATTATTTTAAAATTAGAAGGCTAACCCTAAATATTAATCCTAACCCTAACCCCAATCAATAACTCTTACCATAACCTTGAGATATCCTAGCCCTAACCCCAATCAATAACTCTTATCAATATTTATCATTTTTTTATACCATCATTAGTAAGATTAGATTATAACTATTTAATATACAGTATTAAGGTGTTTAATTCAATAGATGTATATTTATATATTTAGGAGTCTTTATGTTTTAAATTAAAACTATTTAGTATATAATATTAAGGTGTTTAACATATTTAAGAGTCTATTTATGTTTTAAAATATAATGACATTAATGATTTAAGTGTTTGTATATATAATATGAGAAAAAAATAATGTTCATCACTATTATTAGTAAAATTCAAGGGCCACACGTGGAAGATTGGCTCAATAGATGATAGTAGAATAATATTAGTGTTAGTGTTAAGTTAGTTTTATTTTTTGATTTAGCATTAAGGTTTCAGTTAGAGTTACAATTAGTGTTATAGTTTGGTTTACTCTAGACTTAAGGTTAAGGATATAAATAGGTTTAGGGTTATGGTTATAAATGGAGTTAGGGTTAAGGTGGGAGTTATAATTATAATTAGTGTCCTCCTTAGAATTAGGTTTAGGGTTAATTCTAGATTTAGATTAGGGTTGGGGTTAAAATATTTTTAGTGTTAGAATAACTGTAGTGTATACTATATTATCATTCTTTTGATTTAAATATATGAGTCCTTATGTTACAATGAGATAAATGAAAAAAACTATAAGTGTGTGTTCATGTTATAACTGTAGTGTATATATACTATATTTTCATTCTTTTGATTTAAATTTATGTGTCCCTATGTTACAATAAGATAAGCGAAAAAAACTATAAGTGTGTGTTCATGTTAAAACCATGAATTAAAGACTAAGTTTTCTTTGAAAAAGAATGTTGTTTATTGTGTGGATTTACTTTAAGTCTCTTTATAAAAATATTTATTCTTCAAACATATAGTAATTGCCTAAATATAAATACATGCCCAAAATATGAGGTTGTATAACTTGAGCGTTTAAATTCTTGTCAATGGCTTATTAAGGAAATTTATAGATAAAGAATGATCCACCACATAAAATTTTAATGTGGATAAATGCTCTTGATTATTAAATAAGGTATATTTTGTGTACAAAAGAGGATATGTAATTGTCCTTAAATTGATGTATATTTGAATTTATAGTTTTTGTTTATATCCCTCTTTGCAAAAATACTATAATAAATAAGTGTGTAATTTTACTATTTAGAAATAGATATTTATACATAGACGAGAAATTTATATCTAGAAATAAATTCATTATAAATTTGGTTGTGTATTAATTAGTTCAATCAGTTTTTTAAGAAAACAAATGTAATTAAATAAATATATAAGAAATTTATACTCATATACTTCACATATATATAATATAAATGTATAATTATCTAAATGGATATATATCTTAATATGTGCTTTTCCAATTGAAATGTGCGATTACAATAAGAGGAAAACCATTTTATAATCTACATTAATAAATATATATCTATATAAACATAAATTTATATTTTAAGATCTGCATTATTAAAATTTAAAGTTTGTGATGGAATACATAGCTTCAGCCTTATTGATTAACTCTAACTCTATATTATTGGGTAATACATTGCTCCCTGTATTTTTTTCATTTCAATCTGTAAAACATAATACATATAATAGTAATGACAATTCTTTGCACATGTGTGTTTAGTTATGTTATCATACCGTAAGTCAAATCTGAATTAACTTAAACCTAACTTAACGAGATTCGATACAGTATTAAATCTGCCATTAATTGAGGAGGAAAATAAGAACCCTAGTTTGTTACGACTTCCAATCCTAAAGAAAACAAAGGCACCTTTCTCCTCTCCCTATTGTTTCGTTGTGCAAGTAGAGGAAAACATAGTTGCACCCCTCATTGCAGGGTCTACTCAGACAAGGAAGATCTAGGGAGGCATCTGCAGCAACATGGACCATCGTCCTTGTGATCCTCCTCAGTACCACCAAAAAAGTCAGTTATTGTGATCTGAAATGTTAAATTTCAAATTTTTATGTAATCGTAAATCAATATAGCTTACTTTGGACCAAATTGGAGAAAGAAAAAAAGAGTCTGAAAAGGTACCTGATTTTCTGCTCCAAGGCCACCACGCACTACGCAGGTGCTTGGGAGCTATTTCCACTATGTACACAGGCACCTATCACAATCATACCCATTTGAAATTTTGAAGACGTCAGAGTCTAAAATATATTATTTCGATGCAAATGTAATCTTCGCAGATACTTTCAAGTAAGTACGGAGGTCTCATATAAAGGGATCGAGCTTTTTGGGCTTTGTAAAGGAAGACCAACTTACTGTGAATGAGATGACGCCCACTCCAAATCTGGTCAATACCAGAAGCTTACCATGGCTTAGCAGATCTTTAGTTGTGTGCTTCAAACAACATTTTTTAACCTTCTAAACGCTGGATTGAATATAGGAAGATAAATTCATATAAGCATACGCATATTTTAAAAAATAAATAAAACCAGCAAGAAGTTTTTAAGTTACAAAAAAGGTAGATTGAAGCTATATAGAAAATTGGGAGTGTCTGCGATGAGATTGCAGAGTGAATAGGGGTGCACAGCCAGGAAAGAGAGGCACCATTAAAAACTAAATCCACACAACCATAAAAAGATGCCATAAGGAAGAAAAAATGGAGATAGAAGACATGGAAGGAGAAGAGAAGATTTACATGGCATGGTAGCAAGGAGAAAAGTGAGAGTATGGTGTGTAGTAATGAGAAAAAAAATGGTAACTCAAAGAAAGAAAGGAGATAAGCATGCAACTGAGAGGAGTGGGCATAAGACAGATAGGAAAGAAAAATTAAGTGCATAGAAAGAGGATGAGGCCACAACTATGGTAAATGAAATTCATTGCAGATTGGTTAAAAAAGGCATATATTATGCCCACATCATGCCAATTGTTATGGAAACTATGGTAAAGTAGTCTCTTAAACGTCATGACTACATCACACCTACAAAATGGATTCGATGAAGGGATTTGGAAACTTTTAGGAAAATGAAATTTGTAGGTGTAAAACCAGATCTCTACAACGTTTTCCAGTATCCTAACCCTTATTCCAAAATGGGAGCTTTCTGATAGCATATGAACATCATTCAAAGCGTGAAAAATACAAGATTTATGTCAAAAATTATAGTTTATCTGGTAAAGAAATATGTGAAATGTGGTCACATGGGATATAACAAATGCAAGATCTACAGACACAAAATAAAGCTAAAAGACGAGCACGCAAAGAATTATGATTTATCGAGAGTTAAGGTGCAAGGATCCTCGTACTCGATCACTTGGAGAAAGCGACGATGCTTATGGTGAAGTTGGCCTGCGATAAACTATCCTCTTGAAGACATCGGGCCTCGATGGAGATCTTAACTGCAGTAATATGCAACCATCAAATAACATACCATGACTAAAGCTTGCATTACGAAGTGAAACTCTATAAAATTAAAATAACATACCTCTGCAATTCTCTCTCTTTGCTAATGGTCGAAGCTTTCCACTGAACCTGAATACAAAACAAACAAAATAAAGAATTCATTGCACACTGCGACTACTTTATTAATGGCACTCTACCGCTCCTCCACTATCGTCAGTTTAGTATGGCGACTCTTCAACTGCCATCAGTTACACAATGCATGGAAGTTGTTGCCCACTACTCGTCAGTTACGTTTACCTTTCTTTTATGCACCAAGTCACTTCCACCCTCGCCGCGATTGTATAAATCTTTAACAATCGCATATCAACAGTTACAACTAACTACCAATGATGGTATAAAAATGATAACATTGACAAGAGCTATCGGACAAGCTAGGGCCAGGATACATCCCCAAGTTATGGTAAGAGTTATCAAGCCGTGGTTAGATTTCACATTTAGGTTGGGGCCTCTAATTTAAAATAATGTCAGCTTAGGCTTTAGAGTTCAAATAAGGTTAGGATTTTAGTTACACTTAGGCTTAGGCTTTAGGGTTCAAATGTTAGGTTAAGGTATAAGGGTTCAAATAGGGAAATATTTGAATTAGGGTTAGGTAAGTTTCAATTGGTAATATAGTTAGAATTAAGGTTCCCACTAGAATTAGGGTTAGTCTTAGATTTAAAATTATGAGTAAAGTTAGAATTATGGTTAGGGTTATAACTATAATTAGGGTTAGGATTAGGGTTAGGGTTAGGGTTATGGTTAGGGTTAGGGTTATGGTTAGGGATCACTATTATAATCCTAACCGTAACCTAATTAAACCCTAATCCCTATGGTTATCCTAATCCTAACCCTACCCCTAACCTAATTAAACCCTAACCCTAATCCTAATCCTAACCATAACCATAAACCTAATCCCTATTCATGATGATCAACCTGATTAAACCTTAACCCTAACCCTAATCCTAATCCTAACCTAATTAAACCCTAACCCTAATCCTAACCCTACACCTACCCTAACCATGATCCTATCCTATTCTAATTAAACCCTAACTCTAACCCTAATCCTAAGTCTAATACTAAACCTAACCATAACCCTAACCTTAATCCTAAGCCTAACCCTAATCTTATTCATGATGATAAACCTAACCCTAACACTAACCCTAACCCTAATCATATTTGTGATGATAACCTTAACTCTAACCCTAACCGTAATCGATATTCATGATGATAACTCTTACCCTAACCATAACCATAACCCTAACCCTAACCCTACCCCTAATCCTAACCCTAAACCCTAAACCCTTATCCTAATCTTACTCTAATTAAACCCTAACGCTAATCCTAACCCTAACCCTAACCCTAACCCTAACCCTAACACTAAAAATAATAATAAACCTAACCCTAATCCTAATTCTAACCCTAACCCTAACCTCCTGACCCAACCCTAATCCTAGCATAACCCTAATCCTAACACTCACTAACTATAACTGTAGAATCGAATCAGAATCTAATCCCAATCCTAATCATAACCCTCCTAACCCTAACCTCCCAACTCCTAACCTAATTGTAAACACTCAACCCTAATCCAATTAAACCCAACCCTAATCCTAACCTCCTCCTAACTCCCAAACCCTCTAACCTCCCACCTAATCCTAACCTCCCACTAAACTCCTAACCCTAATCCCAACCCTAACCAAGGATCCTAATCCCATTCTAATTAAACCATAACTCTAACTCTAACCCCACTAAACCCTTCTAACCCTAACCCTAATCCTAATCCTAATCCTAAACCTAACCCTAACCCTAATAGTAATCCTAACCCTAACCCTAACCCTAACCCTAACCCTAACCCTAACCCTAATTAAACCCTAACCCTAACCCTGATCCTAATCTTATTCTAATTAAACCCTAATCCTAACCCTAATAACACTAAACAAAAATAATAAAACTAACCCTAATCCTAATTCTAACCCTAACCTAACCCTAATAACACTAAACAAAAATAATAAAACTAACCCTAATCCTAATTCTAACCCTAACCTAACCCTAATCTTACCGTAACCCTAATCCTAACCCTAATCCTAACCGTAACCGTAACCCTAATCCTAACCTTAATCCTAATCCTAACCCTAACCCTAACCTAATTAAACCCTAACCCTAATTCTAACCCTAACCCTAATCTAATTAAACGTTAATTCTAACCCTAACCCTAACCCTAACCCTAACCCTAATCCTAATCCTAACCTAATTAAACCCTAACCCTAATCCTAACACTACCCCTAACCCTAACCCTAACCCTAATCCTAACCCTAACCCTAATCCTAATCCTAATCGTAACCCTAACCCTAATTGTAACCCTAACCCTAATCCTAACCGTAATCGTAACCCTAATCATATGAACTATCATATTATAATATATTAATTATTATAATAATTTTATAACAAAATATATATAAATAAAAATAATAATAATTTAAGATATTACATGTTGTGTCGCAACTGCTACTAGCATATATATATTATTTTAATAATATATATAAAATACGCCGAGAGATATCCTTCTCGAGGTGCCTATTTTTTAATCAAATTTTAATTATAAAAATTGAATAGCTGCCTCGAGAAGGATATCTCTCGGCGTATTTTATATATATTATTAAAATAATATATATATGCTAGTTGTAACCACTTGGATAGGAATTTCAAGAGTTTCCCTTCCAAATTATAATTATAAAATGACTATATTTTGAAGGGTCACAAGATTGTTTCTTCATATTCTCTATATGATGCTTCTTGCGATTAATCGATAAAGACTGCCGATTGTTTTATGAAAACTTGTCCAACTCTTCTACTTTCGTTTGTAACCTTTTCTTGATTATCCTTTCATTTTCAGGAGACTTTTCAAATTCCCTTCCCTTCACATTTTAGATTCTGGCATCTAAATTCTTCCAACATGCTGCTAAATTAAATAGCATAGGTGCCTTCCCAAGGGATCTGCTGACATCATGTCTTCATAGGATGATGAAGCTTTTGAAAGGACTGATCCTTCTGAGTGGTAGATACACCTGATGGATTGATAGATTGGGTTGGATGAGAATTTGGCATCAAACCATGGTGGCTAAAGTGTTTGAGATGTTATTGTGGATTCCAACACTTTGAGTTGTTGTCTTCTATATTCAGTCAAGTTACCATATGTCTGATCAGCCACACCAATAAATAGAGATTTAGTGTCTGGACTAAATGATATTCCTACAATTTTTCCAAAGAAATCTATTTCTTGACTCTTATCATAGTTCTACTTTGTGTCATGTATATGAACAAAGTCAGTTGGCTTAGCCATTGCCATAAATTGACCATCTGAAGAAAATATTATAGATCATATGGTAACTAGATGGCCCCTGAGAACTGCACATGAGGTTGAAAGATTTCTAACATCCCAAAACTTACATGTCATGTCTTGATTCCCCATAACAAATATCTATCCATCGGGATGCCATGCAGAAGCAAAGGAGAAATCTAAATGAACTCTAAGAGATGCAACAATCTTCCAGTCTGACAGTCTGATACAACACCATCATCATTATTCCCTACAACAACAAGTAGATTTTTATCTGGATTGGTAGATCATAGCAAGACAAGGGGAAATGTTTCATCAATACAAATCTTTCAACATCATATGTTTGTACGCCATAGTTATTACTTGAAGTCATAAACTAAGTTGCTCCATTAGCACTGTGATAGATTTCTACTGCTTTGTGATTGCATTATCACCCTAAGTTATCCTTACATAGTGACTCACACCTGGTTGATCCAAATACAAGTTACAAATTAGTTCTCCTAAAACCTCCCGCAACCAGTAAATTATCCTTCACATCCATAGTACTAATCTGCACTTGAACAGACCTTGTCTTATAGTTCTTGGGTGGTCCTCTTTACTAGAATTTTTGATGCTTAGTAATATCAGATTATTTTTTTTAAGATTATCAGGAATCATATTACCAAACTCCTCACAAAAAATACAGTCATTCCTTCTATCCTTTGTCTAAATCCATCATGCATATGCTTTGCATCAAGTACTTTCATGCTCGATTCTAAACTGTAAATTTTGTAACCTTCTATTAATCTCCTCTTCGAAAGAGCACAAACTCTAATCCCTCTTTCTTGATGCAACATTCGCATTTCTGAGTTTACCCAAGGATATATGGAGGGGCTTTAATTCTCTTTTCTCTTCTCTTTTTATTCTAATGATTTCCTATAAACCTCAATAACCTCAACCCTCTTACTCCTTTAAGCTCTTAAAGTTTGAGTTATTTGGTGACAAGCTTAACTTTTCTTCTGCAAGTCTTTGTCAGCCTGGTAAAGTTTTGACTTCAGTTATGTATTATCATAAGATTGAAACTCTACCACATAAAACTAGTGAACTCCCGCTGGGGCAGGCCACTCATCTTTAACATCTATAAGTATCCCATTGTCGCTAAAGAAGTGAGGATCTCTAACATTATCTGATACTGTTATTGGCGATGGCATAGATGAATTGGACATCAACAGACCGTTGCACATGAGTCCTGGATTATTGGAGGCTGAGTTAGTCGCATCCACCTTAGTAGAAGATTCCAAATTCATAATATCATGCAACACAGAAGCATTTTCTTCCATGATTGATGACTAAAGAAAATTTTGATTGGTGGAGTGCAATTGCATTTGCAAGTCTTGATTATGGGTATTGTGCTCCTGCTTGCAACAACCAGTACTTTGTTGATTATATGCATGCTGTTGAAATGCAATCATAGGCCATCATGTATGCCCACTTGGGTTATTAGCATGCGCATGGGTGTAACTAGTTAAGGTCTATAATTTGTGAATTCGTGTCCTCATATGTTCGACGGCCTTTGACACTTAGATCAGATATCTCAACTTCCTTGATCCATTTTGTAGTTTATCCAATGGGTAATGTGCTGCTATACTATTCACATTATATCTTCTCATATCAAAATTTGATGGTGGCAATGTCATATGCTTCAGTAGCTTCTTCTTCCGTACTGAATGTTCCCAAATATAGACCTTTGTTGCTAGCTATTCTTCCAATTCTAACCTGCCACCTTCCATGCTGGTTTTTAGAAAGATTCCTGCTACTATGCCCAATGCATTGACACCAGTAACAACTAATGACAACACTAATGCTATCTTATGAGCAGCAAATCTAGCCAGCTCCATTATGAAATTATTTTGTGACAGGCATCAATGTATAAAAAAATTCCTTAGGGTGAACAAAATTGAGGTGGAGAAGTACCATTAATACATGTTCATTATTGTGAATCCTTGTACCAGTTTGCAATTATCGGTGTCATTCCCACCACCATTAAAGAAGGTGATCCATACAAATCTTGGGGAGAAGCAATTGGAGCATGACTTACCAAAAGATCCAAGTTCAATTCCAACACATCACTTCCTTTGTATAGTAACTTGCAAACATAGCATCCATTAAAGATATGATAAACCCAATTACCTTCAAAAAGGCTTCAAGAACTTTACCTCTATGAGAATGGATTCCTTTTCATAAAGGTTTAAGAACAAAATCCAAAACTTTCAATACCATAGGGTGTTGTTGTCTCTGCAAGAAGGGACAATGTAGTGATAGTTCTCACTTTTTGATTCTCATAATATAGAACGTGCTTTATGATTTCAATTAGTGACCTCAAATTTGGGAGAACAACACAACTCATAAGAATAACTATTCGTTGAACAATTTTTATGCCAGTATGTCGAGCTTTCCATAACTTCTTGCTTTTGACACACTGCCTTAAAATAGAAAGGATAGCTAGAATTCCATAAGCAATAACACTAAAGGCTCCTGCATTTATGTTTAGAACATATTCATCAATATTATCAATATCAGGTCTCATGGCAACCATCGTAGTGACCAGTCCTGTAGCTTTGCTCAAATTGGAGATAATTTATCTCACTTCCACATGGGCCTAGTAATCTTCATCTATAAGAAGTGATTCTATAACCACAAGAATCTTGTGCATGAATTGTTAATTTCTATAACCCAACAATAGATTAATTGCACAATAAATTCACAGAAAGAAATCTAATTTATAACAATTAACACAACTAGGTTAATTAACAACTAATAATAACGGAAGCAAAAATAACAAGAAGCCAATTACAAAAAGACAATAACACAGAATTACCCAGGAAACCCCAATGCGGGGAAAAACCTGCAAATGTTGGATCTTCTATTTAGCCTAACAGCGAACTTTTCTTTCAAAAATACAATACTAGTTTGCTACAAAAATCTTACATATATAGAGCTCAGTTGCTTTACTTAGCATGCAAGGAAAGAAACGTTCCTTGCATTCTTTGGCTTTAAATCACATAAAATCACTCTTGGATTTATCCTATCCTCACAAACTCAAAAACATTTTATTAAAGAATAAAAAAAACTATTGTTGCTAAAAATCCAACTCAAGTCGCTTTAAAGCAACTCCATATCCCACCTTTCAAGTTAGAAAATCAACACTCCCTCTTAGCGAGGAAGGTTTTATGCACAACACCCAACTTGTCCCTGAAGAATTTAGACTTTCCCTTCATCAAGGCCTTGGTGAAGATATCTGCTATTTGTTCGTCCATAGGAATGTACTGGAGCTTCACTATCCCCTTCTCCACACAATCTTTGATTAAGTGGTACTTGATCTTGTCATGAAACACTGGATTCTCAAAGAGCTTGATGCAACTCTGATTATCACAGTAAATGACTGTAGGATCCAACTCCTGATCAAAGAGCCTAGCTAGAATTTTTTGAAGCCAGATAGCCTCACATGTAGCCATACTGGCTGCCATATACTCGGCCTCTACAGAACTCAGCGCAACTGACTTCTATTTCCTGTTGTACCAAGAGACTGCCCCTGATCCCAAACTGAAACTGCACCCTGAAGTTCTCTTCCAATCAGCTATACTACTTGCCCAATCTACATCGATAAACCCCTCAATCTTCACTTCAACCTATTGAACATATTTCAACCCATAATCAATTGTGCCTCGAAGATATCTCAAAACATGCTTCGCAGCTATCCAGTGCACACGTTTAGGTTCCACCATAAACTGACTGAGTGAGTTCACTGCAAAACAAATGTCTGGTCTAGTGTTGACCAGATACATAAGAGAGCCTATCAACTATTTGTATAAAGTCGAGTCCACTGCCTCTGATCTGGAAGCATCAATCTTCTTCCAATTGGTCACAAGTGGTGTTGACATAGGCTTACAGTTCTTCATCCTGAATTGCTTCAAGATATCAAGTAAGTACTTCCCTTGTCCAAGGAAGATCTCTCCCTCTTTCTGCCACAACTCCAATCCCAGAAAGTAGTGCATCAACCCCAAGTCCATCTCAAACTCTCCTGCAAGATCCCGCTTGCAGTGTGCTATGATCTCCTCTGACCCTATGAGAAATAGGTCATCAACATATAACACCTATATGAGAAGTTCGCCCTTCACCTGAACATAGTACAGGTTCATATCCACCTCACTCTTGATGAAACCCACGCTTTGCAAGTAATTGTCAATACGTGAATACCACACCTTGGGACCCTGCTTGAGTCCATACAATGCTCTTTTCAATTTACAAACATGAGAATCCCTCCCATGTGCTTCAAATCCTTCTGGCTGCTCTATGTAAATCTCTTCCTCAATCACTCCGTTGAGGAAAGTCGTCTTTACATCCATCTGGTGAATCCTCCAACCCATCTGTGTTGCTATAGAAATGATAGCTCTTATGGATGAGTACTTGGCTACTAGAGCGAAAGTCTCATCATAGTCGACTCCTTCCTTTTGAGAAAACCCCTTAGCCACAAACCGGGCTTTGAACTTTTCCATGCTACCATCTACAGCATGTTTAATCTTATATAGCCATTTTGAGCCCACCACAAACTTATCTTCTGGTCGTGGTACTACCTCCCACACATTATTCTTCATGATGGAAGAATACTCTTCCACCATGGCATCTCGCCACACTTGGTGCTTGGATGCCTCCTAGAAGCTAGAAGGCTCTACTTCAATTAATTCACTCATAAGTGCCACATACTCAAAATAACATTTGGGAGTCCTTCTCTGTCTGACTGAATTTTGAGGATCACCTACATATTCTTGAGCCTCTGTCAATGTCTACTCAGCTGCCCTATTTCTCCTCTTCTCAATAATAGGAATCTGAGGCTGAGGAATTATTTGTTCCTCCTTCTAATCAACCTGCTCGGCCTACTTGCTCAGCTCTCCAATTTGCGTGACTGAAGTTTGAGGAATTTGTGCTGCCTCAATCGTGGTTGATTGCTCCCCCTCATTCATCAAGTTGCTAGACTTCTGAAGAGCCCTCTCTTCCTTGAAATCTGCATCTCTACGAACAACTATTTTCCTGAGAGCAGGAATGTAAACCTGATAAGCCTTAGAAGTTTCAATGTACCCAACAAGGATACCCTTCTCTGCAGTAGGTTCCAACTTGGTTCTCTTCTCAACAGGAATGTGACAATACTCGAGGCATCCAAAGATGCGAATGTGTCCCAAATCTGGTTTCTTACCAGTGAACACCTCTTCTGGAGTCAACTTGCCCAACACTTTGTGAGGGCTCCTATTCTGCAAAAACACAACTGTATTGCAAGCTTCTACAAATAAGAACCAAGGCAGATCCTGATCATGAAGCATGGCCTTGGCTGTTCCAACTATAGCCCTATTTTTTCGTTCAGCAACACCATTCTGCTGAGGGTTGTATGAAACTGTCAGGTCTTTTGATACCTTCCTCAGCATAGAAATCTTTTAAGGCATTTGAGGTATACTCGCCTCCATTATCAGACCTCAGTATCTTGATCTTTCTCCTTGTTTGGTTCTCCACAAGAGCCTTAAACTCTTTGAACGTACTAAAGACCTCATCTTTATTCTTCATGAAATATATCCACGTCTTCCTGGAGAGATCATCAATGAAGGTAACATAATACCCATACCCATTCAAGGATGTTTTTGACATGGGCCCACACACATTTGAGTGTACAAGATCCAAAATGCCTTTGGATTTAGTGTCGTTGCTTGGAAAACTAGTCTTGGCATATTTCCCAAGTGCACAGCCTTTGCACACCTCATGCTTTTTTGTTTTCATCTCAGGTAGCCCCGTCACTATTTCCTTAAGAATATTAAATACCTCATGGTGAAGGTGAGCCATTCTCCTGTGCCACAATTCTCCTAGCCCTATACAACTACTAACCAATGCATGTGTTGGTTCAAACTATAATCGAAACAAGCTGCCATGCCTAACTCCAATCACTTTTGCAAGCTTGGAATCTTTGCGACAAATATAGACTTTTCCCCTCTCAAAGGTCACGATGTAACCCTTGTCTTCTAATGCAGAAACTGAGATTAAATTCTTTGTCATGCCAGGGACATACAACACATCCTCCACCAACAAAGGTTTGTCAGACTCCCTCTGAAACTTGACGGTGCTAATACCAGTTGCATGGTACTTGGCATTGTCTCTGAGCTCAATATAGAAATATAGCTTCTTCTCCTCCAACTTGGTGTCAAAACATTCTCTAACTCCCGTCATGTGGCAAGAAGCCCCACTGTCAATATACCATACTTTGTTGGCAATTGAACTTGAGAGACAAGCAATGAGTGAAAACTCATTCTCAAATTGTGATGCAAACTCATCCACCTCTATTGTAGCAGCAACTTGTTTCTTTTGCTTATCCTTATTTTTCTTATTCGGACATTGACTGGCATAGTGACCCGTCTAATGGCAACAAAAACATTTTTATCTTGCTTAGGTCTTTCTTCTTCCCACTCTTGGAAGAAGAACCTTCTATTTTCTCTTTATTGGACTTCTTCTTACCTTTGCTTGCACGAGCAAGATTTTCTTCGTCTTGACCCTTCTTTTTCTGGTCTCCTTGATGAGCACCTTCACGGATCTCCTCTTGAAAAAAATCATCCCAAAGTCTTGCCCAATCAGGTATTCGATCTCTGTCGACAACACACTTCCCAGTGCTTTGAAAAACCATTCAAGGCTATACGCACCAACTCATCTTCATCAATCATCTCTCCAACAACACCTAGCTCATCGTTGACCTATGTCAACTTGGACAAGTAAGAGGCCACACTCTTGCCTTTGGACATCTTGGTATTATGCAATCTATCCTTGAGCATCATCTTATGACTCTGATAGTCGCTCTGATAAAGTTTTGTGAGCGTATCCCACATCTCTTAGCTGTCTTCTTCCTTGATAAATGAGGAATTAAATGATCTCTTAATCCATCTAGGATAATCCTCTGAGCCTTGGCCTCTTTGACTTCATGTGAATCTAAGGCAACAAGATCATTTGTTGGTGGTGTCACTTTTGTACTAGCATAGATCCACAACCCATTCTCCTTGAGAACAAATGTAATCTGAACCTTCCACTACAAGAAGTTAGATGCACCCTCAAGCCTATCCTCATATCAAACATTGGTTTCCATAGCCACAAAAAGAACTAGAGACGAAAATGTGATTTTTCCCTTGAATTTTGTGTCACAAATCTTGGCTTCGTATTCAAAGTTTAGTGCTCTGATACCATGTTAATTTCTATAACCCAGCAATAGGTTAATTGCACAATAAATTCACAGAAAGAAATCTAATTTATAACAATTAACACAACTAGGTTAATTAACAACTAATAACAACGGAAGCAAAAATAACAAGAAGCCAATCACAAAAATACAATAACACAAAATTACCTAGGAAACCCCAATGCGGGGAAAAACCTGCAAATGTTGTCCATCTTCTATTCAGCCTAAAAACAAACTTTTCTTTTGATAATACAATACTAGTTTGCTACAACAATCTTACATATATAGAGCCCAGTTGCTTTACTTAGTGTGCAAGGAAAGAAACTTTGCTTGCATTCTTTGGATTTAAATCACATAAAATCACTCTTGGATTTATCCTATCCTCACAAACTCGAAAACATTCTATTAAAGAATATAAAAAATTGTTGCTGCGAAAAATCCAACTCGAGTCGCTTTAAAGCAACTCCACATCCCACGTTTCGAGCTAGAAAATCAACATGAATGGCCTAACCAATTCATCTAACTTGTAAAAAATTTGATTGATCGCCTTCACTAGGAGATACCTCTCTTCACCTATTGGTAATGTTTTTGTCATGTTGTTTATATATACTACCTTGGTCAAGGATGTATGAAATTGGAAAATTATATCTGAAATTTCATTAGCTCAATCAAAACATTTTGATTCTCAAGAAACATCTTTGAGGCAAGCATTTGAAGCATGAATAAGTTGTCCCTCATTATTACTAGATATCTAATATATTGCACATTATTATAGTGCAAGCTTGATTTTTAAATTATCGCCATTAATTTCCAAAAGAACATTGTCTCTTGCTGCCTAATTACTTTAAGAGAAGATCATAAGTTGCAAAAAATTTAGAATCCAACTAGAAAAACAATATTGTTAGAAATGTTCAACATATGTTCAAAATTGATCTAAAACCCACCAAGAAAACACATATGCTTGACCACCACAGGTTTAACTGACATCTTGATGAGGAAAATTTTTAAAATTTTCAAGATTAAAATTAGGGGTAACAACAAGCTCTGATTGGGGGTGAGAATGTAGAGAATTCCAACATCTTTGGTAAAAATCAGTGCCAAATCCATTGGGCCATAGAGTCAAGTGGAAGACAAGAGACACGAGCAAAGCCAAAACTGAAACAACCCACATACAGCTGAAAAATAAAATACAACCTAAGACACCTCTATACCTAGACTAGGTACAAAACACAATGACTGCGCCGAGAGACTATGCAAGGCCATTAGCAAGTTGAGAAAGTATCAAAGAAAGAGGTATAACCATGAATTGTTTGCAAACTCATAATTTGATATATATATGTATGTATGTATGTATACATACATAAATATGTATATATGTGTATATATATACATACATATATATGTATATATGTATGTATACATAGATATATATACATGCATATATAATGTATATCTATATGTATGTATACACATATATGTATATATGTTACCATCAATTTTTAATCCTTCTTTTAAAAATTCCTTGTATAAATAAAAAGGAGGTATTTGTCGGTCTTTGGCCAAGTTTTTAAATAGTGTTGGTTCATGATTTGTTTCTCAAACTTATGTGTTTGGATGGAAATTATTAGTTTATAATTGCAATTTCGTCTGTGGGACCCAAAAATTGTGGGAATGTCTTAAGTAAGGCAGAGAACGTTAGCGAAATTGCGTTGAGTTTTAAAACCTTTGTTGGTCCCAACAAGGTTTTCAAAACTCACCTTTTTCCGATATCACTATTGATTAAGTCACAATAACCTTCTTAAGCATTCCACATAAAGGTAACAGGAAAATTGAAAGATGAAGTTCATTCATAAGGGCGACATGTAAGTGGGTTTCTTCAACCTTGACAAACTCTGACAATTTTTCAAAACCTTTTCAGATGCATTTACCAGTATATTTGAGGGCTCAAATGTATTCCTTTTTGAAGAAGAAATTACACAAAAGAGGATTTATCACAAGGAAATGAATTTTTCCATACAAGTAAATAGAAGAAATTGCAGACAGTTGGGATAAAACAAGTAAAGATCTTCATGATAAAGAGTAATCGAAAAACCAAAAAAGATATATATATTATTTATATGTAACGACAAAATTTTGTATTACATTGCCAAAAAGGGTGATTTTTCATAATAGGGTCTTCAAACATAGAGGGTAAATATGATAATGATGGCCTTGATCACCTCTTACATTCGCTCAATCTTTGTAGGGGAGAAAATATTTTCATTATACTCCATGTAATGAGTGAACATCTCCATGTTGTTACTTTCAAGGCTAGAACAAGTCAGAGCAATAGCTTGGTGGAACCTTTCATTTTGTAGTGCACAAGAGATGCAGATAACATCACCAATTAGGCTCACACAAGGGTGAATAGAAAGCCCTCTCAGTGCATCTTCCACATTCTGCAGGAACCATGGATGAACCAAATGCTCAACAACCCATAAATCCCATCTGAATAGTCCAAAATTGCGTACGATATTATACAAGAAACACTCAAGCAAGGTGGCATTATCAATGTGCACTTGCACCAGGAAGTGCTCACTAATCACCTTACAAATGACTTCATCTTCCACATCACTATGGATGATGAAGACTTCCTTCAACTAATCTTGCACCAGCCTACGAATAGCAACACATTCAACACTTTCTACAACTATGAAGTCACTCTCCACAACTATCTCATTGGACTTGCTCGACATGCTTGAAGATGTAACTAACATTGTGCAAAATGAATGGGATGGATTAGATTTATAGAATGAAATAGGAAAAATGGTAGAGGTTTGTTTGAAACAATAAATACAAAAGTACACACAAATGGCTTCAATTTAATTAATTCAAGTGTGGCGATGTGATGGAGACTTGTTAATTGGATTTAAGCAATTCTCAGCATTTAAGGAGTTGCATGAAATGATCTAAGTGGCATACCAACAGTCAAGGAGAAATTAAGGTGGCAATCATTTTGCACGAAGTAAGCCACATGGTTTTCTTATATCAAGTGATAGTTCATCCTCCTATCTTGTCAATTGGGAAACAAGATGAAATCGTAACCATCCCAAAAAATAACAATTAATGCAAGGAATTTGTCATATTCTAACAAGATTAATTAATTTTTGATCGAATTTATTCGACTGGGTAGCAATTAACATCCAATAAGTCATTTCAAGAAAGCTTAACTATTACAAGTTGAGAATGTTTAAATACGTTATCTTTTGGCAATGCAAGGGTCCCACATTTTGATCCCCCTTGCACTTTGATGCATGAGTGAGAATTGATCTTAATAAAGGATCATTTTTTGCAGTTTCAATTCATTTTTGTGAATGGTTATTGTCTTTGTGTAGTGATTGTAGATTAAATGTTAATGTTTTTTAAAAAGTCTTTGAGCTTTGACAGACATTTGAACATTCCTTTCCTTTGAGAATGTGTTGTTTTGTGGCATTTGATTTACTTTATTTATAATAAATGATTGGAATTGTGTTCAGTCGAGTCAGCAAACATTGATAGTTTGATCTTTGAGTCACGATGTTAATTGTTTTCCAATCCTTTCATTTCAGTAGTAGTTAGTATCAGCATTGCTTTCCGCAATTGTATCATGGCTATGAGTAGGTGTTAGCTTACCTTTCCTAATTTTTGGTAAAAAGCATAACCCACATTTATATATTTCAAAAAAATACAAAATTCTATCAGAAGAGGGAGTTGTACCTCAAATAAAATTCAAAGGAATATCATGAATACAATGGTGATCTCTCCAATCGTTATGAATTGATTTCATCCTTCTTGGGCATTATAGAGTCATTTTATGTTAATTTTAGAAAAGGACAAATTTGTTCACTAACAATAGATATATACAAACCACAAATACTCGACATACATTTTTGAACATGTATGACAACTATTGACAGTACGTTTTATAATTTATTTGAATGCAACCATGGAGAAAAGGAAGCATTATGTGCAATAGTATGTGGTATATATATACACACATAAACATTCATATGTGTAATTATGATTACACATATGTATGCTTATGTATTTTTATGTGTGTATATGGATATATATATATATATAAACCACATAATAAGTTTATATGCTATTTGGTATTCCACTATGTTTCAATCATATATCTTTTGTGGAAAAATGATTAGTAAGTTTCTTGCATGTAGCCATGGATCAATACTATGTGGTATATATATAACATTCTTGTAGATATAGATAACTTGCTAACAAAAATACATAGGAAGGCAGTGGGGGATCAATTATAGAACTCCATTAGTGTCAATGAGTGTACAGTTCCCTACTAATTTATATGCAACATATTCATAAACAAATGCATGCATAGTATTTTCATTGTCATATAAACTCACTGAAATTTAAAAGTGATGGCATTGTGATTAGAAATAATGATCTTATAATGCACTTCATATGTTTTTCATTGTGGGAGAAGAGTCAAAACACTTTTTTCTAGGAAAACATAACACAATCAAGACATTTGAGCATTATGTCCTTGTTGACCAACAAGTTGGACCATACAAACCATGGATGTTACATGTCATGCTACAAATGATCTGTTTGGAAAGTGACAAGTTGTTAGCAGGCCAAGGCCATTATACCATTCCTTCAAGATCATCATAAGGGGCATAAGTTTTGGAAATCCTCATCATTATCCCATTTCAGTGAAAGGTTGCCTACATAACATGGTGGTCGGGCTCCTACCTAGAGGAAATAATAGATGAATATAAATTGGTAGAAAGTAACATGTGTCTATCACTTTGTCCCACCTCATGCAAGGTGATGAGATGAAACACTTGAATCCAAACTAACTTGAAGTTGGCTTGAATAAAAAATCTTATAAATTTTATTTCTTGTAGACATAATATCAAATGTATCAAACTACTAAAATTCAAGTTATAAACAAAACCCATGAGAATCTTCTATAAGGCCTCTAACATTCCAAAAGATGAAACTCAAGTGGAGCATTCCTATATATAATGCTTTGATTGACAATTATTAAATTGTTTAGTAAAGTTTGAAATCAATTTCCTAATCTAGGGTGTCGATATGTCATAATAAATTCTCTTAGTGAAATATAGTAGCATTTGTTGCATAATTATTCTTTTGCAATTGGTCCTCACTAGAATTAATAGAAAAACACTTTGAGGGTTTAATACTTGTAAGAGGTATCCCAAGGTCCTTAATTAGATGTGTGTATCCTACACTCTTAACCACCAATTGATAAGATGAAATAGGAAGGGGCTTTCTAAAAGGAACCAATGTTAATTTTGGGTCATTAGAGTGACCTCGTTCTTATGAACATATATGTGTGTAGTACTATGTCTTTCACACACACACACACACAAATATGTGTGTGTGAATGACATAGTATAGCACAATATATACTAGTTCTAATTAAAAAACATATACACATACATATACAACTAAAACAAGATAATATTTTGGCTAACTAAACATACATATACATACATATATGCAATTAGATATACACACAAAAACATATTAAAAAAATAACTAAAACAATAATGAAATATAACATGAATGGAATGAACAAAACAAAACAACACATGATGTCTACCAAGTCATTGCCAAAGTAAAGTCTTCAAATACTTTACCTGTAATGTTTGGTTACAATTTGAGGTGCTCTAGAAACCTCCCACCACTCTTCACATGTCTGACAAAACAAAATTATATAATTGGGGAAGTAACAAATATACATCAGCAATATCCTAACAATAATGTGTGTACAACTGCCAATTATTATAGAAGATAAACATTGCAATGCCATATTGGTTAAAGGACTAAATATTGCAATATACAAATCTAAGTACTAGCCATATGAGCAAAATAACCTAAATTGTTTAGTGTTTTAACAAACACATTCATTGATTTGTTTTCCATCGACATTGTTGCATAGTGCTCACATGCCTACAAAAAAATCATACAATTGAGGTAGTAACAAACAAAATCAAAACATCCTAACAATAGTGTGTATAATAATAAATTTGTATACAAGTAGAACAACATAATATTTGCAAATAAAACATCCTAACAATAGTGTGTACAATAATAAATTTGTATACAAGTAGAACAACATAATATTTGAAAATGGAAAAAACTAGATAGAATTATGACAATAGTCTATGAAAACACCATAATATAATTTTCATTCATAAAAAATTACCGTGATCAAATATAATATTTTGAAGAAGAAGAAGACCATAAAATAATGAGTGCACACACACGCACATATATATGATATGCAACAACACACACACATACACACACATATATATATATTATGTATGTATATATGTATATGTATATGTATATATGTATACATATATATATTTAGATACATGTATATATGTATACATATATACATATATATATCTAAATATATGTATGTATACATATACATATGCAACAATATGTGTATGTATTGTTGCATATCATATATGTGCGTGTGTGATATATGTATGTGTGTGTGTATGTATGTATGTATGTATGTATGTATGTATGTATGTATGTATGTATGTATGTATGTATGTATGTATATGTACATACGTATGTACATATATGTACACATATATATGTGTATACATATGTACATATATGTACACATGTATGTGTACATACATACATACATACATATATACATATTTATATGCATACACATATATGTACATACATACATATATATACATAGTGTGTATACATATATATATATATATGCATACACATATATGTACATACATACATATATATACAGTGTATATATATGTATGTATGTGTACATATATGTACATATGTATGTACATATATACATACATACATACATACATACATATATATATATATATATATATATATATATATATATATATATATATATATGTATATATATATATATATATATATATGTATATATATATATGTATGCAATCATTGTTTTATGAACAAACAAATAAATAAATATATGTGTTTGTGAGTCACATTGTATAGTGCAATATATAAAATTTATAACTAAAAATAAGTTCAATAATAGATTGCACAACATATATGAGTTATAACTGAAAAAAACTTGAATAATAGATTTGTTGGTTAACATAGTATCCACTTTCTCAAAACTTGAATTCTTAAATCTATTACCCAAATTCAATGCATATCAATTGTCAATAGTTGAGTGAACTATTTCTATGGGAAATAGTTTCTCTCTAAATTTTAAGAGATATGGCTCCCCCTTCTAATGAATAATTTATTTTAAAGTAAATTTAAATGGTGTATGTTGGTAACATGAGCATGATGGTTTTTGGATGTGTATGGTGTTTTCATTGGTGTCAACCCATTGTATAGATGCATAATTATTGGCCCAGAGAAGACCAAATATTTTGGATAATTGGCTAAGTCTCAGTGTGCAATTTTAGTGTTATAGTGAACCAATTTTGTGGTTCACATTGCTCTGCTATGCATAATCATGTTATGCGATTTTGAGATAGTATTGGTGTGTGTTGAAGGTGCTCAGATCCAAAGATTCAAGGTTGTATATCTTCCGCAGTTGAAGATAATGTTGATAGAGTATCAAGCTTGGTAATGGAAAAGTTGCAGTTGCAGAGTGTATGTTGGAATGCTCTACATTCCACTACAGATGAACATTATACTATGTGGTTTTGAGGAAGTGTTTGTGGATGTTATAAGTGTGTGTGCTCTAAGAGGCAAGTTATTTAGTGGTCTATGTGTCAAGTTGTGAATGAATAATTGGTTCCTTCATTGTTACTTCACCAGTTTTGTTATGTGGTGCCAACCTAAAGGTTTTGGGGTCATGTAGAGTTGAATTGTGTATGGAGCAGATTCACAAGAGTGATTATGTGTCATTTTGACCTATTTTGGTGGTGTACATATTTTGATTCTTTCTACAAGGCATCTATGTTATAGTTTTGAGCCAACAAGTTGTGTGGTGCATGTTTCATCTAATTAGGTTGACCTAATTGATGTTTGGGATGTTTGCAATGTATATAAATATATACAAGGTTGATTCCTTGTGTGGAGTAATAGATATGATGTGATTATGTGTGTGTTTATACAAGATGTGGTGTAGAGGCAAGTGTGAAGTGGAATTATGGTGAAGTATGAGGTGTGTTAAGTCAGTTTTCAAAGCTTAATTGGAACTGCATCTCCAGCATATGTTAGATGCATTATTAGCAATTCATCCCTAGCAATGAGCCACCCTTTCCTCTATCTTTTCTATTATGGGCAGTGAGCCACCGATAGTGATCCATTCTCTCTTTCTAGATAGTGAGTCCTTGGACAGTGAGTCCACTATTTTGTATCAACATTGTAATCAATTATAATATATTGTGAGCTAATCCTCACGGTGGTTTTTCCCTTTCAAGGGTTTTCCACGTAAATCTGGTGTTCTTGTTTTCTTTGATGTGGTACATGTTTTATATGTTTGTTCCCATAATTGCAAGTTTAATGTGATGTTTTGAATGGATTTTTAAGTTGATTAAGTGAATCAATTTTAGTGAATATTGATTCACCCCCCTCTAAGTATTTTGAGTGTTCAATAATTCATATCAAAGCTTGGTTCCTTCTATTGGCTTAATTGTTGAGGTAGATCTTGGAGGTTGAACACATGGATACAAAGAAGTATTTTATTCCTCCATAAGAGATTAACCCTAAAGGGTTTATTGAAGAAGATTGTGAAGTTGATATGGAAGGAGAACTCAAATTAGCCCTTGATGATTTGGAAAAAGTAGAATCTGAAAATAGAGATCTAAAAGAGAATCTTAAGGATGCAGACAAGTGTATCAAAAAGTTGAGAGAGAAACTCAATAAAGCTACAAAAAGATTCAAGGAAACAAATGAGCAACTCAAGCAATCAAATGAGATTATCACCAATTTGAAAATGCAAGTTGAAGAAGGAAAAAGAGTTGAAGACTGCCTAAATGCCAAATTGAAAGATAAATCTAAAGAATGTTCAAAGCTTGAACAAGAGATTGTGACTTTGATATCAAATATGGAGAAAGAAAAGATTTAAGATGATAAATTCAAGAAGAGTTCCACCTTGCTTGATGAGATGATTACAAATTAGAAGGGTTCTAAGGACAAAGAAGGATTAGGGTTTAAAAAAGGAGAAACTTCAAAAGAAAATAAGACTCCAAACAATGTTGAAAAGAAGAATGACAAGAAGAAAAATATCAAATAGGTTTGAAACCAGAAGAAATATTTCAAAAGGCCTCCTATCAAACAACCTGTTGTACAAAGGTATTCATCTTTTAATGGTTAATGTTATTCTTGCAATAAATTTGGACATAGAGTAATAGAGTGTAGAATCGGAATGAATTAGAACATTCAATCCTTTCCCAATTATTTTTTTACATGCGATAGATTTGGTCATAAGGCTAGTAAATGCAGAAGTCATATGATGAATGGTTACAATAATGGTATGATGTTTCAATATTCCAATGGTTATTTTCATACATGCAATGGATTTGGGCACAAGGCTTTTGAATGTAGATCCATAATGGCAAGAAGTAAGGTTGTTCAACAAAAGGTGTCATATGTCACAAATACAATAAACTAGGACACATGGTTAAGTTTTGTAGAAGCAAGAATGTGAAACCCTTTGTTTCACAAAAGAAGACTGGTATGATGAAGTAGATTGATCCGGTTGAGATGAAAAAGGAAACAAAAAAGACATGGAAGAAAAAGGAAGAGAGTGAAATGAAGAATGAGTTTGTTCCAACTCCTAGTGAAAATGTTTCCTCTAGAAACTAGATGAAGAGCTTTGGCTCAAGGGGAGTTTTAACAAGAAATATTCAATGCCCCCATCAAAGATGTGGTGTTGATGCCTTCAACACATTGGTACATATGCTAGGTGATATGCTTGGTCTATTGGTGGTATCTTTGGTGTGAAATACCTTGTTTCTAAGATTTGCGGAGAGATTTAAGGTGCTTGTGATGACAAGGTGAAGGTTTGTCAACTTTTTGACCTAACTTTATCAATTGCAATCAATGCATTTTAGGTCACCAAAAAGGACTTTATATGTGATCTCGCATATGTTAAATTCATTTGTGAATGATCAATTGAAGTGAAGAGTGGAGCAAAGGTGATTTGAAGTGATTCTAAAGTATTGTGCAAAA
>VDFB02047230.1:326718286-326772115 GCA_007258455.2 Sequoia sempervirens | reverse complement strand
ATAGTTAGAATTAAGGTTCCCACTAGAATTAGGGTTAGTCTTAGATTTAAAATTATGAGTAAAGTTAGAATTATGGTTAGGGTTATAACTATAATTAGGGTTAGGATTAGGGTTAGGGTTAGGGTTATGGTTAGGGTTAGGGTTATGGTTAGGGATCACTATTATAATCCTAACCGTAACCTAATTAAACCCTAATCCCTATGGTTATCCTAATCCTAACCCTACCCCTAACCTAATTAAACCCTAACCCTAATCCTAATCCTAACCATAACCATAAACCTAATCCCTATTCATGATGATCAACCTGATTAAACCTTAACCCTAACCCTAATCCTAATCCTAACCTAATTAAACCCTAACCCTAATCCTAACCCTACACCTACCCTAACCATGATCCTATCCTATTCTAATTAAACCCTAACTCTAACCCTAATCCTAAGTCTAATACTAAACCTAACCATAACCCTAACCTTAATCCTAAGCCTAACCCTAATCTTATTCATGATGATAAACCTAACCCTAACACTAACCCTAACCCTAATCATATTTGTGATGATAACCTTAACTCTAACCCTAACCGTAATCGATATTCATGATGATAACTCTTACCCTAACCATAACCATAACCCTAACCCTAACCCTACCCCTAATCCTAACCCTAAACCCTAAACCCTTATCCTAATCTTACTCTAATTAAACCCTAACGCTAATCCTAACCCTAACCCTAACCCTAACCCTAACCCTAACACTAAAAATAATAATAAACCTAACCCTAATCCTAATTCTAACCCTAACCCTAACCCTGACCTAACCCTAATCCTACCATAACCCTAATCCTAACACTAATCCTAACTGTAACTGTAACTGTAACCGTAACCCTAATCCTAATCCTAATCCTAACCATAACCCTAACCCTAACCCTAACCTAATTAAACACTAACCCTAATCTAATTAAATGCTAACCCTAATCCTAATCCTAACCCTAACCCTAACCCTAACCCTAATCCTAACCTAATTAAACCCTAACCCTAATCCTAACCCTACACCTAACCCTAACCATGATCCTAATCCTATTCTAATTAAACCATAACTCTAACCCTAACCCTAACCCTAACCCTAATCCTAATCCTAAACCTAACCCTAACCCTAATAGTAATCCTAACCCTAACCCTAACCCTAACCCTGATCCTAACCCTAACCCTAGTTAAACCCTAACCCTAACCCTAATCCTAATATTATTCTAATTAAACCCTAATCCTAACCCTAATAACACTAAACAAAAATAATAAAACTAACCCTAATCCTAATTCTAACCCTAACCTAACCCTAATCTTACCGTAACCCTAATCCTAACCCTAATCCTAACCGTAACCGTAACCCTAATCCTAACCTTAATCCTAATCCTAACCCTAACCCTAACCTAATTAAACCCTAACCCTAATTCTAACCCTAACCCTAATCTAATTAAATGTTAATCCTAACCCTAACCCTAACCCTAACCCTAACCCTAACCCTAACCCTAACCCTAATCCTAATCCTAACCTAATTAAACCCTAACCCTAATCCTAACACTACCCCTAACCCTAACCATAATCTTAACCCTAACACTAACCCTAATCCTAACCCTAACCCTAATCCTAATCCTAATCATAACCAAAACCCTAATCGTAACCCTAATTGTAACCCTAACCCTAATCCTAACTGTAATCGTAACCCTAATCATATGAACTATCATATTATAATATATTAATTATTATAATAATTTTATAACAAAATATATATAAATAAAAAATAATAATTTAAGATATTACATGTTGTGTCGCAACTGCTACTAGCATATATATATTATTTTAATAATATATATAAAATACGCCGAGAGATATCCTTCTCGAGGTGCCTATTTTTTAATCAAATTTTAATTATAAAAATTGAATAGCTGCCTCGAGAAGGATATCTCTCGGCGTATTTTATATATATTATTAAAATAATATATATATGCTAGTTTTTAAAGGTTAGTTTCATTGTTTTATAATTGATGTTATGCTTTGTTAATATATTTATAAATACCTATTTCCTACATCGAGAGGCATACCACTACAATGAAAATTTTTCGTGTACATAAAAACTTCCATCGAAAGACAACTGGCAACCAATTTTCATGTTTTACAAAAAAGTTGTTGTGCATAAAATTTTTCCAGATAATATTGGGAAATAAATACAGAGGATGTCTTTAGCAACAAGGATGGGGAAGACTTGCGAAAATCATGGAATTTTAATAAATATCAAAGCCGCTACCACTCCATTCATAAAGTTATTGGGGTTTCTGTCAACAATATGACCAGAGGAGCAGAGGCCGCCATGCCTTTTAGACGTTGAAATTGGGTGAATTTCCCTTATCAACTATGACTCATACTATGGAAAGTTTGTTGTGGTTTTGGATATTGTTGACCAAAATTGGGCTTTGGTAGATGCACCTAAAATGTTAAGGTGTCGAATAAACTTTAAGAGACTCTCATTAATTGATATCAAAATTGATATCCCTAAGACACCGAAAAAGAAAGTCCCGATCAAGGCTTTGGAGAATGCAGAGGTTCAGAAGAGATGGGAGAATAGTTCATAGGGAGGGAAATTAATTACATGAAAAAGTGAAGAGCTTCATTGAATGACTTCGATTGATTTAAAGTCATGCTTGCCAAGATTAAGAGAGTTGTATTAATTAGGTGTGAACTTTCCAAGTTGAATAAAGAGAGTTTTGCTTGAGCAGTTACTTAATTTTTTTTAACTGGATGAAGTTTTAGTGTTATTAACATAATGAAATAAAAGGAAATCATGAAATTTCATTATATTAGTTTATATTGAAATATTTTCATTTGTTCAAGAACTACCAGAGTTAAAATACAACTTTAATGTTACTTGAGTTTCACTTTTTTAGTTCATGTTGTTGATGTTATAGCAAAGGGAGATATCTTTCTCTCAAATTTAAATAATAAATGATGAATAAATAAAAGCAAGTCAGACTTGCTATAAATATTCATTTATTTTTATGGGCCGACTAAAACAAAAAGTCGCCTTGTTTTGTGAAAGAGGCTGACTCTAGTGAAAAGACATCTTTGATTTGTATATATACCAAGCAATGAACATTCGATTTTTCAAGAAATAATTCACACTTCAAGAGGGAGTTCACACTTTTGCAGCAAATCATAATATTGCTTCAAGTAGATCAATATCAAGGAGAAATCATAAGTGTTTGTATATTCGCATCTAGGAGAGGTGCTATCATCCATTACATCAAATCGGCCTTGTGTTTTGCCAAGTTGTAAAGTGGATTTATGCTCTTTTCATTCAATATATAAGGGATATATTTTGGTTGGGTTTTTCTCCCTCGAGAATGAGGGTTTTCCCAGGGTATCTTGTTGTGTTCACTGTTCATTGTGTTGCATTTTTGATTGCTTACATTTATGATCCTAAAACTAACATGGTATCAGAGTGGGTATAAGAAAAGATCTAATCATATTTGTTTAAGCAATCAAATCAAATTTTCATCTAGGGAAGATCTTAAAGGAAAAGTATTGTTGATCTAAGGTTGCAATTTATTCAGACCTAAGGGCACATCTTTGAAAGTGAACTTGTGCAGAAAAAGAAAATGGTGAACGGTGTCAAGGTAGAAGATAGGCTTGATGGAGCCTCAAAATTCAACTCTTGGAAACCCAGGGTACTCATTGCATTAGAGGAGAATGATCTTCTTGATTTCATAGAAAGTGATATGCTTGAGCCTTTTGATGATATTGAGAAAATACAGTGGAAGAAAAATAGCACAAAGGCTAGAAAGATCATGATAGACTCTGTAATGAATCACCTAGTACCGATCATCTCCAAGTTGAAGACAGCTAAATAAATGTTTAATACTCTAAAAGGATTGTATGAGATCAACAACACCAGTAGAGCCCTTGCTTTGAGACAACAACTTCGCCATGTAAAAATGACTAAAGATGATTCGGTCATCTCATTCTTTATGAAGATTGCTGATTTGAGAGATCAATTGAGCACTATTGGGGATATAATTGCAAGAAAAGATCTTGTTAAGTTGGCACTAAATGGTCTTCCTCAATCTTGGGAACCCTTTATTCAAAGCATCAGTCGGAGATCTAAGTTTCCCAATTTTGATCATCTTCAAGCTGATTGCATTCAAGAAGAGTCCAGGTTGGAAGCAAAAGGAATTGGGTGAAACTATCATGATGTAGAAAATCAAGTTCTTGCTACACATACTTCTAGAGAAAGAGGCAAACGAAGAAAGAGGAATAGAGATAGAGAACCAGATTTTTTCCTAAAATCGAAGAAGAAGAAGGATCTCTCTCACATTCAATGTTATAGGTGTGACAAGTATGGTCACTTTTCTTGAGATTGCAAATTAAGGTCTACTCAACATGTTTCTATTGCAGAAATTTACATAGGGACATCTCAGAAGGAGCCAAGTTCTAAATTCAATACATAAGGTTTCTTATTCTAAAGTTAATTAGTTTCTTCAAAGAGCAGGAAATAACATTTAGAGGGAGTCTAACAAACCAACAGAGGCAACCTTGGACAAGGAGGTTAGGAGGTTGATGCAAGTACTTGGAGCTTCAGAGGGAGTCACTTCATCATGAAGATTTGTGTAATGTATATTTCTTTGAGATGAAGAGATATGAGGTGAAAGCCCTTGTAGTGTATATTTCTTTGAGACAAAGAAATATGAGGTGAAAGCCCTTGAAGTGTATATTTCTCTAAGATGGAGAAATATGAGGTGAAAGCCCTTGTAGTGTATATTTCTTTGAGACAGAGAAATATGAGGTGAAAGCCCTTGTAGTGTATATTTCTTTGAGACAGAGAAATATGAGGTGCGCGCCCTTGTTCATCTCTGAGACTGAGATGAGACATCATATTGAGAGACTCCATGACGACATCACGTTGAGATAATATGTGATGAACCCTTTGTACTTGTGTTTTTCCACACATGGGAGTAGCCAAGGTGGACATCATGTTGAGAGACTCCATTACGACATCACGTTGAGAGACTCCGTGATGGACACTTGTGGACATGTTTCTTTCCACACATGGGAGTAGCCATGGTGGACGTCATATTGAGTGACTCCATGATGATATCACGTTGAGAGACTTCGTGATGAATTATTTTCCACAAATGGGTGTAGCCATTGTGGGTGTCATGTTGAGAGACTCCATGATGTGGATATCTAGAAAGATACTTCCCTAGCTAAGAGGAAGTGTTGATGTTATAACAGCGGGAGATATCTTTCTCTCAAATTTAAATAATAAATGATGAATAAATAAAAGCAAGTTGGACTTGCTATAAATATTGATTTATTTTTTATGGGCCGACTAAAATGAAAAGTCGCCTTGTTTTGTGAAAGAGGCCGACTCTAATGAAAAGATGATTTGTATATATACCAAGCAATGATCATTCATTTGATCATTCGATTTTTCAAGAAACAATTCACACTTCAAGAGGGAGTTCACACTTTTGCAGCAGATCATAATATTGCTTCAAGCAAATCGATATCAAGGAGAAATCATATGTGTAACTTGTATATTCTCATCTAGGAGAGGTGCTATCATCCATTACATCATATCGGCCTTGTGTTTGGCCAAGTTGTAAAGCATATTTTTGGTCTTTTCATTCAATATATAAGGGATATATTTTGGATGGGTTTTTCTCCCTTGAGGAGGGTTTTCTCAGGGTATCTTGTTGTGTTCATTATTCATTGTGTTGCATTTTTTATTGCTTACATTTATGATCCTAAAACTAAAACCTGTCATGGAACTGTAGGCAAGGGGTAGTTTTTAACAAGTAAATAAACGTTTTATTTGCACCCAATCAAAATTTATTATTTTCTTTTGATACATTATATTTTAAGTTTCTTAAAGTAAAATGCAAGATTTTTAACTTTTCAAAGTTCAAAAAATACTTTTCTTCAATCTTATTGGCTACAAAATTTTGAGCGATAAGGGCGGGAAAGTTGAGCATAAACTTTTTTATCACCATTTTTCGAGGCATTTTTCGCCACAAAGACCATAATCAAAAAAATATTTAGCTAATTTTTAGGATTTTTTTGAGCTCTTCAAAAGTTGTTATATTTTTCATTCTATGCATTTATTTACTTGTCATATCTTAAAATATAATTAAAAATTATTGTCATGAAAAATAATCTAATAACAAATTCAAATATATAATGTATTTTAAATATATTATATTATTAAATTATTTATATTATATTATATTATATTAGCATATTAAATTAATTTATAAAAAAAATATTAAATTAACACGTAATATATTAACTTAACATTATATTATAATATTATAATATATATACTATATAATATGTAACATAGATAATATCTAATACATAATTTTAATATCATATTATAATATTATAATATATATACTATATAATATATAAAACATATAACATCTAATATATAATTTAATATATTAGATAATCATATAATAATATTATATTTTAATTTTAAATTAAGCAATATATTATCTTTTTAATAATTTAATATTATTTTAATATATTATTAAATTATAATTTTTTTTTATTAGTAAGCAGGGTAATTGTATTGATTTTTAGAAAAAGATTTACAGTGTTCGGCCCAAACTGGGCATCCAACCAAATGTCACCAAAAAACTCCCAAACTGAACCTATAACCAGATTTCCAGAGTGTGGACATAACCACCAAAAAACCAACATTGTAAGCTACAAACAAGAACATAACCTAACCAAATAATATAGATACGAAATAACGACACTAAACCCTAAGAACACAAAAACCACCAAACCCTATTCACCATACATTTTGTTGAGCGAAGATTCTAAAATCCCTTTCCCAGGCTGAGTCTTCAACAGGTACCAGGTGAAATTTATTTTTCAAGAACTCAACTCTTGCCATGGCCAAATGCCTAAACTCCATGAGCTCCAAACCAACAACATCTAGGATGAAGGGATAATAACGAACTAGGGCATCCAGGTCATCCAGTAAGTGTAGATCCCGTGGTTCAGGAATACCCTTTCCAAGCCGAGTCACAACCAAGGCTCTATCTAGTCCAACCAACATATCTTTGCGAAAAGGGCCCTGCATGATCACTCGTGCATCCATTTTGGAGACTCCAACGTCGAGTAGACCAACCAACATCCTAGAGGAGATGTATGAATCTAAGTGATATCCTTTGGTGTCCTCCATGAAAGCTCTCCCAGCCAAACATTTGATGGTGACAAATGTCAGTTAATCTGGACGTCGGATGATATAATGAAGTCAAAGGGAGGAGATGGGTCCTTCAAATGCTATCTGCCGTTTGGAGCTTTTCAGCTCCACAGGCGTCACCAACCCACACATTTCCATTTATTCTATAGAGACAATAAGAATGAATCTACTCATCACTCACATAGACCACAAAATCCCAGCCACCACAAACAAAATGAATAGGATGAAGCCAACACGCAGTAATAAAGATTTTGGCAAACGTGGTAGTCCTCCAACTTATGCAAACTATCCATCAACTTGTAGAGGACCATCATTACACGAAATGCTTGTGGCATATAATGGTGAATGCATAATGCCTAGAAAGTTCTTACAAGTTGATCGCCACCTCATCTCACAACCAACTTACTCAACCCCCCCGACCACCCACATCATCACTTCGAGGAGTGTGGTGGTGCCCACCCTGCCACCCACATTATTAAATTATTTTTAATATATATTTTATTAGATTATATATTATATTAAATTAATCTTGTTATATAGTGATTTAAATTTTTATTACTATTTATTTAAAATTTACTTTTTTAACTAAAAATAAAAAGATATTAAAATAAGTAATGATATTTAACTATTACAATATTCATTCATATAAAATTTACCTTTATTTTTATCTAAAAGTCTTAATTTATCACTTAAACTCATCTAATTAAATTTAATAAATTTAAATATTAATTATTTTATAATATATAATTCTTACTTACCTTTTAAATATTTATATATATATATATATATATATATAAAATGGTCAAATAAAAAAATATATATCTAAACATTTTATTACTATCTAATACAATTATAACACAATCATTATTCATTTTTTTGAAAGGAAGGATTAAACAAATGACACGATTTCAAGATTTAGGCAAGACCATCTCACTATAAATGAAACCATTCCATTTACATGTCATTATATATAAGTCATGTTTGTAATTAGTGATGAATTTTTTTTAACAAATTTTCCACCACTTTTAATTAGAGGATAGCAAATTAAAATGCAAATTCGATAAAGATAAAATTTATGATATATGTAAAGTATTTTAATTAATGATTGATATAACAGGCGCAATGATTATAATATAATATTTTAAAATAATATATATAGTTAGAGTTATACATATATAATATGTAATATATGATAAAAATATAATATTATAATTATATATTTTACCTTTTAGATGTTAAAAAATATTAAATAATAATAAATTTAATATACCAATATTATTAATAGAATTTTTTTATATTATTATACCATTATTGTTTTTATTTATATTATATATTATAATATAACATTTTCATATATTTGTTTTGACAATAAATTTCTATTTCAATGAATTAAATGTATCATTTTTTTAAATATTATACAAAATTATAAACTTAGTTGTCTATAGTAAGTTATCATTCACCAACCCTAATAATGGATCAAGATGGAGAGCCATTTGCAACAATAGAGTAAGCTAGGAACATTGACCATTTTACAAAATTGATATTTGTGTTATTGATTAAAGTATGAGACTTGATAATAACTCATCATAATCCTCATGGTTTGCAATAACTATGGGGCTAATACCATATCTACTCTTGAGACTATATCGACACATGCTCCTACAATAGCATCACACACTTTCTAGAGGAAAACACTTTTGTAATAGACATGCCTCAACAGATTAGCATGTAATTTTAACCAAATTTTCAAAAGGGTCTAATACATTTGGGAAGATCATAATGTATAACTCACCAATATCCTCTCAACATCATCCAAAGTGTGATTCTATAGTCTTTAGAAAAATTGTCATTGCAAGAATCAAGTTGGCACCCATGAGGCTAGTGACATGCCAAATCACAACCAACTCATTATGGATACATTTACAATGGGTTAAACACTCACAACTACTAGAAAATGATAAACCAATTAAGGAAAAAAATTTCACTCCTCAATGAGATGGTTAAAATTTCTAGTACAACTTGTGAACTCTATGACATGAATATTTGTAAAACATAAATACACATGTCTATAACATAGTTTACACATCAATGTGTTTAAAAAGGAAAAATATAAATACACATACACCTTTCTTAAGGTACTCCTTGTACAAAATAAATAGTTTCATGCTTGACTCCAATTCAATTGGACCAATGCTACTCTCAATTTGTCTACAAACCAAAGAACAAAACTGTCCTCCACCATTTGGTAGGAACTTCGTAGCAACATGACCTTTGTTTTAAAGATGGACATTTGGCATTGCTTTCAGCTTGTAAACTAAATGTTTTATTTTTGATGGACTAGGATTGCATTATTTTTGAGTGCCTAGAAGGAATGTGTATTGATATGAGTAATCATAAAACTTGACTTTTGTTTTTTGGACAACTGTTCAATCTTCAAAGTGCTTTCATTATACGATTATGATTGAACAAATTTATATTTTTTTTCTGTGTAGAGATATTTTTTAATGGTTAAATAATTTGATAGATTGTGATATTGACATTTTCTTTTTATACAATTTTGATTTAGATATTATAAATGATTTAATTCATATGAGATGCATGATAGAAATCTCAAAACATCATTATCTATTTTAACTAAACACATTATTAATGTCACTGTATTTATTTACATATCAAATGAATATTATATAAATAATAAAAATATAAATAAAAAAATAAAAAATAAGATAAGAAATTAAATTGAAAATATGAAAGGAGAAGAAAACATATTCTAATGTAAAAAATATACTTATTAATTCAATACAATTAACATTTGTATAAATTAAATTCATTCTTCTTTATTTGATTATTATTATTAATTTCAATTTCTTAAAATTACACAACAAATTAAACATATAAAATATTTTAGATTCTTATTATTATTATTTTTCATTATTGTTTTCCATTCAAAATAAATTAACTATTCATTGTTCAAAATATTTAAATGTCAAAATAATATCTATCTAATAATATATTTAAAAAATATTTACCTAATAATATATTTCTAATTTACATATCATATAAACATTATTACGCTGATGGGCGTATTACAATGGCATCCACCAAAAAGAAATGTGTAAGGAAAAATTCTTTAGCTAAAAATTGACGTTATTTTACAAAACGCAGTGATTATTGTTAACTTCCTAAAATGAATTTAAAAATAGTTTTCTTTTATGAAAGCTATAGTTTTGTTCATTTTTAAATTTTTTAAATATTTTCAATAAAACTTAAATATTATTTTAAATATATTTTAATATTATTTTTGGGAAGATAAATATGAAGCGGTAATATGAAAGCAAACAAAATGGTTACAATTTAAAATAGCATTCAATTAGGGTTAGGATTAGAGTTTTGATTAGAGAAAAAATGATGAAAATAGGCACCTCGACAAGGATAATTCTCGACATATTTTATATATATTAATATTTAATATATGTATGCTAGTAAAAAAATACATTTAAATAGTTAAATAACCAAAAAAAAATAAAAAAATATGCACACATGAAATAATTTTTTTATATAATGAGTGGTGGGCCTAGCTGGATTGACTAAACTATTTAAACTATTCACATAGAATATCTCTGGAAATTTTTTATATAAATTATTAAATAAGGTAGATAAGCTAGTTATAAATATATTTAAATTAATATATACAAAATAAAGATAATTATGCTGAAGGCATCCCATACTTAGTATTTGCGAGGTCTTTTTATCAGATGGTGTAGATTCCTGGATAGGTAATTGCCTGCAATCAAATGCATCTGAGTGGCTCAATGAGTTTTCTCCATGTAGTTATTGTAGAGGATGAAATGAAAAAATTATTTGCAAGTAGTTATTACAAAAAATGAAAAATATAGGGAGTCGACATCCTTGATAGCACGACAGATTGAAGCAAAAAAATATTGGCATCCTTGACAACTCGACAATTATATTCATGCTTAAAAACCCAATTGAAATCTTATTTTCAGGCTGCATCTCGCCAAATTGGAGAAGTGAAAGGTCAATGCTAGAAACTTCACCTGCAAACTTTGCACATTTTCTCGTCTGCATCGTTGAGAGAAAGACATCAATTTGTGTGGAAAGTTGAGGTATGCCATTGTTGTCTTGATTTTAGTGACATACCCTAGGTTTATATGATTTTTTAAATACTTTCTTTTTAAATTTGCAAACCCTAGATTCGTATAGTATTGTGCCCCAGCGAAACCCCATTTTTGCATTTCCTGCCTTCTCGGGATTGATCTCATCCATCATTCAAAAGCGGTGTTTCCACTATTTCATTTTGCCCTGGGGCCCTTACTTGTAAGTTTGAGGTCTATGTAGCTGCCGCTTCAGGGGATGAGGTATCCTTTTAGTTTGGGCATATCTAGAAGCTCATCCACAAAATTTTTGAGAGAAGATGCTATTTGATCATGGCTCTCTTCCCACACAAAAGCACTTTTGGTTAGAAAGCAGAAGCACAACAACAACACAAAATGAAAATCTGGCATTGTATTTATTCCTAGAAAAACAAAAAATATAGACAACTTGCTTTGTTCCATGGTCAATAACCAGTAGAAAAATCACTAGCCCTTGCAATGAATTAAGGCTTCTCTGATAACAATCAGACACCTTCAAAGTCCAGTTATTTTCATTATTCTTAAGAGATGTCATATTTGCACAAGCCTCAGAGAATTGGCAACCTCAAAACCTTCCCAAAATTCACTCAAAATTGATGCCAATAAAAGGGCATAAATTTAATGTTGCATCAACTAAATATCTATATTGTTAGATATAAATTTTGTAACGGTGAAATCCACATATCCATGAAATTTTTTGTCAAGTTCTGTGTCCTTCGTGGTGGGAATGATCCTCCACACTTTTTCCTTTCAAGTTGCTATCTTTTGGGGATATTATCCACTTTATCTCTACTAATTGCAAACAATCTTTGGTCTTTTCTCTGCATGGTTTTTTCTACTATGTAAACTCATCATGACCATAAGCTGCTGCCCCTATAACTGTGACTTCTTTCAACTGCTTTTTTCTCATGACTATCAATACATATCCTTCAACTATGTCATACCTTTTATTTCACCATGTTGTCTGTAGTCTGGTATGTAGTTCCAGGAATATTGAGGAAATATTAGGTGTCATTAGTTCTCCAAAGATGCTCATACCTCATCTCCTGCAACAACAGCCGCACAAACCTCATATTATTGAATGATGAAAACTGAATACTTGTGCCTATGAAGATCAAAACTTCATCGCATAGCAAAACATCCCTATATGATAAGTTGTTTAGTTTTAAATGCTCCAAGAAAGCTTATCAGTTCAGCTTGAATGAAACTAAAAAATGACTCGAACAATGAAGCAAAAGCATCTACACAAAATTTAGTTCAAATTCTTTCTCTACTTCTCACTTGATGCAAAGGTTGCATCTAAAATTTGAGCTAAGCATTATATAGTTGCAACCCTTTTTTCCTAATAGTCTGATAACTTTTCTCAAAAAAAATATAGTGTTATGGACTTTACAAACACAATAATAGACGTTCTGAGTAGAAGCTTAAAACTAGGAAGAAAGAGAGTCGAATGTAGGAGTACTAGATGGGACGGTAAGAACACCAAATGGTTCCCTACCATGTTGAAATATGGTGTTCAATAGTTCCCAACAATAAAATACCAAAGGTCATAATCTATCATACCTGGGAAACAATGGGGCAGAAAGTAAACTAAAAACTTTATAGACCTTAGGAAGTTCCATTGATTCATTCCACTGCCCATTGCATCATTAGTTTGTGAGTCATTCCTTAGGCACAAAGAATGAAAAAAGGAAAAAGAACCTAGGATCACATGGGATTAGCCATGCTAGCATAAGGCAACATCATAAACTGCATAAGTAATCAAACTGTGAGTGGACTAAAAACAAAGTTGTTGCTACAAAACCCAAAAATTATCCATGAAGAACTGAAAAACTTATACTGAATTTTGTTGCTTGGTTGGTATGACATTATCATCTTAATGTAATAGACAGACATGGAAAATGCTTGAAATTGAGTAATTGCTTGAGGATTGAGTTTATATGGGAGTTGAGTTGAAACACCAATTGTGATTTTTTAAGGATCACTTACCAAGGATAATCTAGCTCTGTTACTGTTAGAATAAAGCACAGATATAGTATATCCATGAGTTCATTCAATATAAGCTCATGAATCATATTGATATTGATATTCACCTAGCATAGCTTGTCTTCCAAACATACCTTTAGCCAAGAAAACATGCAAGATCAACAAAATGTTAAAACATTCTCCTTGGATTTGAAGATATTCTGATCAAAGTGCAACTGCTCAATTATCAGGGAACATTGTGTGTGTCTTGATAGTCTTTGGAAATTATGCGCTCTCCTCCATAACATGCTTGTCTTTTGCACAACACTTGGTATAACTGCGTGCCATTGCACATGATTTGCATAGTTTCATGCACATACTTGCTGCCATCATTATATCTCTACATGTGGACCTTTTCAGCCATGGAACATGATGCAAATCATCAAGAATCTAACATCCTGATACCATAGCTCCCTAGGAGACTTTGGCCAAACTTGTTAGATATCAAACTAACACTAGATTTGGATAACTTGTAATCTTATTTGATGTAATTGTCTAAATATGACATTTGACTAAGGTATATAATGTTACTTCCCAGATAAGCACCATAGCAGATGTTTTCTAGTTAAATGAATATTTCCAAAGATTTGTGTATGTGTTTTTGTTCTATTGTAAATCATTCATTTTTATAACCATTGTCTTCCATAATAGACAATTGTACAAACATAGATCTCTTGGCTTACCAGGAACAGGGAGATACTGGATCCTTCATCTGTTTTATAATTATTAATTTAGAAAATTCTTCTCAGTTTAGGATGCCAAAGAAAAGAATATTAGTAACTTGTGTGAATGCAAAATGCCAGTTTAAAAAAAAAATCTTCTGCTTCTTGCATTTTGATTTGGCATACAAATAAGTATTTTTGGTGCCAACAAAAGAATAGAAGATGCTAACTGTAAAGAGCAGGATGGCAGTATTTTCTGGGGATTTGTTCTTTACTCTTTGATGCAATTTTTCAACAGTAGTGACTCTAACAACTTCAACCTTTGAATGTGAGATAAATTTTTTGTTTCCAAGTTTGTGAATTCTGGCTTTGCTATATGTAAAGAGCAGGATGGCAGTATTTTTTGGGGATTTGTTCTTTACTCTTTGATGGAATTTTTCAATAGTAGCAACTCTAACAACTTCAACCTTTGAATATGAGATAATTTTATTATTTCCAAGTTTGTGAGTTCTGGCTTTGCTATATGGTATATGAATAATAGGTAGATTACTTTCTCAAATAAGGCAAAATGTTGAATAATTTAGGCATTGTAGGGATTTGAGATAGGATTAAGACATTGATTTTTAAAGATATACTCATTACATGTCAATCCAATTGAAGGATGTAAATCCTTGGTTGTGTAAACTAGTTATATGATTTTATCTCGCATTTCTGTGGTCAAGTGACTTATATCCTTTTTTCCCTGTCATCATTACTTGTTTTTAATGACTCCATATCAAACCACTAGCCAGGGTATTTGTGAGTAGAACATGGGTGTGACTTTCATGAAAAGTTACCAATCAAGTTATGATTACTATGCATTAAAAAATAAAAACCCATTCATGGGAGGTCAAGCTTTTTTCATTTTTCATGGTTTTGAGACTATCAACTGAGTTAGGTGTACGCTTACTGGCATCAATGAGTGGGGATCACTAGAATGTCTCACCATGTAATGATAAAAGGGCGCCAAGGTAGTGTTGTACGATGTAGGAATGTAAGAGCATCAACAAGTATTAGAAATACAAGGAAAAACACTTTCTATAGTAGGAACTTTGATTTCATTTGCTAGGATTACCATCAAGGGGAACATCCACTTGAGCAACAGTCATGAGATTATCTCACAACTTGTGTTTTAGGGCATTCTTTTGAAGTTAACGTTGGTCAATTTTTCCTCTCTCAATTAGAGAAGATTTTAATGGTGGTTATTTGCAATTTTGGAATGAAAGAGATTTTCTGGCTCTCGAACTCTCACTCTTTTCTAAGACCTCTTTTATATGGCGGGGATTTTTTATCCCATTGAATTATGTCAGGAAAAATTTAGCTAGAAACATAAATTTTTCTACAAAATACTATCCACTCAAGGAATTTATTTGAAAAGCATTTATAAATGAGATATGTTGCTAAATTTTGTTATTCCCACTTTTATATAGAAATATTATGCATTCAATTTGAATTTACAATATGCAAAATACATTAGATTATATATTTAAATTTTCTCACTACTATACCAAATTTATCCCTCTTATAATAAATGGTTGATCTCTCTCATTTTTTCCTTGACAATTCCTAATAGATCTGTCCACTCTAAGAAGTCAAGATTGTACAAAAGAGCTTGAATACAGAACTACCATGTATTATGCAAACCCAGAAACACAATCAACACTATTATAATATTTAGAATCTACAGAGGCACAGAGGCAAGACCATAATCACATACTCAAAACCAACAACATGGTTAGAATCTACATAAACTCTCACAGGACCATAATCAAGGTTTTAGGAGATGAAACCTCAAAATTGAGGTCAACCACAAGGTTTCCATGACTAAATTCTATTTTATTCTGCTAACATTTTTTGTAGAAATATTCTAAAATCAACGGTTTCAATAAATGGGTCTGATAAAAAATTTGCATAAATCATGTGCTTAATACAGATTAGCATTATATGACAGGATTCCAAGCACAAATTTGAATCGAAAAGCAATAACTCCATTTTTTCTGCATTTTAATCCATAGCCAAAAGAGGGCTATTTAAAAAGAGTCGTTCCCTAATTCATGGGTGCCTTATCTTTCTCCTGCCAAAGAGCACTCTTGGTTTATATTTTACCCATAGTCCTTAACAAGAGCACCTTTGGTTTGTATTTTAGTCACAGTCCTTGCCAACTAAGCCTTCACAGCTAAGCTAAGTCCACCAATGGTGGTTTTGCTGGGGGCAAAATACTATACAAATCTAGGGTTTGCAAATTTGAAAGAAAGTATTTAGAAAACCATATAAACCTAGGGTTTGTCATTAAAATCAGGGCAAGTGACATACCTCAAGTTTCTGCACACATTGTTTGTTTTCTTTCTCTCAACGTTGTAAAGCCTTTTCAACAAATCTATTTTGTGCATGTCCTTTTCTATAACAGAGTAATATCTCCATTAAAACACACTTACAACTAGAACCTTCATTACTCCTTTTTAGGTATTTTGCTATTATGTTCAGTTGGCTACCTCTTCTTGTTATATGTTGCATTTTAATGTTCAATGTAATCTATCTCCACTATGATCAATGTAAACTATCTACATGGTTGTATTTTAATGATCAATTTAAACTAGTTGCCTGATGAAATTTGTCTTTTGAGGGCCACACTCCTTCCTACAAAATGTGTTGCTCCTAACGAACTTCTCTCTACATGCATTGTTGTGATTCAACTATAACTCATTGTAGCATAGTTAAATAAATCAATATATTATTGTCTTTCTTGAACATTGTTTTCTTCATTACCTTCACATTAAAATTGCACGTCTATTCATATACAAAAAAATAACCAAATTCAGATTCATCTTTTCATTTTTTCTTAGTTTTGCACACAAAATATGTTCAAGATAGTCAAATACCAATTCATAGAATGTTATATTTTAGTTTTTTTCAACATGTATACTTTCAAGTTTTCTAAATAGAAAAATAAAATAAAAATTAATATGGTTTTTTCGCTTTTCCTTGTTCTTAACGCTATTTTTATAAAAGTTTTCTAACAAAATTATTTGCTATTTTATGTAAAGCAGTTGCAGCTGAAGCTATAAATGCGATGGTTGCCAGAGATATTTTTATAGTGAACAGTACAAAACATCTTCATATGCTAAACTTAAATACTTTCTCAGTTTTTTTCTCAATTTTTTTGCCAATATACTGGTGCTTTTACTTTTTAGACCATTTTATATGCTATAGTTGGATCCTATTTTCAATGAATAAATAATCTCATTGTTTAGATTCTCACAATTTTCCAAATGTGGTGTCAGATCTGGGTCTGTCTGTCTGATATTTCATGGTTGTTTTTTGTTGAAAGTCCTTTATGACTACATAGTACATACCATAAGATTACATATTTTTGTGCATGAGTATGAGAGGAGTAGCGTTGGAAGCAATGACATTTGTGGTTGTGCTTCTAGGGACATTAGGTGAATGGGAGACAACCAAAGAATGTTATGTTTCTAAAAACTTTCCTGTGCCTCTAGAGGCTTCTTACTGGACAATTTATGCATGGGACACAAAATGAGTGATAAATTGAATAGTTTGTTGGCATGTGTATCATAACTGAAAGCATATGCTCAACTTCAACAAAGGGCTCTTGTTCTTTTGTAGACATATGAAAAATAAACCACTTGACCTTCTGATTGCTTGTAATATCCTTTGATGAGTGACCATTTACTTCCTTTGTAATATGTCACACTATTTTCTTCATAAATTTTTAAAATATTTTAATACATTCGCATTTTACTTCCATATTAAATACATTACAAACCATTCAATGGGTTCATCTTTATATGTTAATACTTTTTACTTTACAAACCATATTAAATTCTACACTAAATATTTTGTCTCAAATTTTTACTTGCAGTTATCAATTTTAAATGAGTTTTACATTTTATCACTTTCTAATTATCAAAATTAACACAAAGTTCACTATATTATCTTCGGCGTACCCATTACACCCCACAGGGGCGATTGCTAGTAATAAAATGCGTTCTATATGTAAGCGTCATATACATTGCGTGAATGCGTTATAATTATTTGCATGCATGCGTTATTGGTTGCATATAAGCATTTAAATTGCATGTCGACACAACTTGCTCGATCTTTTTTAAGGTTGGGGGGAGGGTTGGAAGAAGAATAGCCGGGGACATATCTATTTTTATCTTCACGGTATTCTTCAATTCGACATTTTTTTTTTGGTGTTCGAAAGAAAACTGAGAGTTGGGCTCCCACGAGGAAAGCTCTCTCTGAAACGGATAGGGTGGCCTTAATGGCACTTAATTTCTGATTATTCTGCAGTAGATAATATTCAGCAGTACGCAGGAAAAGAGTCATGGAGTCGAGCAGCGGTTTAATCATGGGTACCCTGATTTTCGAGCCATGGAATTAGACTAGGATGCGAGATTGTCTCAGATAATGTTCGCGGGTTGGAGGTATCGTATAACATCCTATCACGGTATGACTCAGAAACTTCTTACTATTTCTTTGTGAGTCTATTTGGTTTGGCACCTGCGCACCTGGGTGACTTAGGAATATATGGAATACAACTCTTTGACCTCGATGCCATCGTTGATTACTTTGATTTTGATCGTCTTAAAACCTAGGCTGACGTACGAATATCTTTTACCTGTTAATAGTACACAATACTCTTTGAAATCGCTTTCGGTGCAAAGAACCAGTTTTCAGACCCATGCTTGAGTTCTAACGTATATCTCTAGACCATCTTTACACCTCTGCTCATGCCTTCCCACAAAAGTCCTCTCCTCTCATGTGATCTGACAAATTTCCATCTTCTAGATCGGAAGTTCCCATTGTGGTATTGTCAGGGTAGAGCCCGAACTAATAGTTCTGCGCTTTAAACAAATCGAATGTGGACGGTCCCCCTTAATCACAATCGATGGGATGACTGTGATAAAGGCTTTACGTCAAACAGTTCACGAGCTTTTTCTATTGCAAGCGCGAGGGTTAATTAGTGGATGCGTATCAGCGTGAATAATTATCCCACCTTCCATTTATCCATGACGGAGCTCTGATGTATTAGATAAGCCTTGTGTAAATAAGTATGGGCCATCATGTAGTCGCCTTTCAACTGTTACAATAGAGCGAGCCAATGTAGCATTTAATTTCAGCTTAAGGCAATTCGCCATGCTGTTCATATGCCATGACTAGCTATCACATTATTTATTTATAATGAAAATGTATCATAATTTATAAATTATCATAAATAGAAAAAAACAAAGGGTCTGCCCAAAAATCTACCCCTTTTATGACATAACCATTCAGCTATCGTTCAACAACTGCACCACTCAACAGTTTACACTGGTAATATGGAGAAGATATTACCACGTCTATGTCAAAATCTAATGAGCTTGATCCTATGCTAAAGAAAAGTAGCATAAAAACTATCACATACAAGACCAAGAGAAAACCCTAAATCCTATCAAGTCTTAGAATAAGAATTATAGTTATGGTAGGTTTAACAATTAACAATTCCAATGCCCCGTGGGATCAGCTCGATCGAGGCAATAGCATAGTCGTGATTATTTTGGGTTCAATAGTAATTTAAGTATCATTGTCGATTCAGGGCCTACAGTAGATTGCTGATACTATTGTCTATTTAGTTTTTAACTCAGTATATACAGAGTCGGTGCTGAGTATTGTTTTAGTCAGATAGATCTCATTTAGAAATAGATTATGAAAGAACTTGTTATTCATGTTGAATGTATACTACTATGCATATGTGGGAAGTCCAAATACCCTTTCAATAACATCTAAATCTATTTCTAGAATAGTCTAGCCTATTAGACCAAACACTCTCCTTTTCCTTTGGTTGTGGGATTTTGCACAAGCCAAGACAAGCTTAGGAATCTAAAGGGAAACTAGGAAGGCAACTATTTGGACTAATCACGACTTTTCCATACATTGAGCCATGAAAGTTTTATCTCCGTTAGCACTAAACCTCTACTGAAACTCTTGAAAATTTGCATACATGCCCAAGGTGAATATCTCCAATCTTTATCCATGGAGAACATTTTTTTATGTAGGGTAGTATATTTTATACTTGTATTTCATCTCTTTTGGTTGAGATTTCTCTCCTTTCATTAGTACTACTAATAACATAAAATATCCATAGTATTCTAATCAAGTATTTCATTCTACAATTAAATCCAATGTCTCAACATATTCCACTAGATATCATTATATTTAAGCACTGTTTCTAAAATTTAGCAAGAAGCAACAAAGGTTAAACAAGTGTATATAGTCATTTTGAAAATTTGAGGAATAATCTTTCTAGGGTGTAAAAGAGTTTGTGAATCAAAGATATGTACCAATGAGTACTTCAAGGAAGGGAATTCTCACATCCTAGTAACATACATGCCTAATAACTTAAAATAAATCATGTAGTGCCCCTTCGTATTGGCCTCCCTGGACATTTGAGTAAGTTGTTTATTCGTGATGTCATGTGTTCTTGTTGTTTATTGTGTGATTGAATCAAGTGGAAAAACTTAATAGTTTTATATGGCTTTGTTTAAATCAATTAATTAAATTAAAATTCATTTACTAAGTAAATTAAATAAATTTGAAAAAAATAAGATAATAATATAAAGTATATGGTTATTAATAAGCAATTGAAAATTAAGTTGTTTTGTTAAAAGTATTCTTTAAATTGTATTTTATAACAATTGATAAAGTTTATATTCAAGAGAGTTTAATTATTTATATATGGAAAAAGTAATGTGATTTTTTTATAAATAAAGATGAATATTATTAGCATTGGATTTTAATTAATTATATGGGGAAGTAATTTGATTTTACATTAAATAAAAGAGATAAGATTTGCAAACTAAAGTGTAAAGCTGGAAAAAGAACATGCGTGCACATGCACGACTTCAAATGATTTTTCGAATGAGAAACTTGTTTATTATGAGACTATTGCTTGATTTTGTCTTTGAAAAATCAAAATCTCTCTATCTTTGTTTTAATATCGATCAACTTTGGGAAAAAAGTTTTATCAGTTGATTTTGTTTTTGAATGAAATTTTTTGTATTTGCAACATTATTTTGTAAATTATCTACTTGATATTGTTTTTGGTTTTCGGAGAAGCAAAAAAAATGTAGCGAAAAGATTGAAGTTGTAGTTTGGAAAAATCCTGAACTCACATCAAATTCACACCCATCTTGATCAATCGAATCCAGGTACCAACTTTTTTGAATTTGTGCAAATACGCACTTAGGTTAGATGTTTCCATTGAAGATTGAAATTCGATGCTTTCTTTTGCCTTTGTTTCTTGCATTGGATGATTGTCATGTATTTTTCTTCTTTGTGGGTCATTTTTCAATGATGCTGAATAATACCCCAATATCCCTCTAATGGGTCGGTTTGCATGTTAGCTTTTCTTGCCTATGTTAGCCAAGGGTTCTTAGATTTCATCGCACCATTCCCTCTCAACTCCTTATTCAAATCATGGTTGTCTAGGCCTCGGCATAAAAGAGAATTCTTCAAGCAAATCACAGAATAAGAGAGCAAATTGTAGTTTGACATTGGAAAGTTAAGTGTATGTTTTGGGTCTGTGTAATATAACCATCATTGTTTTTTTCTCCTTGCACACCCAGTCACACCTCTTCCAGTCAAGTAAAGAACATTTTTTTAATGATGTAATTATGTTAGGAAATATCATATTTCTCAATCTACTATTATTATTATCTGCAGTCATGATGCCCAAGTAGAGCACTTGGTATAGGGATGCGTTATTTTATTTATTTGACTATCGTAATTGTGTTTTCTGTTGTCCTCTGACATTGGATAATTGAATGAGAGGTAACTATCTTGCGTAGTAAATCTTCAAGCTAGTAACTTTTCAATGGGGGAGAAAACGGTGTTGGCCGATTTAGTTTTGTTACTACCATTCCTCATTAGCGACAATATATGGTAGATAAACTTAGATTTGGAAATAAAGAAAAAGAAGGTATTTCATTCTCTTTTAAGTCTCTAATTCCTCCCTAATTCCTCCCTGATCCCACCTTTAGAGATGCGGGAGTCTTGACTTCAAATGTTGTAGTAGTAGATTGGTTTGTAACTCTCTCGATCTTAGAAAATGCTAACAATAATTTTTCGATTCCTCACTCTTGTTTTGAACTCCTTCGTGGGTAATGGTCGAGATAGTCTTGTGCTGCTCAGGTTAGGGTGTTTAATCTTGAGCAAGGGAACACCGATTTGTGCCTTTCTCTAGTCACTACCTTCACCAGTATAGTTGTCTCTTCCTTTAAGACTATTTCATTACTCCAGATCGACTATGGGAGTTAATCATATGTTCCACATGGGTGACATGCTTTGAATCCTTGGGTCTTAAGTAAATTTCCTTAACAAAATTGCTGCCGCTGCAGCCTTCTCCTTTTGCCTTGTAGGGAATTTGATTCTTCATTTGAATATTTTATTGTTGTTTTCATGATAATTAGGTGCTACAACCTTTAGGCATGCCTTTCACTTATGGCGTCCAACGTCTCCCATTCTTCTCCCCAGCGCATGAATCTGCCTTATAGTTTAATTTTGATGAATTCGGGTTGGCAGTTGTATTCGTATGTGTAACTATTGATTATACTGTTCTTTTAATTACCATAGAATATTTAAATTGAATATATTTATATATATATAATCATTATAACGTTAAATATAAATATATATGTGTATAAATATATGTATGTATAAATATAATTATATATTTATGATTGATTATGATTAAAATTAATTTATTCGTGTTAAATTGAGTAATTAGGTATTTCTAAAAGATGTTAATATAGTTATTTAATTATTTGAATGATCTCATTATGAGAGAATAGATAAAATGTAACATTGATTCTTATGCCCTTATAATTTATTACTTGTATGTGAAGTAAATTGATAAGGATGGTTTAAATATTCCTTATAAACTATTACTCGAATGTGTTAGTGAAAATAATTTATTTGTGTAAATACATATTGATTTATTTATAAAATATGTTTATGTAAATTCTTGGTTATTTTAAATGACCTCTTAATAAATGAATAAATAAAAATATAATTGAATGTTTATTATTCTTTAGGATTAATACATTGCTTGTATATGTACATTTTAAGGCAAATTTTGATGGTTCCATTTTGATGTGACTTCCTCTTGAGTTGGTTTTGATTTGAGGAGTCTTCGTTCATTAAATTTGTGTTCCAATTTATATGGGAACCCGTTGTGTTTTGATTTATCCTCATTTGTGAGTTCTTGGGTAGTCATTCTTTTGGGCTTCCAAAGGCGGGGAAAAGAAAATGTAGCTTTACTATTGGTTTTCAAATTGATTCTTTGAGAACTAGTACTCTTATGTTCAATTGATTTTGGTGGGTTTAGCCTTGCACTTGAAAGTGGTTTTCTTTACTATGAAGAGTTAGCGTGAGATGGTGCATGTCTCACTTGTTGTATTTACTTTTTAGCCTTGATATTTTTGTGCAAGTTGGCTTACCCCGTTTGTGTTTATGGGATTTTGTTGCTAGTAGGGAGAGTGGATTTCCATGGAGGCCAAAACCCTAAGTGGTATCCTGGGTAACTCATGTGGAAGTTGAGTTAATCAAGTGATAACCTAATAAATATTTAGGGGGTGGGTAGTAATTCACACTAATAAAAGATAATGGAAGCCTCTCTCATGGCTCAAGCGCTCATTTAGGCTTGGGATGAAATGAGAAGGCCTGGAATGGAAAATCAACTACCTTGTCTTCATGAGAGATGAGTTGATTCTGCATGTGTAAGAATGGGGACCGGGGATCGGTTGAGGTTGCCAGGGTAAGCCAGGATGGGGGTCGATAACCTATGAAGATCTACATTGGGTAACCCATGTCGAGCCATGTGGTGAAACTCTTCCCTTTAGCAACCTTGCATGTTTGTGGTTTTCCCCTTGTTGCTTTTGTTCCTCTAGAAGTGGATGTTTCTTGTGTTTATTGTTGCTCTTGTCGTGGTGTCTTGTTTGTCATTGTTCACCTGACTGTTTTGGTTGAGGGTCTTTCTTATCTACTCCTAGCATGGGGGGTGGGCCTTTGGGTCCACACGGTTGGGGGGAATGTGCTTTGCACCCCATTGGGTTCCCAACCGAAGATCGAGTTGTGTAGAATTGTACCAGTTGTAGAGACTCCAAAGATGTGCTAGAGTTGGAACTAGTTTGGTCGTTTTGTACTCTTTCATTTTAGTTGTATTGTTCCATGTTATTGTATTATTCCCATTCATGTTGGGAAGCACTTTGTATTGATGTAACTCTTGAATGATGTAACTTCTTATTATAATTGTAATGATTGTAATCTTTGGCCTTATTTTATGATCTCTAATGGATGCTTATCGTTCGTGAAATGTATATAGATACTTGGTGTTATTATCTGTTTATTGTTTCATAGAATGCGATCCTTAATGGTGTTCTATCTGTGGAAATATTTATATTTAAACTCTTAGATGTGATGGATGGATTTCATTTATATAATGTTGTGGATGTTCATTCATTGATTAGTAATTTTGTATAATGGTTAAGTGGAATACTCGTATTCAACTCCTCATCATTATGGGTTTGGGATGATGTTAGAGATATTTGAAATGTAATGCAGTCATGTTGCCCCAAAGGATTAGATAAGTGATATATATGTATGGTATAGTATTTGTGATATATGCTAATGTACACTTCATATTAGTTTACTTAAAAAAAAATGTGTCATAAATGTTAGATGTTTTCATTTCCTTTGGGGTTTGCATGGCAGGGCATTACAACTTGGTATCATAGCCAGGTTGTCAAACACTGGATACTCAAAGTTATTGAGCCCATTGTGTAACCTTGCGCTTAGACTCTTGAGTTTAGGTTTTCACCATTTTGTAGTTCTCGTTTAGCAGTCTGAGTTTGTAACCGGGTGGTGTTGGTCCAATGGTGCAGAAAACCAATGGAAAGGATAGGACCCTCGGTGTAGTGCGCAATGCACCGATATTCTTCCTATTGGGGATACATTATGAAGAGTTTCCTTGTGGTGTGTTTCCCTATGAAGTGAATTGTGTGCATGTGTGGGAAAAGTATGATTTAAGTGCTGAAAAATGTTATGTTTATTTGAAGCTTAGGGTTCAGCTCTAGGCCTAGGAGACCTTAGTGGTCAAACTTAGGTTTAGTTAACCCTCAAATTTTATTTTAAGTCTAATGAACCTATTTTGAATGCAGACATGGGGGGTCAAAGTCTGGAAGGAAGAAAGGGAAAGTACTTAAGATTACAAAAGGGAAAGTTGTTGTCAAATTGAAACCAACACGTAATGACCAACCTGATATTTCTGACGATGAAACCTTGGCTCATGCCCTCATTTGAATCAAAATAGAAAAGGGCAAGAAGGTCGATAGGTCTAGGAACACTATTAGAGCTAGGAAGTGGTCGACAATTCGTAATTAGTTGTTGGGGTGTGGACCCAACGTACCCAATTTAAAGAAGATGGAAAAGGAGTGCTTGCATGCACATCCCTCCACTTCCAAAAAAGTGATGGATTTAGATGAGGACCCATTATTGTGAATAATGATATATGTCAATCCATTAGTATAATAAATAGAGTCATTCTTGTGAGCTTGTATGACTTACACATGCCATGAATAAGAATGAATATTTTATTTTAAGGATTGCATTTCATAATAACTATAATTATGTGTTTGAATTGATTAAATGTTATGCCTCTCGTGTTGTTGTTACTGTTCTAACATTTTTTATGTTTGGTTGTGTACCGTGAGACTATGTTAGTGGTTGTTCGCTATTTTGATTTGGTTGGTTGATAGTTTGGTTCACTTGGATGATTATGATACTCTTTTCAGATGATTATGTTATGTTGATACATTGTGTTTGATGTTGTGTTTGGATTTAACTGGTTATGTTTATCTTATGGATGTAGTACTATGTTGTTATGCAATTGATTAATGCTTGATTTATAATATTTATGATGATGTATTTATTGGATGGAGTCTTGGTGAAAGGATGGTGTAGCATGGCTCGTCTGCGGCCACCCTGCTACCCTGCAACTTCCTCTCACAGTGTGATTGTTATTGGATATACATGATTGCTTGGTGTTTGGTTTGATGCAATATGCAAGTACCAGGAATCGAACTCACCTCTCTCTTTCAGGTCTAAGCATGCCTTAAAAATCCCAATGGGTAAGATGTGAAAAAAGGAGTTGACAAGAAAGTCCCCCACCCTAGTTCGTCACCCCATCATTGTGTTTGACGATGTGGTCCGTTTGCAACCCCGTCTCTATTTTGGTGTGGTTTCATTTTGAGTCATTTAATTTTAATTGACTAATTAATGTTGTTTTAATTGTTGATATATTTGTTAGTTCATTGTGTTGTTCTGCTTATGATTGCGTGTGACTTCTAGGAGTAAGTTGACACCAAGGGGGGGAGGATGTAGTGCCCCTCCTGTATTGGCCTCCTTGGACATTCGAGTAAGTTGTTTATTCATGATACATCATGTGTTCTTATTGTTTATTGTGTGATTGAATCAGGTGGAAAAAATTAATAGTTTTATATGGCTTTATTTAAATCAATCAATTAAATTAAAATTCATTTAATAAGTAAATTAAATAAATTTGAAAAAATTAAGATAATAATATAATATAAAGTATATATGGTTATTAATAAGCAATTAAATGAAGTTGTTTTGTTAAAAGTATTGTTTAAATTGTATTTTATAACAATTGATAAAGTTTATATTCAAGAGAGTTTAATTATTTATATATGGAAAAAGTAATGTGATTTTTTTATAAATAAGGATAAATATTATTAGCATTGGATTTTAATTAATTATATGGGGAAGTAATTTGATTTTAGATTAAATAAAAGAGATAAGATTTGTGAACTAAAGTGTAAAGTTGGAAAAAGACCATGCGTGCACATGAACGACTTCAAACAATTTGTCGAATGGGAAACTTGTTTATTATGAGACTATTGCTTGATTTTGTCTTCGAAAAATCAAAATCTCTTTATCTTTGTTTTAATATTGATCAACTTTGGGAAAAAAGTTTTATCAGTTGATTTTGTTTTTGAATGAAATTTTTTGTATCTGCAAACTATCTACTTGATATTGTTTTGGGTTTTCGGGGAAGCGAAAAAACATAGCGAAAGGATTGAAGCTATAGTTTGGAAAAATATGGAACTCATGTCAAATTCACACCCATCTCAATCAATTGAATCCAGGTACCAAATTTTTTGAATTTGTGCAAATATGCACCATAGGTTAGATGTTTCCATTGAAGATTGAAATTTGATGATTTGTTTTGCCTTTGTTTCTTGTGTTCGGTGATTGCCATGTATTTTTCTTCTTTGTGGTTCATTTTTCAATGATGATGAATAATACCCTGATATCCCTCTAATGGGTTAGTTTGCATGTTAGCTTTGCTTGCCTATGTTAGCCAAGGGCTATTAGATTCCATCGCACCATCCCTCTCAACTCATTGTTCAATTCAACCACTTATTAGTCTCGAGCAATCATGGTTGTCTAGGCCTCGGCATAAAAGCAAATTCTTCAAGCAAATCATAGAATAAGAGAGAAAATTGTAGTTCGACATTGGAAAGTTAAGTGTATGCTTTGGGTCTGTGTAATATAACCATCATTTTTTCTTTCTCCTTGCACACCCAGTCGCACCTCTTCCAGTCAAGTAAAGAACATTTTTTTAATGATGTAATTATGTTAGGAAATATCATATTTCTCAATCTACTGTTATTATTACCTACAGTCATGACACCCGAGTAGCACACTTGGTATAGGGTTGTTTTATTTCTTTATTTGGTTGTTGTAATTGTGTTTTTCAACATCCTCTGACATTGGATAATTGAACGAAAGGTAACTATCTTGTGCAATCATTATAGGAAATATCATAAATCTTCAAGCTAGTACCTTTTCAATGGGGGAGAAAATAGTGTTGGCCTATTTAGTTTTGTTACTATCGTTCCTCATTAGCGACCATATATGGTAGATAAACTTAGATTTGGAAATAAAGAAAAATAAGGTATTTCATTCTCTTTTGAGTCTTCGATTCCTCCCTGATTCCACCTTTAGAGATGCAGGATTCAACTTCAATTGTTGCAGTAGTAGATTGGTTTGTAACTCTCTCAATCTTAGAAAATGCTAACAATAAGTTTTCCATTCCTCACTCTTGTTTTGAGCTCCTTTTTGGGTAATGGTCGAGATAGTCTTGTGTTGCTCAGGTTAGGGTGTTTAAGCTTGTGCAAGGGAACAACGATTTGTACCTTTCTCTTGTCACTACCTTCACTAGTATAGCTCTCTTTTCCTTTCAGACTCTTTCATTACTGTAGATCGGGTGTGGGAGTTAACCATATGTTCCACATGGGTGGCGTGCTTTGAATCCTTGGGTCTTAAGTAAATTTCCTTAACAAAATTGTCATTTCCAACCTCCTTGCATGTGCTATTTAGTGATGCTTTGTACTCATTTATAGTAGTTATATCATTCCATGTTATTTGATTTAAAAAGATTTTAACCAAGTTAGGCCATTTGATGAAGTTATAGCTCAAGGATCAAGTGGATACAATGTGTAAGGCTGGGTGTAGGAGTTAACTAAATCTAATCGCGACCATCTCCTTTTGCCCTGTTAGGGAATTTGATTCCTCATTTGAACATTTTATTACTATTTTCATGATAATTAGGTGTTGCAGCCTTTAGGTGTGCCTTTCACTTATGGCATCCAGTGTCTCCCATTCTTCTCCCCGGCACATGAATCTGCCTTATAGTTTAATTTTGATGAATTCGGGTTGGTAGCTGTATTCATATGTGTAATTATTGATTATACTGTTCTTTTAATTACCACAGAATATTTAAATTGAATATATATATATAATCATTATAATGTTAAATATATATATATACACATATGTATAAATATATGTATGTATAAATATACTTATATATTTATGTTTGATTATGATTAAAAGTAATTTATTCGTGTTAAATTGAGTAATTAGGTATTTCTAAAAGATGTTAATATAGTTATTTAATTATTTATATGATCTCATTATGAGAGAGTAGATAAAATGTAACCTTGATTCTTATGCCCTTATAATTTATTAAGTTTGTATGTGAAGTAAATTGATAAGGATGGTTTAAATGTTCCTTATAAACTATTACTCGAATGTGTTAGTGAAAATAATTTATTTGATGGCCTGTGATAAAGATGACATCCTGTCCTTCAGATGGGCAACTGGCGAATGTCAGGCGTGGTTTTACATGCGCAATAAATTGGGGCTTTTTGATCTCAATATTGGTCGACGCTATTCTCATTCTCCTCGGCACACCTGGTGCAATTTCAGGGCTGGTAGAACTGAAAGAATTTTTAAGCACCTCGATCGTGCCATGATCTCGACAGAATCATTCTTCTCCTTTGCTAGCTCTTCTCTTCCGGTTAAGCTGATAATGGATGTGACGTTGTCTGATCACTTCCCCATCAGTTTTCACATTGAATGGGAGACTAGAAAGACTCGCACGTGCAAGACACAATTCTTCCTCAACACTTCTCTTTTAGGCCATAAGGCCACCTTGGCCCACATTCGTAGAATTTGGAACTTGGAATGCAGGCCAGCTCATAGTACTAGTTGGATTACGTGGTGGAATGATGCCATCACCCGTACCGCTTGCTTCCTATGCATTTATGGGTGCCAGTTGGCCATCTTTCACCGGCGGTCTTACGAGGCAACCACAGCTAATTTGCTTTCAGCCAATAAGGCCTTAGCGGCTAGCCCTTTTTCTCCAACTTTGCAAGTTAAAGTTGTAGAATTATAGCACAAAAATCAAGTTGCGGACAACTACACCACTAGAGGCGCACAAATCAAGGCCCGTTTGCATTGGTTCAAAATTGGGGATCATGCCTCCAAGGAGTTTTTCTTGGCCTTGCGTGCCAGGCACTCCTCTCCGAGCATTAAAAAGATTAAAGATGGCATATAGGTCTTTTCAGAGCTGCCTGACATTCTGTAGGATTTTGTGTGTCATTATGAGCAAGTTTTCACTGCCCAAGACCCCACGCTTGAGCACTAGCAGGCCCTCCAGGACTGCCTTACTGTTGTGCCACATAGGCTGTCTGCAGCCCAGAAGAAATTTTGTGACTAGTTGCTTACGCCTGATGATCTAAAAGAGGCTTTACATTCCATGGAAGATGATAAAGCCCCTGGGCTTGATGGCTTTCCCTGTAAATTTTACAAAGCTCTTTGGGACTGTGTGGGTCCCGACTTGTTTCAGGTCTATTTAGAGGCTTTTCATTCCAATTCTTTAGGAGAGCTAATAAATAAAGGGAATATTAAGTTCATACCTAAAGCCAGTGATACTGAGGATATTTGTAATTGGCAGCCTATTACGCTCCTTAATGTCTCTTATAAAACCATTGCTAAAGCTCTTGCTTTAAAAATCTGCCATCTTCTACCCCTCATTGTGCATCCGGAGCAGACTGGGTTCATCAAATCCAAATATATTCTAGATAATATCATCGCTGTCTGGGAAGGCATAGAGTGGGCCCAACGCTCCAACTAGAAAGCTTTATTCATTAAGATTGACTTTTCCAAAGCCTATGATCACATTGAATGGCCTTTCATTCTTGTCATGCTGCAAGCTTTGGGTTTTGGGTCCAATTTTATTCAGTCTGTTCGAATGCTCTTTGCAGATGCCTCGGTCTGCATCACCATCAATGGTCGACAATCCTCTGCCTTTGGCCTTTTCCGTTTCATTTGACAGGGTTTCCCTTTGGCTCCCTCGCTATATGTGCTTGCCGCTGAAGGGTTTGGTTATCTGTTGGCTAATGCAGCCTCATTGTAGCGCGTCAAAGGCATTTTGTTGCTGAATTTCCAGTTGCAATTACTCAATGGTCACTTTGCGGATGATTCCTTTCTCACTCTCTTGGAGGAAGAGGAGGCCATTCACGAGAAGCTATGGTGCCTTAATGTGTTATGTCTTGCATTTGACTCTACCATTCAGTGGCACAAGACGCTTTGCTATCGACAGTCTGTCCTACCTTGCCCTGCTTGGTTGCAACCTCTTGGCTGGAAGTGGATCGGGCTAGGCAATTTATTTTTATTTTTGGGCATTCCTTTTGCTTTCCAAGCTTCTCCAGTGGAGCTTTGGCAGGTTGTGCTTGCTCAGGTGGAGAAAAAGCTAACTTACTAGATCACCAAACCTCTTTCTTTGGCAAGGAAATTTTAGATTTTCTCTAAAGTTTTGGCCGCTACCCATGTTTATTATTCTTCTTGCTGGGCGCCTTCTAAAGCTGCTTATAACAAGCTTGAGAAATTGCTTCATGATTTTCTTTGGGCCTCCTCTGATACTCATCATGGCTTCCATCATGTTGCCTAGGATTTATGTTGTCTCCCCAGGGACTCTGGAGGCTTGGGTTTGCTCTTTATCCAGAGGCAGGGAATTGCTCTATGTGTCAAATGGGTGATTCATGCTCTCACGGGTGACAAAGCTTGGAAAATTCTCCTTTGCCACTGCATTCAGTCTGGTTTCCTCGCCAACAGACTTGCCTGGAAAGGAATTAGCCTCCAAACCCTTTTGGTTATGAAAGAGTCAGTTTAGATAATTGGTACGTTTGTTGCTAAAAGCATTTGGAATGCCTGGGAATATGTCAAACCCTGGCTCCAGTGGTCTGGCTCTGGCTTTTGAGACGGGCTCTCCCTAAACCAGCACAATGTGTGGTGGTCGCCCCTTTTTGCTAGAAATGATCATCCTTTGGCTAAAGTGCCTTGGCTTAAAGCTCTCAAATTTCACAAGGGTATCTAAACCCTCCATCAGCCGTTTCTCAGACCTGCCATGCACATCATGCATTGGGATGAGTTTTGTGCCTTAAATAGTTTTCATAACCAGGACCGTGCTACTTTTGAGGGTCTGGTGAGTGCTATCGTAGATGAGATGCTTCACAAAATTGGTATTCATGGGCCCAAACCATGGTGGAAAGACTGGAAATGGTACCCAAATACTCTTTTGAGAAACTACAAGCCTCAGCTTGGCTACAAGTGGCTTTCGCCTCACTTTCCCATGATCCAGAGTCTAAATCAGAGGTGGTTTCTCCAATCTTCGGCTCTTGTCTGGCATAAACGATTTGCCAACACTTGGTCTGCAAGTGTTGATCCGAAGTTCACCCATTTTTCCTGGTGTATTCTTTTCTAGGGCTTGTCGGTGAGCTCTCGGCTTATTCATTTGGGGGTTCCAGACTCTCGGTGCCCGTTCTGTGGGCAGTCTGAGACTTTTAAGCATCTCTTTTGGTTTTTCCCTCGGGCCCAATAGTATTGGACTTGGATACATGATTTTTTTTTACCATTTCGGCCGGAGTCGTTCTCTTGGCACATGATTCTACTGGAGGATTCACCCAGATTCCCAGCAAAGTATACCCAGGTTTGGCACACTTTCAGGGTGGAAATCCTTTTTACTATTTGGAAGGATAGAAATGCCTGCATATTTGCTCATTTTCAAGTGGATTGTCAGATTTCTATGTATTCTAAAGCTGTTATTTGCTCTAATGTATTATTTCAAATACAAGTGCAAGCCAACAAAGTGGCGTTAGAAGTTTCTCACCTCTAGGTTCTCTTGGACCATTGGGGCAATGCCCCGTGCACTATGGCCCGGGTCCCCGACTCGCCCTCCTCTCGCCACCGGTCGCCCTCTCGGGGTCAACGGTGGAGTGGTACCACTCGCCCCCGCTCTCAGCCTCTACCTTGGTAGGACTCAAGCCCCCCTTGGCGTGCTCGCTCTCCTCTACCGCGGGCTGGCCAGGGGTGGTTCTCTAGTGGGCCGTCGGGGAGTGGTGGCGGTTGGCCCTCTGATGCTACTCCTGCTCTTGGTTCTTCCTCTAGTTCTGGTTGGCCAGATACAAGTAAAATCTTTCTACAGTTGACCCTTGCAATCTCGCCCCGGTGCAAGGAAGAAGCTAAAGAAAAAGATGACGATGGTTGGGCTCCTCTTGATGTCAATCCTGACCTCACTGATGTATGGGGGATGAAGGATGACAAAGACCCTCCTGGCTCTACTGGCACTACCTTGGCCGCTTGATGGCTGTCTTTTACTATTTGTTATTTTGGACTTTTGGGCTTGACCCATGATTTTTTGATTTTCTGGGCTCTGCCCATGTGACCTTCGTGGTGTGCTTTCTTACCACCCAAACTTTTTTTTGTGAATATGTATTTAATCTCTTTATTAATATAGATTAGTGGCTTATTGATCCAAAAATAAATAAAAATATTTGTGTAAATACGTATTGATTTATTTATAAAATATGTTTATGTAAATTTTTGGTTATTTTAAATGACCTCTTAATAAATGAATAAATTTAAAAATATAATTGAATGTTTATTATTCTTTAGGATTAATACATTTCTTGTATATGTACATTTTAAGGTGGATTTTGATAGTTCCATTTTGATGTGACTTCCTCTTGAGTTGGTTTTGATTTGAGGAGTCTCCGTTCATTTAATTTGTGTTGCAATTTATATGGGAACCCGTTGTGTTTTGATTTACCCTCATTTGTGAGTTCTTGGGTAGTTGTTCTTTTGGGCTTCCAGAGGCGAGGAAAAGAAAATGTAGCTTTACTATTGGTTTTCATATTGATTCTTTGAGAACTAGTGCTCTTATGTTCAATTTGATTTTGGTGGGTTTAGCCTTGCACTTGAAAGTGGTTTTCTTTAAGTTATGAAGTGTTAGCATGAGATGGTGCATGCCTCACTTGTTGTATTTACTTTTTAGCCTTGATATTTTTGTGCAAGTTGGCTTACCCCGTTTGTGTTTATGGGATTTTTTTACTAGTAGGGAGTGATATGTAATTAGCACTTTACAAATTCACTTGTAAATTAATCCTAATTACAACATTTTCCCAATCCAACAGAATTGTGTGGTTACAAATCTTAACCATTGAAATTACAAAAACTAGCCTTCACTTGTTCCTTATCCAAATCAATGAAATATAAACAAATCACTTAAATTTTTTAATTAGAAAAACTCAATGAATCAAAATATTGACGAGAATGATAAACAAAAAGAGAAGAATAGAGAGATCACGCTTGATAACGGAGTTCGCCAATTTGAGCTACATCTCTACGTCCACTTCTCAATGAGGAACCGCTTTATTAATGATGCCAAACAGTGACGCTTTGTAAAATACCCAAGCTTGAGCCCTTGCAATAAAAACTCTCACAATCTCTCTTACTATTACAATTTTCGCTATATAATATCACCTTGTAATTCTTCTCCAAAATTTCCACTTTCCTTCACAAAAACATAAAAACTCTATATCTCCCTTACACTTTCACCCCTCCTTTTATACATAAAATAATGCCTTAATAAGGCCTTTAACCATAAAACAATAAATTAACCCCCCTCAACCAAAAATACCATTCATTTACAACCTCCTTTTGTCTTTTGGTTTAATTGGTTGGATTTTTAAACCACATATGGGGCTAATAATTCAGTGGTTTATTAAACCACATATGGGTTTTGCTAATAATTTAGCCTGAACATTTTTGGAGAACCGCTTAACCAATGACCGAGGAGTGCATCGGGGTGACACATGGCACCTCCCAATTCATCCATGTGTCACCTCATCATTTACCAACCAAGACACGCCGACATAGATTGCTAACTAGACCACCACCTATACTACCACGTAGATGTTGACTAGATGTACAAAATGCCATGTTTCATTTGTTGGTTGGTCCACATCACTTGTACGAAAGCTAACTAGACTTGTTGATGTCATCAAGCCAACCCTTTTACCTATGAACTTTGACCTTGCATATCTTTCTCATACGAGCTCCGTTTTTGATGAAATGAATGTCATTGGAATCATGGTGACGAGCTCTCCATGATGACACCGACTTTGACCAATTTAGAGATGATCATTTTTTCCACCTTTGACTAGCCTCTGTACTTGAGTTGAGTCAACCTTTGACCAAGCATAACTCGCACGCACGATCTCCTTTTGACGTGATTCAAGTTGCGTTGGGACCATGTCGCAAGGTCTTCAATCTAAGACCACTTCTGGTTGATTTTAAAACTATGAAATTTTTGAGGTTTCTAGATCCTCCTATATCATTCCTCCCAACTGAGAAGCTTTTGAACCACCAAAAGTCTATTTTATATGGCATTTGAGTGAGGACATTGTTGCCTCACCTGCCCAGTATCATCTATCCACCCTGCTAGAACTCTGAACATTTGACTCATGACAAACACAAAGAAGTATGAGATAACTTTGTTGATACAATCAACTATATATTCATCAATATTCACTGTACATTCATCATCCACATAGAAATAACTAGCAGAATAACAAGCAACAGTGTTGAATACACTGATGTGAAGGAAATAGTATCAACATTTTGAATCTCCTGAACAGGAACATTATTAGAAAATGAAACATTCAAACCCTCTTTTACCACCTCTGGCTGAAGGTTTGACTCTGCTTACAACTGATCCTTACATTGTGCTATCTGTGACACCTTATCATGATTAGAATCACCATGCTTAGTATCACTATCTCTTACAGAAATAAGGGTTAATTTCCTGCTTGCATTTACAATCATCTTCATATGCCCTGTGTTTACAACAGATCTATCATTCTTCATGCGATGAGCTTTCACCACGTATTCAATTCCATCTTTAAACAAATGATGCCTATTATGTTCCCTATAGAAAATGACCATGTCATACAAATAAGGACTTCCCAAAACCATCCCAAAGATGTCAAGCAGAATTACATCTAACTCTACCTCATCTACAAATTTGGATATGATTGCAAATCGGAGTTTACATTGCCTTGACACTTGTAACTGAGCATTATCATGCACCCAACCCAATGGATATGGCTTAGGATGAGGTGTTTTTTTAATCACAATTTCTTAACAACTTGTTTTGAGATAAGATTAACTTGTGACCCACTGTCTATTAATGTATCGATCTTACTTTGTTTTGCAATATTCCTTATGTGAAACAATTCATTCTTTTTCCTCTCGACAGGGACTTCATTACACTCCACAAAAGAAGCATGGTAACTAGTACTCGCAACAAGAACATTACCTTTAATACCCACAATTGTTATCTTGGATTCGTCGACAAATTCTGAACCAAGGTCCTACATGATAGTTGTAGTATTTTGATTACCCTTTCGATCCTTGAACTACTTTGACTTTTGATCAGGATGCAATTTCCAACACTTCGCATCTTCGTGCCCTTCCTTTTTATAGTGTGAGAAATAAGGATTTTCATCCTCTTTCTTTGCAGTAGCTGTTCACTGTGATTTCTCTTTCCCTTTCTTGCTTCCTTTCTACTTACTGGATTCCATGAACAACTTGTCATGGCTATTCCTTGAGCTTGTTTCCAAATGGATAGCTTGCAGGCTAACTTCATTAATGTTAGTTGGATTAAACATAAGTATGGTATGTTTCAAACTCTCATGTAATCCACCTATATAGTTTAACAAAGTTTCTTGTGTGTATAAAGGAATATCCAAAATTAAAGCTCTTTTCGTAAACTCCTATGTATATTCACGAACACTTTGTCCTTTCTCTTGCCTTAATGATTGCCAATTCATCACTACTTTTTGCATGTGTCCTAATGGATAAAATTGTTTTTTAAGTGCAGCTGTAAACTCAAACCAAGAAGAAATGATTTTACCATATCGGCTAATATCTTCCCGAGTCTTACTCTCCCACTAGATTAGCATTGTGCCTCCTAGGTGAAGAGTGGCTAACTAGATCTTTGAAGCATCATCAGTGAAATTTTGTACCCTATAATAAACTTCAACTTGTTTGATCCAATTGTCAAGTTTCTCTGCATTCAATTCCCCATTATATATTGGAAAATCAAATTTAACATCAAGTTTCAACAAAGGCACGGTGGGTGATCCCACAATAGTGGTTTACAATTTTTGGCCAAACTAGACACTGAAATAATTTTTTTAACTAAATCTTCACTTTCGGGCACCTATAGTGGCTAAACCATGAGGAATTTGAAGATGATGCAAACTAGAGTTTCATGACATTTTGTCTGTAAATTCTAAATATATTTTTTTCAAAAGTTTTGGAATCAGATTGCACTTCTTTTTCCATCTCCCTCGAAAACTAGTTTTTTTCAGAAAAGAACATTTTCAAAAAGTGATGCTCACCATATACCGCGTAAATTTTTTCCATGAAGTATAAAATTATAATTTTTTCAAATTTAGATTTTTAACTCTGATATCTAGTGCTTCCACTTGGTTAGATATTTTTTAATTGAATATTTTTTCTTTAATCAAGTTTTGAAGTCAAACCAATTACAATTTAGACATAGCGCAGCCGTATAACGCATAACTTGTTTTTTGTATGTATTGAAATTCAATTTTATTTTATTTTTGGATCAAGGACTCCAATATCTGGTGTACTCATATTTTTAATTTTTTTTTTATAATATTCTATTTTTCCACATGTGCAGAACAAAGAGCTTGATTTTCGGTGAAAAACCTACATTCACAAGAAATAAAAAATATATATAATAATCAAATTAAATTTAATTAAAATTATACTTTTTTGGAAGCTTATAATTTAAGGACTACATACTTGCAAAATTTTTTTTTTAAATGAATTCATTTGATCCCCCAAAAGGTAAATCAAAAGTTGTTTTTTATCAGCATTTTGATAGGTGTAAATGAGACTATGTTATAGGTATGGTTTAAAACTAGCAGGGTTTTATCCAAGGGGGCTTGGTATAAGGTGGTTTGATCAAACCCTATTCAATTGGAATCCTTTAAATGGAACTTTTCAAGGCTTAAATCATTATATTTTCTAAAAATATGTGATTTCAACAAAAATAAGGATCTCCCAGAAAGTGTAAACCACTATTGTGGTAGCACTGGCGTATTAGATCTAGACTATACAAGTTGTTTCTTTTTAGAAGAGGATGAAGAGGATGGGGTTGGAGGTTCAGGAGGGTCACCACCACCTCCTACTCCTTTACCTTTGTCTTCTTTCAATGAGGATTCAACTTCCTCCTTCCTAGCCTTGCCTTCCTTTCTCCTCTTTCGTTTTTGCCTCTCCTAGAAAAGAACTTCTACCATTGACTTCATCTCAAGAAAAGCTTGTTGAAAGGATTTCGGATCGAGATCTAGAGCTTAATGCTTAATTAAAATCTCTAACATCTTCAATGGAAAGGTCTTTCATTTTTTGATCTCTAGATTGAATTCTTCCAATGCACTGTGTCCTTGTTTCAGTTTCAACCTGGTTAACATTCACTTCTGCAATTTCCTGCAAACGAGCTCTAATACCAACTTGATCTATAATTAGTGGTTTACAAATTCACTTGTAAATTAATCCTAATTACAACATTTTCCCGATCCAACATAATTGTGTGGTTACAAATCTTAACTGTTGAAATTACAGAAACTAGCCTTCACTTGTTCTTTATCCAAATCAATGAAATATAAACTAATCAATTAAATTTTTTAATTAGAAAAACTCAATGAATCAAAATACTGATGAGAATGATAAACATAAGAGAAGAATAGAGATATCACACTTGATATAGAGTTTTCTCAATTTGAGCTATGTCTTCGAGTCTGCTTCTCAACGAGGAACTGCTTTATTAATGATGTCAAACAATGACGCTTTGTACATCACCCAAGCTTTAGTCACTGTAATAAAAACTCTCACAATCTCTCTCACTATTACAATTTTTACTGTATAATATCACCTTGTAATTCTTCTCCTCCAAAATTTCCACTTTCCTTCACAAAAACATAAAAACTCTATATCTCCCTTACACTCTCACCCCTCCTTTTATACATAAAATAATGCCTTAATAAGGCCTTTAACCATAAAACAATAAATTAACCCCCCTCAGCCAAAAATACCATTCATTTACAACTTCCTTTTGTCTTTTGGTTTAAGTGGTTAGGGTGGTTTTTAAACCACATATGGTTTTTGCTAATAATTCGGCTTGAAACATTCTTTAAATAAAAATCAGCCACTATATATTCCAAACACCGACAATGGTGTATCAGTGGGAATATATTTTAGTACTTGGTGGGTTGGTGGTTCAACCCCTGCCGACCACCTTTTACTAACAAATAAAACTTTTAATGCATCAAAACAAACTAATCACCCATGTAGAGAAAAAGACAAGCCGTGGGTGTAATGGTAGAAACAAAGGGTTGTTACAATGAAGGTCATGGGGTCGAATCCCCCTACATTTTTGGAGAACCACTCAATCGACAATCAAAGGAGGAGCGCGCCGTTGGGGTGACACATAGTGCCCCCTGATTCATCCACGTGTCACCTCATCATTCACAAAACCAAGACACGTTGACATAGATTGCTGACTGGACTGCCACCTATACTGCCAAGTAGATGTTGATTGGATGTACAAAATGCCATGTGTCATTTACTGGTTAGTCCATGTCACTTGTGAGGAAGCTGACTAGACTTGTTGATGTCATCAAGTCAACCCTTTTACTTGCGAACTTTGACCTTGCATATTTTCTGCATACAAGCTCTGTTTTCGACGAAATGAACACCATTGGAATCATGATGACAAGCTCTCCGTGATGACACTCACTTTGAAAAATTTAGAGATGGTCAATTTTTTCACCTTTGACTAGCCTTTGGTACCTGAGTTGACTCAACCTTTGACCAAGCATAACTCACACGAACGATCTCCTTTTGACGCAATTCAATTTACATCGAGACTGTGTTGGCGAGATCTTCAATCCGAGACCACTTATTGATGATTTGAAATTGTGAAATTTTGAGGTTTTTGGATCCTCCTGGATCAGGGAGAGTGGCTTTCCATAGGGGTCAAAACCCTAAGTGGTATCCTAGGTAACTCGTGCGGAAGTTGAGTTAATCAAGTGATAACCTAATAAATATTTAGGGGGTGGGTAGTAATTCACACTAATAAAAGATAATGGATGCCTCTCTCATGGCCCAAACACTCATTTAGGCTTGGGATAAGACGAGAAGGATTGGAATGGAAAATCAACTACCTTGTCTTTATGAGAGGTGAGTTGATTCCGCATGTGTAAGAATGGGGGTAGGGGATCGATTGAGGTTGCCAGGGTAACCCAAGGTGGGGGTCAGTAACCTATAAAGATACACATTGGGTAACCCATGTCGAGCCATGTGATGACACTCTTCCCTTTAGCAACCTTGAATGTTTGTGGACTTCCCCTTGTTGCTTTTGTTCCTCTAGAATTGGATGTTTCTTATGTGTATTATTGCTCTTTTCGTGGAGTCTTGTTTGTCATTGTTCACCTGACTATTTTGGTTGAGGATCTTTCTTGTCTACTCCTAGCATGGGGGGCGGGCCTTTAGGTCCATGTGGTCGGATGGAATGTGCTTTGCACCCCATTAGGCTCCTAGTCAAAGATTGAGTTGTGCAGTGTTGTACCAGTTGTAGAGACTCCAAAGATGTGCCAAAGTTGGAACTAGTTTTGTTGTTTTGTACTCTTTCATTGTAGTTGTATCATTCCATGTTATTGCATTATTCCCCTTCATGTTGGGAAGCACTTTGTATTGATGTAAATATTGAATGATGTAACTTCTTATTATAATTGTAATGATTGTAATCTTTAGCCTTATTTTATGATCTCTAATGGATGCTTATCATTCATGAAATGTATATAGATACTTGGTGTTATTATCTGTTTATTATTTCATAGTATGTGATCCTTAATGGTATTGTATCTATGGAAATATTTATATTTAAACTCTTAGATGTGATGGATGGTTTTCATTTATATAATGTTGTGGATGTTCATTCGTTGATTAGTAATTTTCTATAATGGTTAAGTGGAATACTTGTATTCAGTTCCTCATCGTTATGGGTTTGGGATGATGTTAGATATATTCGAAATGTAATGCAGTCATGTTGCCCCAAAGGATTAGATAAGTGATATATATGTATGGTATAGTATTTGTGATATATGTTAATGTACACTTCATACTAGTTTACTTAAAAAAAAAAGTTGTGTCATAAATGTTAGAAGTTTTCATGTCCTTTGGGGTTTGCGTGGCGAGGTGTTACACCTCAAGGCTAGACTTCAAGGTGATCACTAACTAGGCATTCGAACAAGGGGAAATTTGAAACTCTAACTTTGAAAGTATACTATACTAAAGCATGTTGGGATCATAATTTGGAAGGAGCACTAATTGAATATTGAAAGATGGAAGCTCTAAAAATATTACTTTACAAAGGAATTTCTATTAATAGATAGTCAAGATCAAACTTTGAGGAAGAATTTAACTTAGTATCTCAGATAGGGGAAACCCAAAGCTCTAACTTTTATAGGAATTAACTCTAGAAAATGTCAGGGTTAGACTTTGGGATGGTCATTATCTGAGTATTGAAATAAGAGGATTCCAAAAATCTAACTTTGACAAAGAATAAATTTGTTTAAGTGTGAAAACATGTTAGGCCCATATACACTTTGAGAGGGCATCAGTGTCATGGTTTCTGAGATGTGAATCTAAGCAAGCTAGGATAGCAAACTCTAAAGGACCTACTAAATGATGACATCACTAGGACATCATTAGGAAAAAATGGTTTCCAACTCTAACAAATAGATCTGTGAAAGGGAAATGACAAGAAAACACAAGGGCATATGATTGATGGCCCACAACACACAAAAATGAATAAAAATACAAAAACAAATGTAAATGAACTTGAAAAAACAACAAAACAAAACAAGATATATAAGGAAAACCAAACCAACACCCAAGAAAAAACAAACACATGACACCAACAAAACTAAAGAAGAAACAAACCAAGAAAGGGAAAACCCTACCTAGTTAAAACTAAAGGGAATAACATGAAAGAAAGAACATGTTCAATGAAGAATGCACACAAATAAAATACATGAACACCTGCACTGCGACTCACCAATCCTTCCAATAGTGAATACTTTAACCAAGATCATAAACAATTAAAAGAAAAAAATAATGAAGATATAAGAGGGAAGGAACACACATGGTAACACACATGGTAAATCACTATTAATGTAGAGCAAGAGGGGGTAGGTTGGGTCATTGTAAAATTGTTGATATTGGGGTTTCAAAGATGGTCTCACAAGCATGTGAGGATGAATAAATTTAATGGTCATGGAAAAAAGGAATGTCAAGGTTTCATGATACCTCGACAAATATTCCCAAACAATCAACACTGAAAGTCTAAAAAAAGGATAATATACCCTACTGTATCACGTCAAAAAATGTACTCCTTTACATTTTCACATTTTGCTTGGGTCCCCTTAATTAAATTGGACTTAATTATTCCTTAATAAGCCCTATTTTACATCTACAAGCCTAATAAATTACATTTTTTGAAGGGGAAACCTGACACAATTAATGCCAACACATGATACATTATCTTGAGCAATGTGTCTTCCAAGAATAGGGACCTAGGACCCAATCACCTCCCTAAACCTTTGAACCTATGTTTTTAAAACATGATTTTGGTAGTATTTTTATAATCCCAAATTCAAATTTCAATTTCGGCTTGTAATTTTTAATTTTCAAGAAATTAAGGATAGATACCTATAAATACAAGGTTATTTTATCATTTATCAACATTAGATTTTTGAGAGATCAATCCTAAGAGAAAATATTATTGTCAAGAGAATTTAAGGGTAGATTTATTAGTGGTTTATTGCAGCAATCAAGATCTCAAGAATGATGTCAAAGTCTTTTGCAATCATGCATGTTTTTGGAGCTAACATTATGATGTGAGTTTCAAGATCCAAGTCAACATTCAAATCAAGATTCAAGTATCAAGATCCACATCCATTGAAGCCATTTCAAGCAAGATCAAGATCAAGATTTCAGTCCCCCAAAGGTTTATTCAAGGGTTTGGTGAGTTGCAACATAATAATAATTTATTCATCATTCCTTTCATGTTACATTATTTCAATTCAAGGTTTAATTACCAAAGCAGGGTTTGACCAAGACAAAACCTTATTCACCAAAAAAAAAACAATTTTTCCCTCTTGTGTTTTTGTTGCAAGGTAATAGGTTGAAGAAAAGTTGAAGATTTCAAAAAAATAATTTTGCAAAGTTGTATTTGTTGTCACCTATGTTGTCAAGCCACAAAAACTTAGATCATGAATTTATTTCCAGCTTTCCAACAGTGGGATCCAAGGGAATCAGGAGTGCAAACACAAGGCCCGAGAACTGTAAAATTAAATTTTAAACCTCTACACAAGGACCCATTCGCCCATGGGTGAATGAGTTCCAGACAGGCTCTCAGAAAGTCATTTTGGTGACAGGTACACACCGTCTTGCCATTTCTAGATCTGCAAGAAGTTTATTGTTCATGTCTAGATATTATATTTTAAATTGATGATTCAAGTTTGAATGGGCATAATTGAGTTGATTTACTATTTTTAGTTTTTCTTCCAAAAGTGTTGTTTAGGTTGATACCCCCGTCCTCAATCATAAGGAAACCAACAAATTCCCTCATTGAGTTGACTCACCGAAGGGTTGTAAGTCAATTCTTTGTGGGGATCTCATTTCCTAATGAAATAAAGGAGAATAGGTCCATTCTACCCCCATTTTCCCCATTTTCAATTGGTGAACCTATTTTTCTATGTTTCACCTACAAACTAAGAAAATAAACAAAGAAGGAAAAAGGAAAAAAGGAAAGAAGGAAAGGAACAAGCCAACAAGAGGACATAAAGGAGACACAAGAGAAGAAAAGAAAGCAAGGACCCACTTTCTATGTAAGCAAAATGAGCATGTTGTGTGAAATCCATAACAAACACCATGATCTTGCACTATATCACTTTAGTTTAAAATTTAAAAATTTAAATTTAAGTTGTCTCTTATAATATTTTCTCTTTAGTGGTCAGCTAAGTATATTTTTCTCTTTATTGCTATGTCCTTACTATTAAAGGTATTCAATGCTCTTACTTTGATAATCAAGTAATCATCTGCTAATTTTGAATCAATTCGCATATAATTTGCATGCTCAAATTTTAATTGGTGGATTAAATGGAATGTAAAATTGCATGAGCATTCCTAAGAGCATTTGTATGATACAATAAAAGTTGGGATAATCTTTCACCATCCAATGATCCCATATGACAATGATGGATGAGAGATTCTTTTAGAATATGAATTTAGACATTTATGCAACATAATTTGAGATGACAATTAAATAGGGTTACATGGGGATGCGTCCCCTGCCCCAAAATCCCCCGTCCCCATCCCCTGCCATCCCCGAGATGGGGGGACGTAAAGGGGATGTCCCCCTGCCGTCCCTGAAATAGCAAAATCTTTAGGAAATGCTAGGAAATGTTTGCTAGAGTTTGGGGACGGTTCCTCGTCCCTGGTATAGATTGGGAATGTTGCAAATGTCCCCAATCGTACCAAGGACGGCTAGCTGTCCCTCTAAGGCAAAGACCTTCAAAAATTAAAAATCAATAAAAACTTTAATTTTTTAATGCTTATTTCTTCTTGTGCGGGTCCCACCATCTCTCCTAGGTTTTGTTTAATATTTTTTTTAATGCCTAAAGTTTTATGGAGACAAAATATTAAAAAATCTCGACTCATTTTAATTTTTCTCACGACTCAGGAAGGCACGTGAGTTTCAACAATGGCGAATAGTTTAAGTTGTGCATATTTTCTCAGAGGCCGGCGACTATCTTCAAGCAATGACCATCTCCCTCTATCTTCTCAAGTGACCAACTGATAGGGGCGATAGCATAAAGAGTAGTGGATAATTTTTTTTATTTTTCTGATACTATTGTAGGGTGCACATCTCCAGTGACGGGTGACCCAAAGCATTGTTTAAATTTGTGTGAGTTGTTCAATCTTGAGTCTTGACTACATCTTTAGATTTGAGCTTAACTTTTTAGTATAAAAATTAGTGATTTTATTTTATTTTTCAATTTTCATCCTTTTTTTTAAAATGAAACCCTAACAGCTTGCATTCTCTCATTATCCTGAGCATATAAAGCCCTATTTTGAGCCTTGTAAAACTAAATTATTTTGCATTTCAAAGAAAAAAATTATGCTCAGAATAATGAGAATGCATTTCTCATACTGTTGTTTTAAATTTGAGTAAAACTAAATTTATTAATTTAGCGTTACTATTGTTTTAAATTTTTAAGTTTAATAATATAATTGTTTAGATTTTAATATTTTAATTTTTTTATTTTCATTTTCAAATTTCAATTGGTTTCAATTTATAAATTTGTAGGCTTTCAACAAAAAAAAGTATCCAAAATGAGCAACAACAACAATAGTGACAGTCATGATACTAAGAGTAGTGACAGTGAAAATGAAGCTACAGGAATGTCGGTAAACCCTTCTTCTACCACTAAAATTCCAACCCATGCTTCTTCATACCATTTTGCATGTCCTATACCCACTCTTCAAAAGGTTTGGAAAAGGCCCTTTCAACAAGAAGAAACCATTGTGTCAGTTTGCCACAGATGTGACCGCCAACAAGAAGAAAAATTCAAGGGACAATAGGAAATGGTTTTGTCATGTTTGTAAAACTAATTACCATGGGAGCTATACTAGGATTAAAGGCCATCTAGTGGGTGATTGTGGAAAGGGTGTTAGAGTTTGTATGGAAATAACATTGGAGCAACAACTTCTATTTGCAAATTTGGTTGGAGTAAGTGAGGACCAAATGATTACCATTCAAAATTAAAAAAATTGTCATTAGCTGATTTGCAAGCCTCTTCCAATGTATCAGTTGGAGACAGTTGTGATAGAGGGAAGATGAAAGCAAGTGAGAAAACTTCAGTCATAGGGTTAATGAATGTGCAAAAACATGAGTAAGTTGATGATGCAGTGGCCAAATTATTTTATGCACATGATCTTCCATTTCATTTGGCAAGGTCACCTTATTTCAAAACAATGGGGAAAGAAATATTGGAAGCTGGATCCTCTTATGCCCTTGGAGAACATATATTATGTACCTCCCTCCTTGATAAACAATATTCAAAAGCTACCATGTTGATGGAGGAGATGAGGAAAACATGGATTAGGACTGGTTGTTCCATTGTCATGGATAGGTGGAGTGATATTTGGCATAGGCCACTTATGCCACTTATTAATGTTATTGTTACATGCCCTATTGGTTCATATTTTCTTCGAGCTATTGATTTTTTTGGGAAGCTTAAGGATGTTGATAATCAGTTTGAAATTTTGAGGAAAGCCATAGAGGAGGTTGGGCCTTCTAATGTTGTGCAGGTTGTGACAGATTGAACTCGTGTTTGTAAGCTAGCTGATTTGATGATTGAGAGTGCTTACAAAAATATTTTTTGGACTCCATATTGCGTACATGCTTTGAATAATGCTTTGAACACTACTGAATTTGACACCATTTTCCAACAGACATTCGTCGGTCGTTCGACAAATCTTTGTTAGAAAAGCGACGAAATGACAAAAACATTTTCGTTGCTATTTTATCGTCGCAATCTCGATGACAAATTAAATGTCGAAACAACTATACGAATTCGTCGGTTGTCAGTATCATAAAATGACTTGGATTTTCGTCGAAATATCGACGAAAACTTCATGTATCCACCGATGAATTACAACCAAAATGCAATTGCAATGGCTCTTTTGAAGCGTCGAAAGAACACTAGAAGTTCGTCGCCATTTCGACGAAATGGACAAGTATTTATGATGAAGCCTTCGTCGCAGCAAAGCAACTTCGTTAGACCTTTTATGTGATTCATCGGTGGTGTTCAGCGAAATTGTGACAAAATGGGCAAGGAGTTATGATGAAGCCTTTGTCGCAGCTAAGCAACTTTGTCAGACCTTTTTCTGTTATTCATCAGTGGACTTCGTCAAAATTGCAACAAAATGGACAAGGAGTTACAACGAAGCCTTTGTCGCAGCTATAGCAACTTTGTCAGACCTTTTCGGTGATTCGTCGGTTGTGTTCATCAAAATTTTACGAAATAATGCAATTTTTAAAAAAACAAATACTCGTTGAAATGTACCATCGGTGAGAGATCAATCAAGTCGTGTCCCTTCGTATTCAAATCTTGGGAAATTATTTTATTCAGTCATTTTCCATGTTTATTAGACACCCACTGAGACATCATGTAGTTTCGCCGACACCTTGAGTCTCTTCGACAGTCAATACTACATATCGCTTTGGTGTCAATATTCATACAAAGCCATACAAACAAACTAAACTCAGAACATTGGAATGGAAACAACTTCAAATTATGATGCAGAGCATGGATTCAGGGTATAAAGAATCATTTTTCTGCCACCATAGTGAAAATTTAGCACTTTCTTTCATCTTTGCATATTGGTTTGATGCTTCAAATGATGCATTTCTTATATTGAAAAGTGCATTATCTTATTGAGCTTCTCTTTGTTTTGAGAATAGTTTAATATTCTCTACTTAACAAGGCCAACCACTTGATGGTGGAAGCTCATTTGGCCCCTCACATCACTCTCAATTCCCCATACCCAATCATATAACATTAATCATTCATTCATCCATTAATAACATATAACATTCATTCATTAACATATAACATTCATTAATTAACATATTCATATTCATTCATTAACATATAATATTCTTTCAGTTTGTACATATTATCAAAAATATGGTTGTCATGATATGATTACAATCACTTCTTTTTTTGTTTCTTTTTTAAAGCTACAAAAATTTGAAGTGGAGTATCATTTTCTAAATCAATATTTGTCCCTCCTTTAGTTGTTCTTCCCTCTACTCGTGATCTTAATGTACACCCAGTCGTCTACTCATGATGTGGACGCCTCTACAAGGGGGTTCTGCTGCAATAAGAAAGAAATGTTAAACTGATATGTTTTATTATTATTGTTACAAGTATTTCATTAATTAAAAGAACATTAGAGTGGTTCTCTTTACCTGATGGGTCCACATCATGTTCCTAAAATTTTGTTATAGACTCATGCTTAACATGGTGAACACCCTCTAAATCCTGATTTGTACTTGAAACACAAAAGGTTACATTAATTAATACACCAATTGAAATTAAATATGTTTAAGAGAACATGAGAGGGTCCTCTTTACCTGATGGGGCCACATCATGTTCTTGATCTTCTCTAGCCTGATCATGCTCAACACATTGATAGTGCTCTACATGCTCTAAAGTTGAAACACGAAAGGTTACATTAATTAATACACCAATTGCAATTAAATATGTTTAAAATAAATTTAGAGTGGTCCTCTTTACCTGATGGGGCCACATCATGTTCTTGATCTTCTCTAGCCTGATCATGCTGAACATGTTGATCACACTTTACATGCTCTAAAGTACTGGGATGCACACCATGACCTTCATCTGCAAGTTGTGCTCCACCCTCACCAGGATACATTTCAATGTCATGTGCAGTATTATCATTACTTGAATGTTTAAAACAAATAGGCAGGTAATTACTTTATGGTGGAAAATAATATTGAATAGATTGCACAAGTATTCAATTTTAAATAAACTTTATTGAGTTTATTTACCTGTGTCGGATGTAGTGGAAGGTTGTGTTTCCCCAGTCAATACTCGTAGGCATTCAACCACGGCTCCATAGCCTTGCTGGAAGGCAATCTTTAGGTCATCTTTTGTGGGAACTTTGCTAAATTCATAGCCCTACATTTTTGCATAAGATCATGAATTTTGCTTCTATGGTGTGATAAAACCAAACAAAAAATCAATTTATTATTTGGATACTATATTTCATTTATTGATACTTACAATTCATGCGACTAATTTCATATAACCACCAGAGCCAAGTTTGTGTTTCCCATGTTTTTCTAGTCTTGTCTTTGTTGTCTTCGATGTGTTAGGCAGCCAATGAAAAGTTTGAAATACGTTAGATTATGTAAAAAGAAAGAGTAATCAGTATATAATTACATTGTTGATAGTATCACATACCATCCTTGGCCTGGTGGTGTCTTTCCTTTTTTTCTTTTCAACCTTCTCCTTTCCATCCAACACTAGGTCCTTCCACTCCCTCTCTAGAATCATGGGGGGACACTCATACTTTTTGTTCTTCTCTAAATGTGACCTATATTGGTCCCTCGCATACTTTAGATAGGTACCAACTTTCTTAAAGACCTTGGTTCAGTTGAATGTTTTATCGCCGAACAACACAACTAAACGATTAATGAGCTCATTTTTTAAATCTTGATTTTGGGCATTCCACCATGTACGTATGGTGGGCCCGAAGAGCTCCAATGTAATATCACTTAGATGTTTATAAGAAACATCATTTCCAGCAAAATGATCATGGGATCAATAGTCTAAAAAGAGCGATCAATAAGTAAATTTCAATTGGATTATATATAATAATAATTAAAACATTTTAAAGTACCTGGGACCTTCTCTGTCTTTATGGGAACGAAATCATTGGTCACCACAAGTGTGACCAGCAATGTTCTCGTACTAGTAATACGGGAAGATCTAGGAAATGCTGCTAAAACATCACCAGTACTAGTGGCCTCTGCATTCCCAGGTACATGTCTTGATGCATGTTGTGGCATGTGTTCGCTACCAAATGGTGCATTAACTGATGCCTGCATGGTATGTGTTGCCGACATTTCAGATGACAATATAGGCACGGATGATGGGGTCATATGATGTGATGTATGCGTAGGACGATCAGGATGGACACTTGTACCAACCCCTACTCCTCGGGCAGCACTTGCAGTACCCTGATCATGGCCAGGAGCATCATGAGGAGGCAAATAAACTGTAAAAACAACATATATTTTAGTTCATGACATAAAAGAGTACAAAATATAAAACCATGAATGAACTTATGTTATAATTAAAGACCTTATGAAAGCTTACTTGCAAGTTTTGTAATCTCTCATACAATATTTTAACCCTCTCTCTTATCTCATATGTTTGAGGCACTATGAATATCAACTAAAATGATTTCTTCATTGCATTTTTTTTGGATCTTCCTTATCATATCAAGAGGGTTTGTTGAATAAGCAATGTCATCATCACAAAATATTGACTGCACCTCACCATGGATGCTCTCATCTACTGCTGGTTCCTTTCCACAATCAATCGACTGCAACAAGAATATTAAAACATTATTAAAATTAACCCAATAAACTTATGAAAAAAACATAATAATAAAACATTTTGCTCGTATCTAATTTGTACAATTACAATGAGGTGAACTTGTCAGGTAGAAGTGCTTGAAGATACATTGCGATCTGTGCTCTGGGCCAGAGCCTTCTCCGTACGATCAATGTCCCATTGTGAAAAAAATTAAATATAAAAAAACATTACCAAAATGAAACCAATAGACTTATGAAAAAAACATAAGAATAAAATGGTATATTGGAGTCATTAATTGGAGGTTGGGTAAAATGGTACATAGTATGTATCACCCCCATAGTAACTGTGTTTGTAACTAAGCAATTCAAATTGTAATCGATTAGCAACTCTTCCCCTACAACTATTGATTTTATCGCACATACGAATACATGGTTTCCCTCGCCCGCCTCAAATATGGAATTGGGTTGCTTATTTGTTGACCCAGGTCGTGTACTATTTATAAACCCTGCAATATTCCTTGATGCTTTTGGCCTTTCGTCAATATACATAGCCACTCCTTTATTTTGATCCTTATCTTTTAGTTGTATATAATTTACTGACAGTGCATACCTACGCATACTTCGTGTATATCGAACCAATTGCATCCAATCTTTGTAACTGTAACAGGGTCCGACATACTCCATCAATTCAGTAACTTTTTCATAACAGACCTTTATGTCGTCCATGCAAAATAGGACCAAACCATGTAATGATGTTGGTGCTATGCGATATATCCTCTCGTTGACACAAAAATTAGTGTTTATTGGAGGAAGTTCCTTGGGTACCCATTGTTTCTGTAGATGTTTGTACCTCAAGGGCACCTCGATGTCGCCTGTGCTCTCATCATCATAAGAACATGACCCCCTTTAGCAAGAAAAAATTCCATGCGTTTACGGAATTTTCTTCTAATCTTTTGACCTCTAGTTGAGCTCCCTCTTTTAGACATACTACATGTCTTGCTTTCCTCTTCTCTTCTTGAATTTCCCTCGCTCGAGGAAGATAGATTTAACAAATAACTATTTGGTGGTACCTGCACTCATAAGGATGTTGGATGAAGTTCGTTCATGGTGATGTGATCCCAAGGTGACATTATGATTAATCTATCATTTCATCGCTAGAATTTCATAGGTTATAAGGTAATCAAGTCTTGATAGATTGCAAGTTATTGTTACTACCATCCAAATGTGTCCATTACAAATCAAATCTACTTAATGTTTTAACTCTCAAACTTTGTAACAAGTGTTAAATGTGACTATGGTCCACCAGTTACACAACGAAGGCCTCAAATGTATTCTCTAATTGTAATCAAAGGACTTTTTCTCTTCATTCAATTAAATAAACTTGAAAGGAAACACCACCAACTGGTTTATTGGACACCTACACGACTAAAAATAGCAACAAATTTACATTTAATTTCCATATGTCTAAGTGGTTAATGGGGAGGGAGTGTCTACTAGGCCTAGTTAAGTCATCATAAGTTTATGCTTTGGCAATTATTTTTTCTTAAGTCATATTAAATCCTCCTATTTTCTAGGAGACTTTTGGTATGTTTTAAGGTAGGATGATTGATGAAAGAGCCCAAAGAGCCTTTCTCCATGGTATCCAGGTACACATAGCAGTGGTCTTCTCTTATATAGCTGGACATGATTTAAAGAACTTAGCTAGGAATTATTCATTTAACCTAAAGTTTTCTCATAATGCCATCATTGGAAAAGTATGATCAAATTCTTCTATTATGAAGAATTGGTCTATGTGCCTCTAGTAATCACTATAAATGTTTGTAAGGATAAAATGACTAATTGCATCAGGTAGGAGAGAATCAACTTTGAGTTCTTCAAAGATTATATTCCTCTATTCATAATTTTTAAGGGTTGTGTGTGGAGGAGGTTATCACTACCAAGAAGGGAGGAGACCTTTCTTTGTATTCTTTTATAATTTTCATTATTCTTATTTATTTTACACTTACATTTACAAACACACATATATATGCATTTACTATTTTCATTTATTTCTCATGTAGTTTAATAGTTTGATCGATTTCATTATATGTGTTGAAGACTTTTAGAATTTCAATTACATTAATTTATGGATATGTTGTATCTATAACACTACAAAACCATATGCTCTTTGCATTTACACTTGCATTTAGAAATACACATTTATATACATAGATATAGATTTCTTTAATGATATATTGCATTTATTGTTCTGGGAGAGCATCTAGTAATTGCATTTACATTTACATTTAAAAATACATATACATACACACACACAATACACACACATACACACACACACACACATGTGTGTGTGTATGTATATCATTTATATTAAGATTCAGAACAACCCATTAGGTCTGCACATGGATAAAAATTCATAAAATCACATCTCCCATACATGTTTTGTTGAAACCTAGGCTTGAACCTCTCATTTCACATGCTTTTCTTCACAAAACTATTGAGGACAACAACTATACCTTCTTTATTTCTCATCCTACACACTATTCATGCATCCTACAATTACAAAAGTATCCATGGGGCCTCTTACACAAGCAGAATCACAAAAGTGTAAGAGCCCCTTTATATCATGTTTCGACTACAAAACCCTCAAAAACAGGGTAACTCAGATTATGATTTGTTGGTGAGCTATATGGACAAAATCATTAGCACCAGCTCATTCTTGGAGTCTTTTGAAAGAGAAGTGAATCAGGTGGCAGTTAAGTAGAAACCTTATACTTTCAAGGTGAATGAGGTGATCAATTTTGATTGGCCAACTGATGAAGAGTACCAGAAATGGGTAAATGTATATTTAACTGAGGAAGAGTGAAAAGGAGTAGGCTGCTAATGGTTGATAAATTAAATGTTGCAGTTACAATAGATTCCAGTTTTGTTTTTTGGTGACAGTCTAGGCACAAAATTCTTGAAGTTTTTTGTTGTTGCATTAACCATTCTCAGCGGGCACGATGAACAAGAAGATTCTCTGCAGAAATTTTTATTGTGACAATTTTTTGGAATATCACAAAGAGGTCCAATTGGCTAGTGACACATGTGCTTTTTGGCCCGATGCTTGTTTGCTTCTTTTTCTATAAGAAGGATTTCAAGGCTAGAAGTACGAGTTAGCAAGTTAGATATTTTTGGTCGAGTCTAGATGAAGTTGCAGAGCAAATTGTAAATTTTGATGGTTTTAGGAAAAATGCAATTTAGGTTTTGAGTCATTCTGTAGTAGGTTTTGAATTCATGAGGATTTGATGTTTTATGACAATACTGGAATTTGAATTGATATGATTAATTTGAACTCATGTCTCTCCATTGTAAAAGCATATCTGAATTTTGAATAAAATGATCAAGGGTTGTTTCGTTCATCTCACTATTGTGGTGTGTATGATTCTTGTTTTAGGTTTAATTCAAGAAATTAATTAAAATGCTTGAATGGGATTGTAGGTGGATATGTTCTATGTAAGGATTTGATAAGTAGTATTGGGTTACAATACATGTTGATGAAATTGTAAAGAAATGTTCTCAAGGATCTTATATGCTATGTGTTAAATCTGTCATAAACCCTTAGATGTTTATGAATTTGACTCCT
>VDFB02047230.1:326540056-326718186 GCA_007258455.2 Sequoia sempervirens | reverse complement strand
GCCTTGTGTCTCTGGCCATCTATGGTGTTTGGAAAAATCATAATGTTGGGGTTTTACCTTTGTCTTCATGTAAAACCCTAATGTTCATCTTACACCTTGGATGGGATCTATTTGGCCGTTACTTTTTGGGAAAGCTTTAAAATGACTTAAGCACCATCGCTTCGTCTAGGCTAGGCCCCCTTTTGTTTTATTGTTTGATTTCCTTCGCTTGAATTTATTTTTCCTAAGTCTTTTGTTGGTCCCATGTTCCCTCATTAAAAAAAGTTATGTCATTGTTTGTCGTTGACAAAGTGATGTCCCCTTATTCCTTTAGGGAAGAGGGCCCAGTAGTCGTGCAAACTAACTTTCTTAGCATGTAGCAATTAACTAGAATATCGTAGAACCTTCATTTTTTTTTTTTAAATGTAGAATGGTCTCTTATTTATCTATAACTAAGGTTTGGAGGCGCGACTCATCATGCAACTCGCCACATTGGCAAATCTTTTGAGAAGTGTCTAAAATTTGACTTTTTAAAGGTTCGACCAAAACTTAATCATGGAACCCCCAATAGTTGAACCAAAAAAATATATTTGTTGCTTGTAGAATATGATATTTTTATTTAAATTAAAATTAATATACAACCTATGTGGACCAAATACTTATTGATAACCATAAATCTTTGATATCTCTACCTTTTATATTCAACACATATGGACTAATAGTGGAACACAAAAAATCTATTTATTGTTATAAAAATAACACATAATGATTTAAAATACAACTTCTATTGAACAAAAATGGACCAATAGTTGAACACTAAAACTTTTTGAAAATCCTTCACATTTAATGGGAAAATACATGTTATTTATTGTGCTCACCTTTTATATTTGTGATAGGACAAACTATTAATATAAAATTATCCAATGCTTGTACATTGCTACCCCAATTGTTGTACAGATAAGAACAATATTTTTTCACTATGATAACAATACTTGTTTAAATGAGTGTCTTATTTTATTAAATGAGCATTTTATTTTTTAAATGATATACTTATAGTGGAGAGTTTTGATATTTTATTTGAAACAAAAAAATACTTATTTCACTTCTTCATGAATGTATTTATGTTTTTTTCATATAACATTTTGAGGTTCTCATGTGTTCAAGTATGGGTCCATTTTTTTATCAACATTTGGTTTTTTCTTTATTTCCATTTGGACTATTTATTTACAATATATAGTATAAATATGTGGTAAGACTGGGTATTATCATCACGATTGAGTGCGCCCTCTCCCCTAATAAATTTTTTTATTTTGCAGAGGGACAAGTTTGCATGGTCGTAGATCAATCATCGTGTGATCTCAGTCATTCCCCGCCATCCCATGATGACCCCACCACACTGTCTTTGTTGATCACGATATCATAGGTGAGCCCCACGTGTCTCATCCAGTGAAGCTGAAGGAATGATAAATACTTTGATGTGTCTTTAAAACATTATGACGTGGGTTACTAAAGCAGCTATAAGATGCACGTGTTTTAAATCAACGAAGATGTTATAATCTCAGTAGAAAGGTGCTTGATGGTTAATAACAAGGTTGGCGACTATGTTGAACAGACAGGATTGTCAATGGTTGAGATCCACGGTTGCCCACCATCGCGTGATCAAAAGTTTTGAGGTCTTTATTGATTATGATATCACAGGTGAGTGCCACGTGTCTCATCCAATGAAGCCGAAGGAATGATAAATACTTTGATGCGTCTTTAATACATTATGCCACGGGTTACTAAATCAGTTATAAGATGCACGTGTTTTAAATCAATGGAGATGTTATAATCTAGGTAGAAAGGTGCTCGATGGTTAATAATAAGGCTGGCGACTATGTTGAATGAACAGGATTGTCGATGGTTGAGATCCACGGTTGCCCGCCATCGTGTGATCAAAATTTGCGAGTTCTTTATTGATTGTGGTATCACGAGCGGGCGCCATGTGGATCTCCTTGGCAACGAGTAGTATGGTGGGGCAATGGCTACCCAACCTAAAAAAAGGCATGGGCATCCGCATGGCTTATGCCTACCGCACTTTTGTTAACGGTTGTCAATGTCAATTAATGTACATTTCATTAATTAGTTGTTGCGTACTTCCTTATTATGTTCAATATTTTTTTTCTTTAAAAAATTATTCTCTACTTTTAAAAACTTTTAAAAACTGTTGTATATTTAAATTCTTAAAAATACAAAATAAATTTTTGTTCTTTAAAAAATAATTTTGTTTTACTTTGAATTATTTTAAATATAATTAATAAAATAATTTTGAAGTAACTATTTAATATTTTGTTATATACATTTAATAAATAAAATAAAATAAAAATATCAATTTTTAAAATATGATAGATAAAATAATTCTTATACACTTAAAAAATTCATATATACATATAATAAAACAAATATAATAATATATCAAGTTTTAAAATATATGTAATACAGGGGTTGGGGCCCTAGCTCGGTTGGCTAAATCTTTCCTGTTGCAGGAGGTTGGTCACGAGGTCTAGTCTCCCCCACCCCTGTGGTACCGGAGGGCATGTCGCGCCAACGCCGCCAGTCATGTTAAAAAGTTTACTAGGTGCACTGTAGTTTATATGGGGTCGTGCTACCCGATTCTTGCAGTCTACAAAAATATATATATGTAATACAATAATTTTTAAAGGATAAAAAAAATTCATACTTAAACTATAAAATAATATAAATATATCAATTTTTAAAATACAATTAATAAAATAATTGTGAAATAAAATGAAATAATTATTAATGAATTTTTGTTTGATATATATATATATAATAATTTTAAAATAATATTCATTCATTTTTTAATTATTTTACAGTAATTATATTGTAAAAATTGATATATTTATTTTATTTTATTTATTAAATACTTACTAGAATATATATTATTTATTAATAATATATATAAAATATGTCGAGAGATATCCTTTTGATGCATCTATTGTACTATTATAAAATAGGTGCCTCGACAAAGATATCTCTTGGCGTATTTTATATATATTAATAAATAATATATATATGCTAGTAGCATTTGCAACACAACATGAAAGACAAGATTATAATTACTTTTAGTTATAGAATTAAGGTTAGGATTGATATATATTTAGTTAGGGTTGCTAAAATGTTGTTAGTTTTATGATTAAGTTTAGGGTTAGATTTAGAGTGAGAATTATTGTTGAGATTGAATCATAACCCTAATCTAAAATTAACCTTAAACCTAATTGAACCCTAACCCTATTTGTAATTGAACTTTAACTCTAACCCCAACCTTAACCCTATCATTGAACCCAAGCTTTATCCTAGAAGCCCAACTCTAATTAAATGGTAAACCTAACCTAACCTTAACCCTAATGTTAATCCCAACCCTAAGTCTATCTATATAATTATAACTCTAACCTCTACTCATTCTAACCCTAATTATAATCTTAATTATAATTTAGCCCTAACTATAATTCTAATGCTATTCATAACTCTTAGTTTAACACTAACCATAGCTCTCACACAACCTTAACTCTAATTATAACCTCTAATCAAACCCCCACCTTAATCCCTACCCCACCTTTGAGCTTAATTAAACCCTAACCTTAACCTTAAGGCCGAGCTTAATTAAATCAAGATCCTAGCTCTAACCCCACACTCATATATGTGAGATAATTATAATTTACCAAAACCCTAACCATAATTGAATCATAACCCTAATTGAAATATAATCATACCTTTAATTGAACCCTAACTCTAATTGAATTGTAATTTTAACCCTAAGCCTAGTTGAACCCTATTTTTAACTCTAAGACTAATTAAACACTATTTCTAACCCTAACCCTAAGCCCATCTAAATCCTAGCCCTAATTGAACCCTAACCCCAATTGAATCATATTTAAACCCTAACCCTTAATGAGCACTAACCCTAATTAAACCCTAAAATAATTGAACCATAATTCTAACCCTAATTTAATACTAACACTAACCCTAATCCTAATTGTTGGAAATAGGATGCCATTTAATTGCAAATCCTAAACATTAATTATTTCATGTATCTCCTAAGTTCTTGGAATGTGTTCAACAACACTAAGATTAGGATTAGATTAATTATTTGGATGAAATAAATCATGAAATTGACATTTGTAGTTATTCCTAAATAATAGGAACATGTGGGTGCACACATGGTAAGGTGACACTCACCTTGTGTTCAATTAACTATACAGAGTAACATTTAACACTTTTGAATGCATGTAAAGATCCTAGGAGTTAGGATTTGATGTTTGCATGTTTGAAGTTCAGTTTAGTTTAGTTCAGTTATGGTTCAGTTATCTTCAGTTGCATGCAAGTGCATGTTGGTTATTTTGAGTTGCATGTAGTTAGCTTCAGTTAACTTGGAATGCATGGCTAATAACATTGATTTGTATGATAGATAACAAGGACTACCTCCAGTTAACAGGGGATGACCATTCTTGCATGAATGGTGTTGAGTAAATGTTTCAGTTAACTAGAAATCACTTGGAGCCAACTTGGGCGCCCAAGATGCTTTTTGGATTTATCTCTCATGCATGATAAGATATTTCTGAAGGCTCAATTAAGTAGGATTACTTAAGGGCGCCAACTTTGAGGAAGAGCTTTGGAATTATCAACATAATGAAGGTTGAGTTGTAGCTTCAGTTTGGGACACCCAAATGGATGAAGCACATGTTTTAGCATTGTTCTTCATAAGATAACCCTATTTGCATGAGATATGGTGTACCTTTTAGGGATAGGGCTTGTGCATTGTAATTGTAACTCATGTTGAGTTTACAAAGTTGATTAATGCCTATTTATCTCAAGCAAGTTGAATAGAGTTGTGAGAGTTTGTTATTGCAAGTGTGAAGAAGATTGACAAAGACAAAAGAAGCATTCTTAAGCAAGAATTGGAGCTATTGTAATTCAGAGATTGAATAATAGAATAATTATTGGTGGAGTTTTTTCCCGAAAGGGTTTCTCCACGTTATATCTTGTGTGATCTTTCTAATATCCTATCTAGTTCTTCTATCAACTTCTCTCTTCATTCTACAACAATAAAATGAATTAATCAAGATAATCACCCACAAAGAATATATGTAACAAAGAAAGAGCTTACTTAGATCAGCAATATTAAATTTTTACAGAGTATTAAGCTAAGAAACCACCTCATTTTTCAACACTAATAACATATTATTAGGGTTATATTTATTAATGTCTTAATATTAGTTTATAAATTCAGCATTAATTATAAATGTTTTAAAATAAATTAAGTATTTCAATCTAAAATTTTAATATTTGACATTACAAATAAAATTAAACTAAATTCTAATTTTTAAAATCCATAAAATATTTAATATCTATTTAGTTTTACTAATTATCTAATACAATTAAATTAAATTAAATTAAATATTCATTTTATATTAATTAAACAATTATTAATTATAATTTTAGGAATAAATAAGAAATAAGATCATATAAAATCAACTTTTCTATTTTTTTCTTGTGTCCAACCATTTCATTTTCTAAAATTATATACTAAATTCTGTGATATCATAATTAAAACACAAAACTTTATTCTATTCTAATCCTAACTGAAGCTAAACCTAACCTCTATTTGGATCCCAACCCTACCCCACTGAACACTAAATCCAATTGTAATTGACCACTACATAATTGAATCTCTACTCCCTAACCTCTAATCCTAACTCTAACTAAACCCTAAACTCAATTTAATTAAACCCTAACCCAAACCCTAATTAAACTTTTAAAACTAACTCCACTAAGTATTAACCCTAATGAACATTTATTGAACACTAGTCCTAATCTACTACAACCCTGCTAACTTTGAACTAAAATTGAACCTCTAATCCCAACCCTAACACTCACTCCTATCCTAATTCGAACCTTAACTCCCCAACCCTAACCTTAACCTTGACCCTATTTGAACTCTTATTGAATTCATAACCTTAATTAAACCCCAACCTCATCCTCAATCCTAACCCAAATTGAATATTAATTGAACCTTAAACCTAACCCTAATTCAACACTAATCCTAATTTAACTCTAACTTTTTAGTTGAAAATATTAAAGTGCCTTAGATTTTCCCATTCATTGTCATTTATCATTCAATTCCTAATAGAACTCCAAAAATTTATACTTTTATAATGTTTTAACACACACCTAATATTAAGGGTTTAGAGTTTAAGGGTTAAGGGTTAAGGGTTAAGGGTTAAGGGCTCTAAGGTTTAGGGTTAAGGGTAGAGGGGAGAGAGAGAGAGAGAGAGAGAGAGAGAGAGAGAGAGAGAGAGAGAGGAGAGACCTAAGAGAGGGAGAGGGGGTAGGAGGGAGAGACTTGACAGAGAGAGAGGGTAGAGGTTTATGGCTCTTGGGGTTTAAGGGTTAAGGGCTTAGGTTAAGGGTAGAGGGAGAGAGATAGAGGGATTCAAAGTGAGAGAGAGAGGGAGGGAGGAGAGAGATAGAGAGTAGAGGGTAGAAGGTAGAAGGTAGAGGGTTAAGGGCAGAGGTGAGATAAGAGGAGAGAGAGAGAGACTCTTGAGAGAGGAGAGGGGTAGGAGGGTGAGACTTGAGAGAGAGAGAGGAAAGAGGGAGGAGCAGGAGAGAGGATAAGGGGTAGAGGGTTGGAAACGAGAGGGTAGAGGGCTCTAAGGGTTTATATTTTAAGGGTTAAGGGTTTAGGGTTTAGGGTTTAAGGGTAGAGGGGAGACACATAGAGGGAGTGAGTGATAGATAGAGAGAGACCTAAGAGATGGAGGGAGAGGGGGTAGGAGGGAGAGACTTGAGAGAGAGAGAGAGAGGGTAGAGGGTAGAGGGTTTAAGGGTTTGGAGTTTAAGGGTTAAGGGGTTAGGGTTATGGGTAGAGGGGAGAAAGATAGAGGGATTCGGTGAGAGAGAGAGGGAGGGAGTGGGAGAGAGATAGAGGGTAGAGGGTAGAATGTAGAGGGTTAAGGGTAGAGAGGACAAAGATAGGAGAGAGAGAGAGAGAGAGAGAGAGAGAGAGAGAGAGAGAGAGAGAGAGAGAGAGAGAGAGAGAGAGAGACCTGAGAGAAGGAGAGGTGGTAGGAGGGTGAGACTCCTGATAAAGAGGGAGGGAGTAATCGGGAGAGAGAGATAGAGGGTAGAGGGTTTAGAGCTTAAGGGTTAAGGGTAGAGTGTGAGAGAGCAGAGAGAGTGAGTGAGAGAGAGAGAAACCCCGAGAGGGAGAGGGGTAGGAGGGAGAGACTTGAGAGAGAGAGAGAGGGTAGGAGGTAGAGGGTTTAAGGGTTAAGGGTTTAGGAGTGGGTAGAGGAGAGTGAGTGAGTGAGAGAAAGACCTAAGAGAGGGAGAAGGGGTAGGAGGAGAGACTTGGAGCAGAGGAGTGAGTGAGAGAGAGAGAGAGAGAGACCCTCAGAGAGGGAGGGGAAAGCTAGGAGGGAGAGACGAGAGATATATATATATATATATATATATATATATATATATATATATATATATATAAAGGAAGGGAGGGTTATGGGTGCAGAGGGTAGAGGGTTTAAGGGTTTAGGGTTTAGGGTTAAGGGGAGATAGAGGGAGTGAGTGAGTGACCCATTTACATATTATTCTTTTATTCTTCGTCAGTTAAATATTTAGTTACCCATTTACCATTAGCAAAATGACCCAAGAATTTAATAGAATGGACTACTCATATAATACCTTGCATTATGGAGCTCAATTCTCTGATATATTACTACTTATCAAATCCTTTGTAAATAATTGTAAACTTATGACTCCATTTAAGCATTTAATTGATTTTCTTGAATCAAAGCAAAAACATAGACACACAATTGCACAAATTCTCAAAAGAAGAATGACAACATCATTAACATTTCATTCAAAATTCACTCAAATCCACATAAGGAGAGAAAATATATTAGAATTATACGTTTATTCATGCTTATAATTCATATCTGCATACAATTTAAGATAATTTGCATATATTCATCCAAAACTCAAAACAGGCTATCTATTCTATTCCTATCTTTCTACCCATATATTCAACTCAAAACCTAGCTAGAGCTTTCATCAATTCTCTCCCTACAAATGAGCCTTGAATTCCTTTTTATATGACAAGGGAGCAACAAGCTTCGGGCTCAAATGTAATTTCACCACAAATTTGAACAAAATCTCCATTGCATTTTACTTTCATTTCAAAACTTCGCACACGTTGAATCTACAAAACATAATGCAACTAGGGAAAGCTAAAGTTGTAACTACCATTAGAAAAGGGAACACAAATTGTCATCAAAATCCCCTTTGTCGCTATCCATGCAAAAAAACTAGGCAACCAAATTTCCACGAAGGCACACAATCAACATCAAAATGTGCCACACACGCAAAACCAACACCACCAACAACAACATCATCAACACAAAATTTTACATCCCACACAGCAACTTCTTATTTACCTGCCACCCTCCCCTTACCAACACTCAGACCCCAGCACTCAGACCCCAGTATACATGCCCACTTCTAGTTGTTGCTAGAGGAGGAAAGGAAACCTTAGCCTCCTCTTCTTTCTTTTCCTTTCCCAATATGATTATAGTCCATATGCTTGGGGTTTTAACCGCCAATGGCACCACAGATATCACTTCCTCATCAGAGGGCAAACCATGATTGAAGCGAGCTAAATACCAACAGTAGTCGGAGTCGGTCTTAGTTACACCATTAGAAGCATTGCTTGTAAGGTCAATGGAAAAGTTTTGGCATCCAAAGGAGCCATTCCCATACCTTATTTTCCTACCAACACTAGTAATAGAGCAGACTGACTACTTGCCTTTGTCATCTACCAGTTGAGCAGCAACGTTCTAGAATTGCAACCTTCTACTGCATCTAGTGGGCACAAGCTTGGGCTTTTCAACCAAAGCACCTTCTTGAATAGCAAGGCCGCGCTTTTGTGAGCTCAAATGAATAGATGTCCTTACTGACTTACTCATTTTCTCTTGTCAAAAAAGCACTCAAACTTGATTAGAATCAGCCCAAAAAGTGCTCTAACTGCTACAAGAATGACACAATTAGCAGTTAATTCCTCTTGTATTTATTATGTGAGGTAATGGCGACCTTCATCAATGCTTAGTAAAAATGCATGTGCAAACATGGCAATTTGGCGGCATATGTACTATCACTGTTTAACTTGAGCTGCATGATAATCCGCAGATCACCCTTCATGATTGCCAACAAGAACATCTTCACATAGATTGAGATCGACGTGACTACACAAGCAAGGAATAATTCATTAATGCTTCTCCATTTGTACAATAAAATGACCACCATGTGTCATTTTCCAACTTTGAATACTACCCGCTGATCTCCTTAAGAGTTGGCAAATCAAACGATTTATCTCGGGCTAACTCGGTTTGACATCCAACAAAGCATCGTTGACCTTCCTCATGACTAATAGCATTAATCCATCTCGGAAACCAACTACCATGTCGGCAGGTCCTATGCACATTGCAAACTGAATGGCTAGAGCTACGCATCGCAATATCGTTGACCTCGCGGCTTTTAACCAACCTTCATCTTCCTCCTACGAGCTAGTGGGGAACGAAAAAGATTTACATTAGCTTTTGATCTTGGTTGTCAATCTAAACCCACAGTTTATGAGCTCAATAGTGGAGATTGGGCCCCACATTACATACAAGACACACATCTTCCTTTTGCTAACCTCGCGCCAAATAATAGGGTGACACCTTAGGTCTGCAAGTTGGCAGGGTAAGATCGAGATCTTCTCCCATATCTTTGAATCTAAAAAACCTACACATTGCACAGTTAGTATTTAATGAAATGCTTTGGCTAAGCCATCGGCAACATGACCACTGGGGTTAATGGCTTAGGATTACGTCACCGGATTAAAATTAAAACCCAACTTTGATTTTAATACTTTATTTCCTCCGCATGGTTTTATTTCTTAAGTCTTGGTTGGCCTTGGGTTTCATCTTTTAAAAAACAACTTATGTCGTTGTTTACCATTGGCCTAGTGATGTCCCCTCATCCTTTTTAATGAATGTTTTATTTTGCAGAAGGGATCGAATTTGCACTACCGTTGATCAAATTACCTTCGGATATCAACGACTGTCTGCCATCGTGTGATCGGAAGTTGTAGAATTTTTATCAATTGCGATATCGCGGGAAAGTGCCACATGTCCTTCTGGGGGATGAAATTGTGCGACCGCTGATCCACTACCGTTTGATCTTAGTCATTCCCCGCCATCCCGCGATGGCCCCACCACAGTTCTTTGGTCGATCGCGATATCATGGGTGGTCGCCACATGTCTCATCTGATGAAGTCAAAAGAATAAAGGAAATACCATGGAACATTAATCCGACCTTAAATAGATTAAAAGGTGGGTTACTAAAGTGCTTTTAAGATGCACGTGATTCAAATCGACGGATGTGTTATAATCTTGATGGAAAATCTGCTCAAGGGTTAATGATAGGGCCGATGACTGTGTTGAAGGAACAAGATCATTGATGCTCAAGATCTATGGTTGCTCACCATTGTGTGATCCAAAGTTGCAGGATTTTTACCGATTACCTGTTTTGAAGGTAGTCGTCGATGATTTGATCAAAATGAAGGATCGACGACTCGAATTTAAATCTGCATCAAATATGGTTGGAGTTGTTTGTGTAGCGCGCGAGTGAGCTTTAATGGCGAATGAGACATTTATTAGCACAATTTGATCGAAATAAAATAAATTCTCTTGCTTTATGTGTGTCACAAAGCATTCAGGTATTTTGCGAAGTAGTTTCAGAGTCAAGAGCAAGGTTGTTAACCCTGACAGCTAGAATTTGGGATTTCTACAAAAAGAGTCGTGAGTTAATTTATGTGTTTCCCGGTCACTCTGTGCTTGAATTAAGGAAAATATTTGTTGTACTTATCATAGGGCTTGTTGATAAACGTTTTAGGGCTATAGTTTATTTAAATTGTGAGAAATTGCAATATTTTGTTATATAATTTCATATCTCTGGTTAGTCCTAGCTATTTGAAGTGTGAAGTTATAAGAAGCCCTAGTTTGTCTGAGATGGCACCACCCAAGCAACATTCTGGCCAGATTGACTATTTAAAAAGAAACCTGTATGATGATTTCCTAGATCAATTTCCCTTGTCAATGAATGATAGAAAGAAGGGATTGGTTCTGATGCGAGGGAAAATTCTGGGGGAGGGGTTAGTATACAATTGTTCCAACATAGCCAATGCTAGGGTTCCTCTCACAAGTTTGGAAATGTTCAGATTATGGTATGGACAGAGGAATTTGCCTCACCCTTTTTCAAATGGATGGATGTATGATATGGGGAAGTTGGTGGTACCGAATGTTTTCCCTGATGTAGACCTGCTTAGGGCAGTAGCTACAAGATATGACCCTATCACATGGGTAATTAGGGATAATGATGGAAAGGTTTTATTAAGCATTAACAAAGATGATATTCAATAGATTTTTGACTTGAGTGAACTAAGTGAGGACTTAGTGCCTATCAACCTTGAGGAAATGAAGCAGGAATATGCAAAGTTGAAGTCTCTTTTCAAAACTAAATTACTTCCACCTCATCTGGCTAGGGCAGGAGGTTCAAGATTTCATATTAGCCCCAGTGACCAAGAACCTTTTAGATTAAATTGTTTTGCAAATCATTTCCTTGCCACTTTTTATTCATTGTGTCAAATTTTGGGTTTCAATCTTGGTGCAGTGATGCCCATTGCATACATGTTCATGGGGGTGCAAATACAACACCCTAACTTCTTTGTCACGTATGAATTTGCTTCTTTCTTGGCTGAGAGGATACATGAGGGGCTGTCAAATCTATAGAAAAATGATACCGGCACTCAATTCTTTTGGTATTCTATGCTGATGCATATGTTTTTATTCAAGAATGTTGACTTCTTTTCTGAGAAGATGAAATTAAGCCAATCGGTTGATGGAGAAAGATTGTCAATACAGATATGGGCTATAGATTTATCTTTAATAAGGAAAGCACTAGTTATGTGCAATTTTATAATTGTTTTGCTTCCAGATTGAGAGCTAGATTGATGGTGAATGTACCTAGAATTTCTGAGGAATTACATGATTTCCTCAGGCCAAAGGGGAGGAAGCCAGAATTAAAAGTTAGCCATAACTAGGGTGACATTATTCCATACCCAGTCAACATTGTTTTGAGGGTATATGGTTTTCAAGGAGCCTCTCATATATTGCCATACAATGTGCCACCAAGAGTGGGGTTTGTAGAAGTTATGTGGTAGATAGGTTGCATCCATGAGGAAAACCTCACAAGGAGGAGTAAGGGAACATTTTTCCCTGATTATATAGTGGTATCTAATTTTTCCTTTTCAAAAGGAGGCTGGGTGCACTTTGAGAAATTATTTGAGGATTATCATTTGAGATGTAGTCCAAAGCGGCAGCATGATCTTGAGGGTTTCTTTACCCTTTTTAGACAAAGAATAAAGGTTGGAAAGTTTGTGTATGAGTTCAACTTTCCTAAGGACCTGATAAAAAATGACTTCGACCTAAATAAGTAGGAGTTGAACAAGGAGAAATGGATAGCTTATGATAACCTATTAAATATTGTGCACAAAATGGATCCGAAATATAATCCACTGTTGGAGTTTAGTCCCCACCATAAGAAAATTGATATTTTGATGGAGAAATTCAAAGAGATTATGGGCACTTTGAGAACCAAAAAAGTAAACTTAGAGCTGAGTCTGGGTGTACAAGAACAAGGTGCCAGACCATTTGAAATAAGGCTAGCATACCAGCCTATAGTAAAGTGGCCCATTTACAGAAGAAAAAGGATAGCAGCAGTGATGAGGAAAAAGTGGACATAAAGGGGAAGCAAATTATGAAGTTTCCTTCACAACTAGGTCCAAAATTCAAAGTGCCTAGGGCAATTAAGATCATTGATTTAGAGTCATCACCAGAAGATAGTCCCCCATCACCACCATCTAAGCTAAGCCCTAAAAAGAAAATAATTGATCAACCATAGGAGAGTTTGATGGATGAAATTATTGTTACTGATCAGGACATGCAGGTTGGTATGCCTTCCCCTCCTAGGCTAGCTAAATTGGTTTTATCTGATTTAGATATGAAATGAAAAATTGTACAAGATGCAAGAATGGAAGCATGTAAGGAGTTTCTAAATGACAATGCATTTGTAAAGACTCATGTATTCTTGCAATTGGTATGGAGGATGAAGTTTGAAGAATATCAAAATAAATGTAAGGAGAGAAGAGAACTAAGACCTGACAGGTCAGACCAGGAGAATCATGAGGAAGTGAAAGCTAAATTAATGGAAGAATTTAAGAACATCACTCCTGAGGAAGGCACAAAATTGATGAGTCAAGCTGGTGTATTGATTTTTCCTGAATGGGACATTTCAGATGTAGTGGCCTTTAATGCTATTATGAATTCCAAGCATCCCTTGCAAGAATTTGAAGAAGAAGTCAAGGCAGCACTTCAAGATTCTGCTTTCAATGAAGAATATGAAACCTTGGAAATTTGAGCATTGGCCCCCACAAGGGAGAAAGCCAAATATTACATACATTAATCCAAATTTTAGAGGGGGATTAATAGTAAAGAGAGCTTCAGAGACCTCAACCACCAAGGCCACTAGTTTAACTGTGAATGTGGCCAAATTGGCCCAAAAGACTACTGAAAGGGAGGAGGCTAAAAAGAAAAGCCTAATGAAGGAATGTTGAGTTACAAACTAAGGTGGAAAGGTTCAGGTATAGATAGATTGGAGAGACATCAAGTGCTCCAGGGACTAGTACATTACCTTCCACAATAGGGTCAGTGCCTCTTGCTTCTCCAATTGTTTCCACACTAGGGTCTCCCAGTCAGAATCCTGCCTTCACCCCTTCTTTAGAGGAAATTGATGAAGAAACAGAGTGCTCTGTTGATCCTACAAAGAAGTATCTCTTGCAAAGAATTGATGAGTTATAGGCATCTTTGAGGGTAAGTGAGGAAGGATCTCTTTCAAAGCAAAAAGAGATTGTTACTACTGTTTTAAGGCATTTGAATGAAAAGGTTGATAATAAATTGCTATCTATACATTCTTTATATTCTTTTCTATTAGATGTAATAAAGAATATTGATAGGGATCAGGAGGTAGTGATACCATTGATTGAAAATTGGATCCCTAGGGCCAGTGATTTGGATGTCATGTATAAGGCCTCAAGGTTTGATACAAACAATAGGCCCCAATCATTAAAGCCTACTCATGTGTTAGTAAAATCATTGCAAGGTTTTCAGACCTTACTAGATGACTTGAGTAGGAAGATTAGGGAGTTGGTGAAAAATTTCAATGATTGGGGTAAGACATTATTACCTAATATAATTGATGAGCAAGGGAAAATCAGGTCATTACAGTAATGGCAGGGTCAGGCAGGTGAGGTCATCAATGATCAAATTAAATTAATTTGTGATGACTCAGATTATGACTTGTTGGTGAGTTGTATGGATAAAATCATTAGTACCAGCTCATTTTTGGAATATTTTGAAAGAGATGCAAATCAAGTAGCAGTATAATACACACCTTATAATGCCAAGGTGAATGAGGTAATTAATTTTGACTAGCCGACTAATGAAGAATAGCAGAGGTGGGTAGATAAATATTTGACTGAGGAGGAATAAAAGAATGAATTACTAACAGGTGGTAAATCAAATTTTGTGGTTACAACGGCCTTTGATTTTTCCTTGATGGCGGTCTCAACGTGGGTTTCTTGTGGTTTTTTGTTGTTGCCTCAATTTTCCTCAACTGACATGATGAATGGGAATATTCTCTAGGGTGATGGCTATTGTAACGAGTTTTGGAATATCACCAAATGCTTCATTTGGCTAGTGACATGTGTACTTTATGGATCGATGCTTGTTTTCTCCTTCATTTTCTATAAGAAGGATTTCAAGGCCAGAAATACGGGTTAGCAAGTTAGATAATTTTGGTCGAGTCTAAGTGAAGTTGTAGAGCAAATTGTAAAGTCCGATGGTTTTAGAGAGAAATAAAATTTAGGTTATGATTTATTCTGTAATCGGTTTTGAATTCATGGGGATTTAATGTTGTATAATAGTACTAGCATTTGAGTTGAAATGATAAATTCAAACTCGTGTCTGTCCACTAAACATGCATATCCGAATTTTGAATAAGATGACTAAGGGTTGTTTCATTCATCTCACTGTTGTGGTGTGTATAATCCTTATTTTAGCTTTTAATTCAAGGAATTAATTAAAATTATTGAATGGGATTATAGGTGGATATGTTATGTATAAGGATTCGATAAGTAGTATTGGGTGAGAATGCATACTGATGAAATTGTAATGCAATATTTCCAGGGATCTTATAAGTTATATGTTATGTATTAAATCTGTCATAAACCTTTAGATGCTTATGAATTTGACTCCTGCAATCGATATATGGCACTAATCTAAGTTGTACTTATTTGTGTAGTTCAATAATTGTTTGTCTTTTCCTAGAGCTTGCTACAAATTGCAAATTAATGACTATATTTTACTATGGATTGTGTTGTAGTTATCTCATGCTCTACATAGTTGATATTATCAGCGAACAACCAACTTTATTCAATATTATCCTATTGTGTTGAGTTATTCAAAGGGATTATATGTTATGTATTAATGTTGTTTATGATATTGGTGCAGAGGTTGTAAACACATTAAGGGATCACCCTCCTGGGTCTTGCAGAGCCCAAAGTGTAGGAGGCTTTTTAAAGTCCTCGTCAGTTGGTCCAAGTCCTTCGAGCTACCCTTGATTGGAATTGGCAATCCCATAGGTAGATTAGAAGACCAACCTGGTTACAGTGTAAAAAACAAACCAACACCCTCTACCTTTAACCCTAAACCCTAAACCATTAACCCTTAAATTCTAAACCCTTAAACCCTCTACCCTTTATATCTCTCCCACTCTAAACTCTAAACCTTTCCTTGTATTCTTTTATAATTTTCATTATTCTTATTTATTTTACACTTACATTTACCAATACACATACATAGGCATATATTGTTTTCATTTATTTCTCATGTAGTTTAATAATTTGATCGATTTCATATTATGTGTTGAAGACTCTAGAATTTCAATTACATTAATTTATGGATATGTTGTATCTATAACACTACAAAACCATATGCTCTTTGCATTTACACTTGCATTTAGAAATACACATTTATATACATAGATATAGATTTCTTTAATGATATGTTGCATTTATTGTTTTAGGAGAGCATCCAATAATTGCATTTACATTTACATTTAAAAATACATATACATACATACATACATACATATATACATATATGTGTGTGTGTGTGTATGTATATAATTTATATTCATTGTTCACAAACAACCCATTAGGTCTGCACATGGATAAAAATTCATAAAATCAGATCTCCCATACATGTTTTGTTGAAACCTAGGCTTGAACCTCTCATTTCACATGTTTTTCTTCATAAAACTCTTAAGGACAACAGCTATACCTTTTTTATTTCTCATCCTACACCCTATTCATGCATCCTACAATTACAATAGTATCCATGGAGCCTCTTACACAAGGTACAGTAATTACAAAAAGTGTATGAGCCCCTTTATATCATGTTTGGACTACAAAACCCTTAAAAACAAGGTAACCAGGCTGTATGCAAAGAAATGAAGCTTTCTAATTCAAATCAATGCCTTAAGCCCTCAAATCAAATTCAAAACAAAGATAACACATATTTTCATGACCTAAAATTGATTTCACATCAAAATATGGCTGCATGTGACCGTACAGTGCTGCATAATAGGGAAAATATAGAAATTTTGAAGAAAAACACAGATTTTCGAATGTCAAGAGCTTGTATTTTAAATCCTCAACCATCAACAACCATTACAATTATCACTTTATGCCTTTTAAAGGCCTTTACACATCAACCACTGAACAACCACCTCTACAACTGACTTTTTAATCTTTTATGATCACATGAAACATAAAACACACTAATTTCAAGGTTGTTAACATCACTATTGAAATGTTTTAATTTTTTGACCTTTCAAACATTAAAAAGTACACCATTAAATTAATTATGTAATGGCATAAAAATTAAAAACATCATGAATTAATTATGTAACCACATAAGTCAAATATAATTCTATCAAGAAATTAATATCAAATAGATAATATAATCGCATAACTCATACATTTCAATGTCATTGATCTTCTTCTTCATCCAACTCTTTGCCTGTATCATTTGATCCAGATTCGACATTGTAAGGATTGGTCATATCATTATCATCATCATCAATATCAGTTTTGATAATGTCATCATCCACACGAATATCATCTTCATGAACATTAACTCCTACATCATCATGATCTAGTTCCTCCTCTTCGACAGCTTCATTAGGGACATCATCAACTAACTGTTGATCCTGATCATCATCTACATCATCTTCTAGTTCTTCGGTATCTTCTTATTCCACCACATTATACTTTACCAACCTTCCTCTTGGATCATGTCTAACAAAAAATGACCAACCTGGTTTACCTAGAACCTTTGATTAAAATACCTACTCACATTGGCTTGAAAGAACATAGGGCTCATTTCTAGCTCGCTCAATCAACCTTGTATTAACCATGGTAAATCCATTATCATATTCAATAACAGTTCTCTTAGGATCATTTTCATTCAATCGTAGCCTATACCATAGGACGATGAACATAATAAATCTGAAAGACTTAAAGTCACACTCAAGTATATCATCCAAAATCCCATAGTATCAATTTTTTGAGACTTTTGGATGTATGTCGCTTCTAGATGAAACATTAGTCACCTAAAAGATTGCAGTTATACCAGAATCACAAGTTTTCTTCATGTCATCCAACATTTTGATTCAAAATTTATGACCATTGCACCACATAGCCTTGTGGTGTTTCACCTGCAATATGTCAAACATGTAAAAATTATTGCAATATCGTCAGTTGATAAACATATTTATTCTTGGCCTAATGTATGCAAAGAAAACAATCTCAACATGTATATAATCAATATAATTGAAAATAATTAAATAATATGGGTGATTAATATATTTATACGTACCTGTTTATCTCTTAAACCATATGCTAAATCAATTTCCCTTTGTGTAACATTGGAATCTCCATTATGATGAGCTTCTTTAACCAATGAAGCCACACCTTCCCATGTTAATGCGTGACTAGATTGTTGACATCGTTTAATTCATACCATCATCCAATCAAGATTGTTGGCGACGTACAAATGTAGTGCATCCCACTCTCAACCAACTATATCAAAAAAAATTAAAATTCACAAATGACGTATAATTAGTTAAATACCACAGTATACAACCTTAATTTCTAATTGATGTATGTTGAAAATTAAAAATTAAATAAGTACAATAAACATAAAAACCATATGTAAAATGTATTCCAATTAATTGCCATGACCATCTTATAATTACTTCTCACTTTCTTCAATCTACCTTTCCCCATCAATTAATCCCTTTCGAATTTGTTAATGGATTTGGGATCCCAAATGCGATCTATATGGATCTTTGCGAAAAAATTAGGAAGATATTCACTAATGTATACCATGGTCTGGTATACCATATATCTCTCTACCATAGAACCCTCAAGATGTGCTCTTTGTCTAACCAAAGCCTTCAAAAATTTCAAGTGCCTCTCAACCATCCACATTGACCTTGTGTGTACAGTTCCACACAATTCAATCTCCTCAACTTGGTGTATGAGGTAGTGTTCTTGTGCATTGAAAAATGTCGAAGGTAAACACTTTTGCATTTCACACATTAGACGAGGAATTTTTCTCTTCCAATAATTTATATCTTCTTTATAGATTTCTTTAGATGATAGCCATCTACAAGTGATTCAAGGCACAAATATATTGATGAGATTTAACAAAAATATAGAGTATATTACATAACAAGTAAAACAAATGGCAATTGTAAGATGTATACAATGAATTCAACAAATATCGCTATTACCTCATGTATTTTCCAAGATCATGTATATAACTTTCTTGACATTGTTGTCAAAGTTGTCTGGTATAGATAGAGGTAGAATGTACTGCAACAATTATAAAATAATTTTTTCATTATTTTTTCAAAAGTAGTAAACATAATACACTAAAAATTACATGCATTATACAAGTGTATATAATATACCAGAATAATTACCTTAATAAAGGTATGTCAATCATGCATTAATATAAAGAATATTAATGGTAAATATTTCATCATTTATCTACTAGTGATGAACTAACAACAACAGCAACAATACAACAGAGAGAAGCATTGTTTGGGAGCCTTCATAAAGGAGCTCGTATGCCTTCTCAAGTATAGGTAAATCATGAACATCATCAAAGTCATCTTGATCATCATGATCAGCTCTACCACTAAATGTGTCATGGATCAATGTATTTGTACCATCATCTTCAACTATGTTTTCTGACGCATGATCATCTTCTTCCATAGGATCATTAACTTCATCTTCGATATTCACAACTCCATGTTCATCTGCTTGCAAAACCACATTCTTTAGGCTGTGATAATCCATATCATCTACCCTAGGGCACCCCACCTTTATAATAATGATAGACACAAATAAACCATGATCATGATCAAGTGATTATATATATATACAAATAAACCATGATTATAATAATCATATAATCATGTAAATGAACAACTTACCAATGGACGATAATCATGCCCCCTTCAATGTGACCATGCTACTTACAATGTTTCTTAGCTGTTGTGATTAAAATTCATCTCATCTTTAAGCCCTTGCAATTATTGCAAGGACAATAACATTTCCCATCACCCTTTCTTTTCAATCTAGCCCACAATCTATCAAGTGTCTCTTCATTTTGTTCTGGACTAATATTATCTGACATGATTTTTCTTTACCAAGCTTGACTATTTAGATCTCAAAAATATCAAACTCACACTCCAATAATTTTCATTCATAGACAAGTAACAAAATCTAATAATTTTGATATTTTACACAAAAATATTTGGCATGCAACCACCCTTGCAAAAGAGAAGATAGTCTAAATTTAATTACCCCAAAAAACACTTTAAAATGTTAATTCCAAAACTTATTAAATTCTGATTTTACTATGTTTCCAACCGTTAAGACTCCTAAAATCAATAATATTGAACTTGATTACAAACTTCCTACAATGATGGAGATAGCGAGCTAGTAAGAGCAAGTGACCCATTCCTAAGGAGCAACAAGTCAAAATCATCATTGCTAATGTCAATACAATTTATCCTTTTAGTTAAAGATGCAATGTGTCACTTTTATGATGAGTTTATCCCTAGGGCCCTCAACATGAGAGAGCCCTAATCACACAAGGAAGCACACACTAGTAGAATTTGGAAATAAATGACTAGGTGACTAAAAATTTTAGTCACAACAACTAAAAATAACTAAATTTTGCTCATTTTTTGCAACTCAGCTATAAATGAGTAAATAAATTACTAGTTTGTTCGTTGATTAAAAATTATTTAGTCACACAAATAAAAATGACTAAATAGTTAGTCATTTATTTAGTCACAATCCATTTGAATAAATCATTTAAGGAATCAAGAATATAGCCTGCCAAAATACTCTAAAACTTTAATAAACATACCCTAAATTTTTTGTCAAAATCTTATTTTCAAGTGTAGCCCACCATAATGGAGTTTTCATTTTAATAAACATACTCTATTTAACCTTCGTCAAAACATTATTTTGAAGCATAGACCGCTAAAATGGAGAAGTGTTTTCGTAAAGAATGACAGAGAACGGTGAGGAGATGTGTGTGAAAGGAGGCATAGGATTCATTGCTGCTTATCACATTCCTGCTTTGTTAAACAAATCTTACATTGTTCCGGCTACTATTTGTAATCTAGGTATTTACTTGACATATATTTGCATAATCTCAATTTCCTTGAGAGGTTTTGAAGTATCAATGTATCCTATATAGGGTTTAGAATGATTTCTTTTAATTAAAAAAAAAAAATGATGTATTTCCCTGTAATTAGATAATGTGGAGATCTCCTAAATTTTTCCCAGCACACTATCCTCTTTGGCACTGTATTCATTACTCTAGCTACTAGGGTTTTGCATGTGACATCTTTAATATCTTCATGGCCATGGCTTTTAAATAGATCTTAGTCTTTGCTTTAATCCTTCATGGTAACCCTTGAGTTCCATAATCCACCTTCAATCTCTCCTAAGAATGGTGTCTTAAGCTAGACTGCATAGTATGCATATAAAGCAAGTCCTTCATACCTGCCATTGTTCCAAACCACCACTCACTGCCTTGCTTAAAATGTTGCCTCCATAAGCACAATAGCATGTTTTAAAATCATGGTTGCCAGTGATTGACCATTAAGGTCACACTTTCATCATGAAGATACAATGAGATTTTGTCTTCAAACTCAAGGCATTATGCAAGATAACATTGTGAATTATTTGTTTGTATGATTTGATTTTCTTGCACATTTACTGCTTTGTTAACTTCCTTTAAGACCGGGTATTGCACCCTCGCACAATCTCAAACAACTCACTCACTATCACTTGAAGATTCCTTTCATGAGCATCCTTCTATAAAATCAAACTATGCCCTATAGACTGCCTACTTACTATAGGGACTCATTGTTTCATGGTATTGTAGTTCTTAAGATCCTTCAACCTTATTGACACTATTTCACACCACAAGGTATTATTCACTATTCTCCCATCTTTGATGAGGTTTAAAACACTGCTCAAACATGCAATCCACTAACTCCATTATACATTAATGGCTAAGAAGAAACATTGAACCTATGATTACCACTGTTACTTCATTTGGACAGTCATTCCCTGATTGCATTTGCCTTGTCTAACACTACCAAAAGCATTTGAAAACCCCTTAAGGTCAGCAAGGGGGTAAGGAAACTCACTGTTAAAATCTCCACTTTACTATGCAAGGTTTGAGCTTTATTATCTTGTCACTGCTCAGCCTCTTTTTGACTATCACATCTCAAGTGACTATCATTCTTCTTACTGTAGATTGCATTTACAAATGTCACTAAGCGACATAGTGTGCTTGTTATTGGCTACAATCTTTAGATTGCAAGATTTTGTTATTACCTACAATGTCTCAATCTTTCTGGTATTGCAACCGCACTAATCCACTATAGTTATTGTTTATGTTTCTAGGGAGGCCTAGGGTTTGTACCCTAATCATGCTCTTGCCAATGCTTCTATTGGTATTAAAAAAAACCTTAAATCTTGGGTCAGAAAATTAGTTGTTTTGACAAAGTTGTGGTATGATCTTGGATTGTATCTTAGAGTGTGTGGGAAACTTGTGTTTGATCATTAAGGTATGTAAACCTGATCAGGGAAATGTATCCTATATATCATGGGTCTTGCTTTAATACTTTCCATAATGGTTATCAGCATATCACATTATTATAGTTTGTGTTAACCCAAGAAATTGCATTCAAGTATGTAACAAACTTGGTTTGTAGTTTAAGTTATACACTTTTAAGTAACATTCATAAGGTTTAGAAAATCTTGATCACTCTTTAGAATAGCCCATTAAACATGGGTTGTGCTTGAATACACTACATAATTGATATAACACAACCACTCTGCATATCAACCAGAGTTATAGGCTCTTTATTGCAGCAAGAGGTAATCACTCTTCGATCATACTATAATTACATCCTACCTGTTAAACTTGAGAGAACTTGAATGCACCCAATGATGATTGACACCTACATTATACAACCTGAATTAACTACATTATATGAGTGCCTCTATTTCTATCACAACATAGCCACATTAAACTTGGGTCACACATGAATGCATCTTGTATTTGTTATAGCACAACTGTGCCACATGACCAATAGAGTTATGGATCACATAATTACAGTCACAAGAATTTGTTCCTTGGTTGTGATCTTATGGTGATTCCACACAACAAAATCTAGACATGAAATTCTCAAAACCCTAAACCTCTAAAATTGAAATTTGATGAGATGTTGCTTTAAAATATAATTTCAAACCTGGAACTACAAATTTGACTTCACAACTGAATTCTACAAAAAGACAATGACTACCCTCAACTTGATGATATCTTCTTGAATTTTTTCTGATTTTTCCCAAGAAAATCGTCCTTAGTTCTCCACAAACTATCTCAAGTAGACCAAAACATTGTCGCAATTCCCAAGAAAATCGTCCTTAGTTCTCCACAAACTGTCTCAAGTAGACCAAAACATTGTCGCAATAAATCAGTGAACTCACTTTTCTTTATGTTAGCCACAATTTGATTTTTTTTTCTATTTTTCATGTTTGTCAAAAATTCGATGAAATTGATAGTCGACATTTTGACGAACCCCAGGTTTGTCAAAATTTTGACGAACATCAGGGATAAACTTTCAAAAAATTGAAAATTACACATCAAATTTTACAAGCACCTGACGATACATCAAATTATACATATTTCGTTGGACAGTTTCATCGAATTTTGCAGTCAAATGAGTTAGTGGAAAGACATTGGAAAAATAGATTGGGTGAAGGAAATAGTTGCAGAGGCTAGAGACATACAAATGTTTATATGTAACCATCAAACTTCACTTGCACTATTCTGATCTTATTCAAAGAAAGAATTCCTCAAACTAGTTGAGACTATATATGCTAGCTACTATATTTTGTTGGAGATGGTGTTGGAGGTCCAAGATTCTCTACAAACCATGGTTGTTTGTGCAGAATGGAAAAGGTGGACTCTATTGAAAAGACAAGTGAAGGCAAGGAAGTGAGAGATAGAACTTACTTAATGAAACTTGGTGGGCCAATTTGTTGTTTTGTAGGTATATTTTCTCTTTCATATCACCAGTTGTTGTGGTAATCCGGTATGCAGATATAGACTCTCCTAGCTTGGGAGAGATATATAAGACTTTTGATAGCATGCTTGACCAAATGAAGCAAGCTATTCATAAAAAGGATTATGAGATGAGTTTTTATGAGGACCATATTAGGCCTACTGTGACAAAGAGGTGGAAAACAATGAATACCCCTCTTCATATGCTTGCCTATGCTCTTAATCTGAAGTGGTATGTACCTAGACTTGGCTGAATGCTTCCTTCTAAGGATGACAAGGTGATAGAGAGGCTTACAGCAACCCTTCGTAAAATGTATGCCAACAAGCAGGCAACCATTCTTAGAGAGCAGTGGCTTATGTTTTTTGATCTTCAAGGTCCTACATTTAGCAAACCAAAGGCTAGAACGGATAGGGCCACCATTGCACAGAACAACCCCATTGGATGGTGTAAATTCTATGGGAAGGACACACCATATTTGAAACAACTTTCCATTCGTTTGCTCTCACAGATTGCTAGTTCCTCTATTGTAGAGAGGAATTGGTCCACCTGTGGCTTCATCCACTCCATTAAGAGAAACAGGCTTACTTCAAAATGAGCTGAGAAATTAGTTGCAATTCATAGTGCCTTGAGACTTTAGGACCAACAGACTACTGAGTATCGGCAGACTCCAACAACACGATGGGATGTTGATCCTGAGGATGTTAGGCAAATTGATGAGGAGGAGGCGCAACCAAGATTGGTCGGGCTACCATTGGATGATCCACTCTTGCCAGAGGATGATAGTGACTCAGATAGTTCTAAGTCTTTGGATATTCATAGCCTAAATGAGGCTTAATTTCATAGACTATTGTATTTAATATTTTGATTTTCATGTTTGAACTTTAAGACTTCTGGATACAAGTTTGAGACATTTGGATATTGATAGACCATGGTTTTATTGATGTTTGATACTGTTGTGATAAATTTTATAATGCTTTAATGACATTTCTTATGTTGTTATAGTACTACTCGCGATTTACTTACATATTGATATTGTTGTTGACAATTATTAATTTATTGACATATCTATCTCTATTTCCCCCTCTCTCTCTAATCTATTAAGAAATTTTACAAAAATCATATATATATATATATATAGTATGTTGCCGCCCCCTGTCATCCCCTAAAAATTGCCCCTTAGGAAACGTCCTGAAAATGCATCCCCTGTCGTCCCCTCGTCCCCTTCCCCTTCCCCGAAACGCCGTGGAACATAGCAATTAAATCAATGATATATCAAATGAAACTAATACTATCACTAGTAAAGAAGAAAAAAAAAAGACTTAAACCATTAGAATAATAGTCATTAAACTTATGCATTACAATCTAAATTTATAAGATCTTTTATTTTGATATTTTTATGCACACATACTCTCAACCTAATTAACCTAAAATACAAAATTTATTTTATTTTAAAATTGAAGGCACACAAAAGAGAGTATAGACTACTCTCACCGTCAAAGATCACATTTTACAAGTAAGAAAATATTAGAAAAAAAATAAAAATTCATACATGAAATATTAGAAATCAAAGGCTTAAATAAAACAAAGATGACAAGGTGTAAGTTCGTCACACCTCTTAGTACTTTTTCTTTCATTTACGCTTTACCACGTTGGATAGTAGCAACTTTGGTAACATACTTTGTCCGTACAATCGGTCAATAATTCTTTGCAGTACAGTTAAAGCTTTACCTTCATTCACAATGGCCTTAAACCCCTTATCTATTCTCACGTCCTCTAGGCGACCCTTATTATTATGTTGGGTGAGTAAAATCATAATCATCCATTCGCTTCTATGTGGGAACATGTAACTGGATCTAGATCCAAATGTAATGTGACAAGGATGATCATTGGACGTTAAAAGCAAAGCATATACAGTGATTTCACTGGATGAGCTTCTCATCTCTAAGTTATACTCTCCTCTGTCAATCTTAACAACTGCTTGGGCGCCGATGACCTCAGAAAACAAATTTTCATTCAATTTGGATGATGCTTGATAGATTGGATTCTGTATCAAAATGACATTTTCTAACGACAGCCTCTGAAAAATTTAAAATATCAGCATAAAGGAGGAGGTTATTAAAGGAAAAATCAGTTTTCAGAATAAAGAAACTTGCTTTCCACTCAAAATCAATTGTTTGCGTTGAGAAAAAGTAGTATTACCCTTAGTCCATAGATGCATTTGCGTACCCATGCATATCCATCGTCAGACACTTCAATTTCTAGATTTTTCAATCTTGGCAACTCTTCCACCCCTTCAACGCTTTGTAGCTGACGACATCCTAAAATCGCGATTCGCTTCAGATGACGTTGATGTGCAAGGGTCGGCAATGATATCAACCTTTTACAATACTTTGCTTCAAACTCTTGAAGCCCTGTAAGAGAAGATAAACCTGATATTGTTTGCAATTTGGGACAATCCTCCACTCCAAGATTCTGAAGCCCTGTTAAAGAAGATAACCCTAATATTGTTTCCAATTTATGACATCCGCACACGTCAAGAGTATTCAGTCTCTCTAGCTGCTTTAAGTGCACTTCATTTAGATTCCTCATGTGTCGAACCCTTAATGATTGAAGTCTGGGACAAAGCTCTCCACTAATTAGCAATTTTGATATATTATCAAGTCTGCCAAATTCTATGGTTTCAAGGCTACTCATGCGGCTGCTTGTAGAAGAATCCGAATAAGTTGAATCTCTACCTTTGCTCAGATCCAAATTCCCACTGAAGAAGACGCCACCCCCAGATGACAATGCCAATGATCTGAGATTGCTAAGTTGTTTAAGTGATTGGATGAAGGATGTTATATATGTGTTCTCTAAGGAATTCTCTACTCTTAATTCTTCCAAATGACTGAACATTTCTATCAAATCTGGAAGCTTTTGCAACGAGGGAGAGTACACAATCTCCAGCTTTCTTAACTCGAAACTGGCCTGTCATTCACAATTACTCTCAAAAAAAGGAATTAGTTCTCAGTAGTAAACAATCTTTGCCAAACAAGTAGACTGAAATGTATGCTTTTCCGTGAAGGGAGACTTAATTTCCACCAATGAATAGTGAAATACCTGGGTATTATTCTGCAACTGTTGCTGAAAAGTGCTCCACAATTCTTCCGCGCGGTAAATGGATAAATAGTACAATTTCCGTAGAGGAATTCATGAAGGAATGTTTTTTAAGTTGCCGCCATCGTTATCGATTTCAAGCCACAGGAGGTCAGTCTCATCAGAGTCATTTAAACTACCTATAAAATAAGTAATTTCGGTTTGGAGGGAGGAGTCATGGAACGAATGGAAGCACCTGCCTTTTGTTTCTGCTAGGATTTGTTTAAATCCTTTTGCTTCCTACATATAAGGATCAGGGTTAAGTGTGTGGTTGGCTGAAAAATAATTATAAAAGCACATAAATTGAAAAATTTTTTCAAAAGCTTTCTATAATTTTAATTTCAAAAAAGTAAAGATGAAGCGCACCATAGATCTAAGAATGTCTAGTCTCCACAGCCGAGGAGGATCCAAGTCATCTGCCATTTGCCTTCCCATATCGTGGAGGTGATCATGCATTTCAAAGCGTAGGACGTAGTCTTCAACCAGTTCAACGAGGCACTTATCTTGCAGGGTTTGAAGCGCATGCTCAGCGCTCCAACCGGCCGCGTTCCAGATTGTTATAGTTTTACTTTTCAAACCAACTACTTCCTTCTTATTGAAAAGACAAGCTATATCCATAAATATCTGTTTCTCCTCTCTGTCCAGACCATCAAAGCTGATTTTAAGTGTCTGCATTATATCCTTAGGCTGGATTTTCTTAACTTTTTCCAATTGTAACTCCCAATAATACTCATCCCTATCATAAACATGGGCGCCCAAAACTTTGAGTGAGAGGGGTAAACCTCCACAGAATTCCACGAAGCTTTCAACCAATTTCACATATGCAATAGGTGGATCCCGTCGGCGGAAAGCATGGCTACAGAAGAGCTCTTTAGCATGATCCCTGCTCAATACCTTCATCCTATAACGGATATCTGCACCTGTTAACATACTCTGGTCACGGGTTGTAATAATTACCAGGCTGCCAGAGCTCAGCATACCTTCAGATAATAGGGCATCTAACTGGTCCTCATGATTGATATCATCTAGGATTATAAGGAAATGTAAATGCCTTGCCCTTCCCAGACGATGCTTTAGTTGTCCTATTCCTTCAGCAATATCACCAAACTTTCGATCTTCATCAAAAAGATTCTTGAAGAGCTTACTTTGCGAGGAATGCAAATCAGTATTGGCATGTGATTCTCTCACATCAGAGAGAAAGAATGATGCATCGTAGCCTGAACGCTTCCTGTTAAACAATTCTTTTGCTAGGGTGGTCTTGCCAGACCCCCCAAGTCCAAAGATCCCTGCTATCGTGACCCTGTTCCTCTTTGTCTCTGCACAACAATTTTCAAAATCTCGGATGAGCTCAGCAAGTCCAACCGGATATTTTGCAACATGCAAGGGTATACTCTTTTTCTTTTCTTGCACTACTTGTAGCACACGGGACACAATCTTTTCACACAAATTGCTGAAATCCAAAACCGAAAATCTCTTTAGAAAGGTATTATACAAAGGGAAAATGAATGTCGTGTACTGGAGAAAAAGGTAAAACATGATGAATCGACATGGCAGTAATCTTACTCTTGATGGTGGCTACGTTCATAACCAGATATGTCTGCAGCATTTGCGAGGGCCTTTTTCCAATCATTCACCTTGTCGTGGTACTTTTCTTTACTTTGATAATAAGAAAATGCCGCAGCATACGCTCCCCTCTCCGTGGAACGAAGCTCCTTAGGTTCCACATCGTAGAACACAGGAATAAACAGGGCGTCAGGTTGTTGTTGTAACATAAGAACAAGCTCATCTAAACACCACTTTGACCGTGCATATCCTTTGGAAAAAATGGCTATTTCCACAAGAGATGAGCATATGCCATTGCGAATGGCAGAAGAAATACAATCTCCCCCTTCTATCTCTTCACAGTCTAGAAATGCCCGGCATTGTCTAGCCTTAAGAAGGTCATACAGTTGTTTAGCAAGTGTGTGTTTGACGTCAGGGCCTCGGTGGCTGATGAATGCATCATATGTTTTAGGAGATGAGGAGGAGAAAGCCATGAATGCAAGACTAGAATTGCAATATGTTCGAAACTTTCTAAAGAAGAGTGGCCTGGATGTGATGAGAGGATAAAACAATAGCTAATATTTGCTCGGTAAGATAAATTGTTGATAGAGAATTGTAAGTCACCAAATGCCTGTCAACAGTATCGAAAAGGCTACCAGCTTTCCCCAGCCAAGCTAGGAAATATCTTTTCACCGCAGAATTAAGGAAGAAGAATATTGGACCCCTTGCATTAATTATTTGCAAGTGAGAAGTGAGACATAAGACAAGTGAGAAGTAAGGCACGAATCATGATAGCATTTTGGCAGTTAATAAAAGCAAAGAAATTTCTTAACTTTCACTTCAAACAAAAATATAGGAAATATCTTTTCACCTCAGAATTAAGGAAGAAGAATATTGGACCCCTTGCAATTAATTATTTGCAAGTGAGAAGTGAGACATAAGACAAGTGAGAAGTAAGGCACAAATCATGGTAGCATTTTGGCAGTTAAAAAAAGCAAAGAAATTTCTAAACTTTCACTTCAAACAAAAATATAGGAAATATCTTTTCACCGCAGAATCAAGAAAGAAGAATATTGGACCCCTTGCAATTAATTCTTTGCACGTGAGAAATGAGACATAAGACAAGTGAGAAGTAAGGCACAAATCATGGTAGCATTTTGGCAGTTAAAAAAAGCAAAGAAATTTCTTAACTTTCACTTTAAACAAAAATATTGTGGGGTCAATTGTAAAAGAATTATGTCCATAGCAATTAATTATTTTCAAAATAGAAGGGAGATGCAAAGGGAAATACTTTATTATACAATGTTAGAAAAGCAAACAAAAATCTTTAATTTTTACTTGAAAAAGAATATTGTGAGGGCCAATTGTAAAAGAATTGTGTCCCCTTGCAATTAATTTATCCAAGCAAAGAAGTTAAAGACACACAAATCATAGCAGCATTTTGCCATTTAAAAAGAGAAAGACTCTCTTATCATCTCAAAAAATTCACACTATTAGAAAAACAAAGAAAAACGCTTAATTTTCACAACTTTAAAGTTTCAAGGGGAAAAGTGCATATCCATATTCTCCATATTGTCTTCCCTTATGTCTTGGTTATGATAATTGTAATGGTGAAATATATATATATATATATATATATATATATATATATATAATTTTTATTTAGTTTTGTATTTTTTTTAAGGAGAGTGTTTTGATACATAGATATATTGTATATAATATATCTTATGCAAAATTATGTCTTTTATTCTAAGCTATCTATTTACCTCATTACTCATCTTCCTATACAATACCATTTAATCTCTTTTCCATGTTTGCACATATTTAAATCCTTTGTTAATTGAAATTGAAAAAGGCAATGAATAATTTGTATATTATTATATGAAATATATATGATACAAATTTAGTCTTGGGATAGACAATTGATCAACCATCAACAATAAGATTTGATTATTATTAACAATATGTAAGATAATGATGTAACATTATAATATTATTATAATACTTTGATAACCCTCTTATTAATTCATATTCTCAAGAGAACAAATTAAGAAAGATGGAAAATCTCTTTATAGAAACTTCACAATTGTAAGAGATTTGATAAATATGTCGGCACATTCCTCTTGAGTGGAACAATATTGGAGCTAAATATTTTACTATTGGACATGTTCATAGATGAAGTGACACTAAAACTTAACATGTTTCATGTGCTCATGAAAAATAGGATTCTAAAAAAGTTCCAAAACACATTGATTGTTGTAGGATATGTCTGATGAACCTCTATGCCTATCAAAATACAACATAACTATATTGCCTCATAGACAAATCCACCTATGACACAATATTTTGCCTCTATGGAAGAGTGAGCAATAGTTTTTTTTTTTTTCTCCTCATGATATCAAACCAAATCCAAAAGAGAAAAAAAAACCAAAGTGAACTTCCTATCATTCACAAAACCTGCATAGTCCACATTCGTGTATCATTGCATATAAAATTTTAATCTTTGTGTATTCAAAGACATATTCCACTATACCATGAATGTATCTCGAAACACATGTTATTGCTTTGTGATGTGAAACTTTAGGTTCCTACATAAACCTAAAGAGATAGATGATAAAGGTTAGAATTCACCTAAGGTGATGACTTATTCGAGAAATATTGCACTCATTTATTCATAGGGTTTGACTTAGGATTACAATCTTCCATCATAAATTTCTTGAGCAATGCCTTGGCATATTTCATTCAAGAGATAAAAAATATTTTTTAGGTTGTCGTACTTCAAGTCCAAGACAATAATGTAGGAGTCTAAGATTTTTTTATCTTGAACAATCGTTTAAAATCATTCTTTTTTGTTTTAATCATCTATAGAGAACTCCTTATGATGAAAAAAGTATTTACATATACAATAAAAATCATAATATCCCCCATTTCTCTTTGGCGTAGAGATTGGGATCATAAGTATTATTTGTCAGTCCATGTTGAAAGAGATGCTTAGTAGGGAGCCTACTTAGATCGTAGAGGGATTTCACAAGTCCACACACTTTTTTTTGCTATCCAAGTTCAATATACCCATTAGATTGAATTAGGAAGCCTTCTTCTTTGATATTTCCATTAAGAAAGGAACTTTTCACATCTATTTGATGAACATGCCAACCAAATTGTGTTGTGATTGTCAAAACCATTCAAATAGTCTTGATCTTTGCTACAGGGGTAAAATTTTCACCATAGTTCATATAATTTTGCCACAAGTTGATCTTTGTATTTTTTGATGCTATTGTTTAACTTATGTTTTATTTTTATGGTCCATTTGCATCTAATAGCTTTCTAACCTAATGGAAGATCAACAAGTTTTCATGCATTATTTTCTTAGCAAAGTTTGAATTTTTGCATCCATGAAATTCTTCCAAGGTGGTGATTCAAAAAATATAAATAACCATGCAAATTAGAAGAAAATTGACTTATTAACAAGACTTTGTATGAGTTGACCTAGTGTCAAACTTATTTGTAATTGCATCTACTTTTGCATCCTTCAAAATATAATAATACAACTTAGTAACCTTTTTGTGCATTATAAGAGATCAAGACATGGAGTTAGAGATAAAGGTGGAAACTAATTCATGAATTAGAAATAAATCCTCTTCTTGCACTTCTTTTTCAAGTTCCTCGTCTTTAGGTTCAATAATTTTTAGTTTTTGAGAATTGATAGGTGATGTTGAGGAAGAGGTGTTACATGCCTTTTTATTATTGAAAATACAATCCCTACTAATGTATACCTAATTTGTCACTATACATAAGTTGATATCCCTTTGAGTTTTAATTGTAAAAAAATATATATTTCAAAAGCTTTTAATGCGACTTTATCCTTTGCACCTTAGGGATGTGCATGAAAGATGTACACCCAAACACTCTAAGATGTAAAATTGAGAACCTATTTTTGGTCAATGCTTCTATTCGACATCATACAAGATTAATAGTTATCACCTACATAGCCACATGTAAAGAACACCATACATACATGACATTTGTTTATATTTTATTTGTGGGCCTATTGAAAGTATATTATATAATTACTCCATTATACATAGTTTAGGTAGAGGTTTTCCAACTCACAACATAGAGTATGATTCGTTATAATTCTATGTTTGTAGCCTTATAGATCCATAATTATTATGTTGCACCAAACTCCAAGGTACATTGGAAAATAAAGTGGACTCTCTCTACTTGATCATGGGAACTTGCTTTCCCACCATTTCCTTTATATTAAATTATAAATCCACATGACATAAATGAACGAAGGAGATCATATTCTTTGTGCATGTGTCATGGATTGCTATCTCTTGTCATGTTTCTTCTATAAAGGCTCAATAATTAAGCTAATGGACATAGACCAATATCCATTAGTGCCACTCCATAACTTTGTTGTTACATATAGGGTTGTCCTCTCATTCTCAAAATAAAATAAAAGGGGCTTAATCAAATGTTAGCCATTGCTAAACACATATGGCTAGTTTCTTGGAATTTGGTGTTGCTGAAAATGGAGGTAATTATGTAGCTTAATACTTTGTAAAACTATGAGATTGTAGATCTAATTAAGTGTTCTTTGTTACAATTTCTTTGTGGATGATTATCTATTTAGATTCATTTTACCAATTGTAGAAGTAGATAGAAGATTGTAGAAGAATAAGACCAGAAGATAGAAGTGACACAACATATACCATGGAGAAACCCTTTCAACAAAAAACTCCACCACTAGAATCAATAGTGTTGGTATTATTTAACCTTAAAACAAGATTACAATAATTCTTTATCAATCCTTGCTTGAGATGCTTCTTTTTCCTTCAACAATGCTTCTTCACAACCTACAATAAACTCTCATGTGTTCAAACATGAATCCACACATCCCGTGACATGCTTCACAAAAGTACTCTCTTAGAACTCTCTTCAACTTGTTGCAATAAATAGACAGTTATGAACATTGTAAACTCCAAAGAGTTGACAATTACAAGAGGATAAAGCTCCCCACAAATATCTACGCCATTCTTGTGCAAGTAAAGTTCTTCCGTGAAAAATAATGTCAAACCAAGTCCTTCATCAATTTGGGCATCCCAAACTGAAGTCTTAACTAATTGTTGGTTTCAAAGATATCTCTCAAGCTTCTCCTCAAAGTTGGAACCCAAGAATGGGCCCCACTTAACTGAGCCTTGTAAATATCTTCTCATGCAAAGGTGTTAACTCTAAGATGCCAACTTGGGCGCCCAAGGTGGGTCCAAGTCAATCTTTGTTAACTGAAACATATCTCTCCATCAATTCATGCAAACCTGATGCATGATTGATCATCCCTTGTTAATTGAAAGTATCAACCTATTATTTGTCATGCTATCATGCAACTCAAGCCAACTGAAGTCAACTACATGCAACTCAAACTAACTACATGCAACTGAAGATAATTGAACCATAATTGAACTAAACTAAACTAAATTGAACTAAAACTGAACTGATAGTGCCACTCCACATACATTGTAAATATCAATCCCTACTTTGTACGAACAAGACATGCATTACATAAGAGTTATTGATTCACCAACTAGTTAACTGAAATAAGGTGTGTCCCACCTCCCATGTGGTCACCCCATGTGTTCCTATTTTGTAGGAGCTCTTCTTGGACGCCCTCACATGTTCCTATTATTTAGGAATAATTACAAATGTCAATTTACATGTTCATTTCATTCAAATTTAATCTCTTTCTAATCCTAGTGTTGGGAACACTTTCCAAGGACTTAGGAAATACATGAAATATGTTTAGGATTGCAATTAAATGACATCCTATTCCCAACAAGTGATATGTGTAGCAAATTGAATTTTTTGATTTAATTAAAATAACTAGTTTTAAAAAAATACCTATCCTACCTCAAATGAAATAAAACCTTTGTATTTATGCAAATAAATAAGAGATTTTTGAAAGAAAAATAAGGAATGTATTTAAGCTGAAATTTTAATTTACTTTTGAATTAAAAAATATAAAAAAATAAAGAAAATTAGAATTTATAGAAATTACAAAATATATTTAAATCTAATTGTTATGATCCTAATATGATATATGCATAAGTATATATTATATTATTTTTATTATAAAAAGGATAAACACTTGTGGCATGCTTAACCCTAACTTAAATATTAGTTAATACACTAATCCCTCTTAATTAGGATGAAGGGGTATGCCCCTACATAGCTAAGTCTATAAATAAGGAAGAGAACTCTCTCCCATATCATCATATCATCGAATATTGAATTCATATAATATTATACATGATTACTAAAGATAACCCCTCGAAGTCGTTTGCTATATTTCAGATTTTTTATACTTATTTCCAAGAAATATCATAACAAGTGGTATTAGAGCTATGATTTGGACCAACATTTTTGTTTCCACCATAACTTCCAAACTACTGCAAATTTGGATCTATTTTTTTTTGGGTTTTGAGGTATGTATTAGATAAAATCTATAAAAAAATTAGACTTGTAAGGTACATTTTCTAAAATTTATTAATATTTGATATTTTTCATTAATTTTCTCTATAGATTGCAATATTAGGAATTTTTTTGAAACCTTTATATTTTAAGAAAGACTAGAAAAAATAGATAGGGTTAGTTCTTTGTAATTTACTATAGAAATAAAATAATTTATTTAATTTAGTGGGCAAATTTTTGTCAAAATTTTCATTAATTTGCTCTATAGATTGTAATTCTTGAGGTTTTTTTTAATTTACATTTTTGGAAAGCTTATAAAAAATTAGGTAGGGTTAACTCTTTGAAATTTATTTGTAGAGAAAATACATTCCTTAATTTAGTGGTCTAAGTTTGGTCCAAACTAAAGCATCAAATTCTCTTTCACATCAAATACTTTCATACCTTAATAAATATTAAAATAAAACATAATTAAAGCCATGCCATCTTTAGGATTAGAGTACCCTTTTACACATACAAAATATAAGGACCCATTTTATTTTCCACCACCTAAAATTGAGGAAATAATTTCACAAGGACATGAAACAATGATACATTTCATTAAAGATAAATTGTTTGACCCATTTGTAAAATCCTTAAATGAGGGTTTAGATAGGTTTACAAAGGAGTTATTATCAGAATTAAAGTCTCAAAATAACCACCAAGATGGGTAAAACCATAATAAAACAAATAAAGGCATAGGAGAACCTTTTCAAGGTCAACAATTATACCTACCAAGAATAAACATTCATAAATTTGATGGTAGAAATGTAATTTCATGGATAAGCCTCATAGAACAACAATTTCAAACTTCATAGTTGTAGATGTATAAACTTAATTGATCAAATAAAGCTAAATTGAACAATAATTACAAAGCTATGATCAATTAAACTATAAATCTCAATGAAATTGAATACACAAGCCAATTAACTTTCAAATTATGAAATATCAAATAAAATTCAAATGAAAGTCAATCAACCAATGCAAACCTTAATCCCATTGGGGGATTATGTCCTTCATGGATGTGGAGTTCTACAATTGAGAAAAAAATCTTGATATTGCAAAGAAAAATGGATGAAAATGATGATCAAATGGTGTCACAAGTTCTCAAATTGATCAAAATGGGGATTCAATTCAAGAGAGTAAGTTTACTCAAAGCTTGTGGATCCTTTTTATGAAGAAATGGCTCACTATTTATAGATTTTCGAAATTGGAATCAATGGTGAAGATCAAATTAACTAATCAATGGAAGAAATTGAATTGAAGGAGTGAACATGGATCGGGGATAGATCAAATAGTTAACAATCCATGAGGCATGGATCAAATATTAGATCAAGGGATCAAGATCCATGAGAGACCCAATTAATTTCCTAAATTTTAGGAAATATGTTGGAGATATCCCCATTGGGGGGAGATATTTGAAGTTGAAAATTGAATATTCCCTTGGAATATTTGAATTGTACAAGTGGGAAAGTTGGAGGATTTGAACTTAGATATTAGTCAATTAAATAATTAATTATGTAAATGAATGAGAGAAAATAATTTAATTAAATAATTACAAATTATTTAATCAAACTAGGAAAGGTGACAATTAATCAAATAATTTGAATTATTTAATCAATTGAGAGTGAAATTAGTGTCAAGAATAATGAATCAACTAAATAAATTTGATTTTTTTTAATTAATAGAAGAAAAGGTGAATTTGAATAATTAATTGACATATTTATTCAAATGGAAGAATTAGGTGAAATAGACTAGAAAGTGGTGTTAATTCATGAAATCAAGTATGAGATATCATTAGGACAGATTTAAGTGTTTTCATTTTTTCCTCTTTGAATCAATGCATTCACTGTGTTGTTTCAAAGAACTAATGCTCCTCATATCAACATTGTTGCTTAGATAAAAAACTTAAAAATTCATGATTTTTTCGGATGCCTCACTGTGCCCAGACGAAATGAATACCTACTAGTATATTTTCCCCTCAAGAGATCGAGCAAAAAAATTGATTTTTGATTCGGCTCACAACATAGCTGCAGTATTGGTTCAGCTGCAAAAAAGATGAGAAATAAGCTTTAGGACACTGATATTTAAGCATTTAAAATAGACTACCAGGCTCAAAAATAAAGACACCATGATGAAACCATAGGTTTGCACCATGCTTCTAGGTCAAAAAACCCTAATTTTCATGCATATATAAGGGCTAAAGGTTACTTTCCAACTCATTTTAACACTTTGAGTTTGAGAATTGGAAGATTTGGAGAGAAACCCTGTAGAGCTCCTAATACAATAGATGACCATGCGCTCCCGCTACACCTCATAGATTGAGTCTGTGAGTAACACCCATTCGACACAGTACCATCGATACATACCTCAAAACTTTTTGCTTCCATGCTTTTCTATGCATTAATTTTTTTAGGTCAAAAATTGTCAACAAGTGCGCTACAATTTCAATGGCACACTTGTTACAATTGGTGACACACTTGTGTTGCCAATGATGCACTTGTAAAAGTGTGATGCACTTGTTAAATCCTTGCACACTTGCTTTTTACTAGAGCGACACACAAGTTAAACCCTAAGTGTACTTGTAAAAGTGTCGCACACATGTATTTTAGCTATGCACCTATAAAATTTACGTGGGCAACACACATGTGAGGATCAATGCATTTACTTTTATTGTGCACCTGCCAAATATACTAGTGAAGCACACTTGCAAAATAGTTGTGCATATGATTTTTAGCGATGAACTTGTAAAAGTGCGACACAGTTGCCAATTTGACAACATCACACACTTGTTTAAAGTGGCACACTTATTTTTCCAGGATGCTTGACTTAGAATTTTTCCCTATTTTTAGCAAACTTGACTTTGTGCATGTGATGCATGCAGGAGACCTTTTGTCCCTTATAGTCACGGGAGAGGAGACCTAGTGTTCTATCACAGGCGACACATTTCAGAGATGATCAGAACTTCTTTTTAGGATCCATTGGTTTAGGATTCATTACACACATACTAGAGATTTGCACACACCTTGTGATGATGAAAACATTAGTTGAGCAATGGCATTCAAAGACTTCCTCCTTCCATATTCTGATTGGGGAGGCTACTATCACACTTGAGGATGTTTGGCGCATCATTCAAGTTCGGATTCATGGTGTGAGGATTATCCATGACAAAGACCTTGGCCTTGAGGCCATATTCTAAGTGTTGAATACATATTCGTTATGGGTGGAGAGCTCTACTAGATTGACTTGTGCAAACATCGAGTCCACAAGTCAGCGATTTGATTTTGGTTATTGATGGATTGATCATACGGGTCCTAGTTCCAAACAGATGCAGTTGAGGATTTAGCGTCAACTAGGGTTTAGTGCTAGAGGGGATGGTTGACAACATGATCGCATATACCTGGGTCCCAATGATACTAGCTTCTATATACCATGATCATATGCACTAGGTGGTGTATATGCGAGGATGCAACTTATCTATAGGAGTGACTTTATTGCACATCTAGGCTTAGGAGCACATTGTCACATGCTTTGGCCTGTTATTGCATTAGCAGACATAGATGAGGAGTAGTCAGTGGTTTACGGATATCGAGCTATGACTATGTGACACTCCACCATACCAAAGTGATAGGGATAGCATACTGAAGACAGGTGATAGATGATATGACATCATTTAGATGGAGACCTTGGCTCCAAGCACATCCATGGGTTGATGACCAACAAGAGCTCTTCTATGCTAGATAGACATAGTGGATTATGGGCCACCACCATCATATCATTGAGAGATACCTTCCAAATGGGGTTTCCAGGTAGTTTGGTGACCAACAAGATGTCTTACCTCCTGCTTATAGAGCCATATACGCTCGCATCGCTAAGGAGACAGATTGAGGAGACACAATTGATCCTCAGGTAGCTATTCAAGACTTTTCTCATATACTTCCACTACCATGGGTCTATGCCAAGGGACCTGACAATCTAGGTATGACACAAGCTTATGATGCTTAGTTTTCTCAGCATTCCCTAGTTATGTTGACAAATCTGACAAGTGGGTATGGTGTAGGACAAGGTCAAATGAGAGGTTGAGAATAGATTAGTTAGATACCACAACAACCACCTCAACAACCACCCCACAATGGTCAGGTTCCAGGATATGGGCAACATGACAAGTAGATTCCAAGGGATTATTAGTAGGTAGGACTACCCCCTTCACCACCTCTACGGAAGTAGCAACAAGGTCCAAATATGAGGGATGCACACATACAAGCATTGACAACCTAGAGGGACCAGGATCTCTGAGAGAGAGACACTGTGACTCAGGAGAGGGATACAACCAGGATAGACCGAGATATAGATACCAATCAGCAGTGCTAGTGGAGCCAACAGTTAGTAAAATTCATGTTGATCTATATGGACAACTTGATGCTATTTTCAAAAAGAAGAGAAAGACCATGTCAAACTTGTGCAAAATATTCCAAATATGTAAAGAGTTTGGCATCTCACTCAATCCTAAAAAGTGTATCTTTGGAGTCACAAAGGGTAAACTATTGGAGCATATGATCTCAGAGAATGGCATATCTATTGACCCCAACTAAGAGCAGTCCATCTTGAAAATCCAGCCACTAGCTAGCAAACAGGTACTTAAATCTTATTTTGGAAAAATCAATTTTATACAAAAGTTCATTATTGGTTTTTTTTTAAATTGTTAAGTTGTTGAATGTCGTATTAAAGCAAGATGCAAAGATTGATTGGATGCCTAAAGAAAAGCATGCATTTGAGGAAATAAATCAAGCAATATAGACACTCTAGTCTTGGTGAGACCTAATTATATGCAACCCTTCTACATTTACTCATCCACATAAGATCATTCATGTACTAGAAATATTAACTTAGAAGAAAGAGCAAGGTGACAAGTGCCCAATAGCTTTTATGAGCATACCTCTTAAAGATGTTCAATTGTGATATCTAAGTTTCAAGAAACAAGCTTATGCACTGGTACGAGTTGTTAAAATGTTCAAGCACTATATTCTGAGGAGTAGGGTGTTTTCAATGGTACTTGATCGAGATGTTAAAGTGTTGTTAATGTAGAGCAATCTAGGAGAGCGTAAAGCACAGTGGTTGACAATATTGCAAGAATTTGACATAGACATTATGGAAGGCATGGATCTCAAACTAATAGCATAGTAATCTAATCTAGAAGACATGTCTCTAGACAATTGGTATGATGAAATCATCTACTATTTACTCAATCAAATTTGCTCGTCGCATTTAAACACAATCAAGAGACACACTCTGTGCTTGAAGAGTAGTAGTTTTATGCTGAAAGGAGTACTATTGTACAAGAAGAGCCATGAGGGTATCTATCTAAAATTCCTAGGGAAACAAGAATCATCCATGGTGTTGAATGACTTCCATGACAGATTTGGGACTAGTCATGATTCAAGAACTTTGACTATGAATCGAATCTTGAGGCCTAGTTATTATTGGCCCATGATGTTCCATGATGCACACACCCATGTCCATACTTGTCACACATGCTAGACTGTTGCAACTAAAGATATATACATCATTGTCTCATTATATCCCATTGTTGAAGCACATTCATTTGCACAATGGGGCTCGACTTCATTGGTATGATAAATCCACCATCTTTTGTGGGCCATAGATACATTCTAATAGCAACTGACTACTATACTAGATGGACATAAGTGATAGCATGTAATCAATGTACTACAAAGGTAGTAATTAAATTTCTGGAAGATCACATTGTAACATGTTTTGGTTGCTCATTTTCTTTAGTTTGTGACAATGGTCCCACATTTTCTTCATTGAAATTTTAGGGCTAGGAATTTGACTATGGTATTGTGTTGAAGTTTGCTTCTAATTACTATCCTCAAGGGAATGGTCTAGATGAATTTACAAATAAAAATATTCTAACTGTAATCTGCAAGTTTCTAGATAGGATCTTGAAGGATTGGCACACCCAACTTAAAGGTTTTCCCTTTGGGTTGATAGAACCCAAAAAAAGGCTACCCTTGGCACATCTCTGTATCATCTGGTCTATGGTCAAGAATAGATTTTCCCTTGTATAAGAGCGAATTTTCACCCTAGGTGCAATTCCCCTTTTTTCCTTATTGCAAGTTTTAGAAAACCTAAATCGGAGGCATAAATTCACTTAGGTCTACTGATGGCAGTCCACTTGGCACATGTTTTGTGTGTCGGTGGAGGCATTTATGTCGAGGATGCCCGTGTGGCACACAGACTTTCGCACGACATGCTTACATCCCTTGCAGACTCCTACGACTGAGCCAGCATAGGCGTTACTCTTCCCATTGGCAATGAAGTTGTAACGCCTCCTTCAGCCACCCGTCTCGAATATGGTCGTTTCCTCTCTCATTCCTTCATAATCAGTCTTTGAAATTGCATTAGGAGGTTGGATGAAATATTGGAAGAACTCTACACCACATCAAGCTCTCATACTCTCATTCACAAGCTCATTTTCACTCACTTCCAAGCATTCCATAGCAGCAATATCACACTCCATCATGTATCGGTAGAGCAATTTTGGGACCACGTCATTGCAGCAAAGGCTTGAGTTCCTCTCATTTCTCCCCCAAGCAACCTTGAGTGCTCTTGGTGGAGGTGGTAATCTTCCCTCTCCTCTCCTCTATCATTTAGATGAGTAGCAATAGTATTGTTTGTAGTGCTTGTGTTTTTTTCACTTCTTTATCTCTTTTCCATTGGCTATCTGTGGAGGTGGGAACACCTAAATGTGGGTTTGACTGAGGCAGACCCCTATATAGCCACCCCCCAACATTCTCTCTTGTTTTGTGTAGGTGTGTGAGCTCTTGGAGGATTAGTTGGTGAACGAGTTCATTGGTGAGATTCTCATCTTTATCACTCTTGTTTATTTGCTTTACAATATCAGAGATTATTTAATTTACCTAGTTCTGTTGTTTTGGTCCTTTAGTTAGCTTGTTGAGTCGTTAGCTAGTTTTTGCTAGCTTGACCTTATCTTTATTGTTGTCTAGCCATACGAACTATAGCACACTTTCGAGATGCCAACGCATTTCACTATCGTCCAAAGTTTGCACTTCTATCCTTGGACAGAGAGCTTTTTGAGATGAAGTGTTAAGCCTAGAAACCAGCTCGCCTAGCCTCTTTCTGCATTTCGGGCTTGTCGAGTAGTTGAGAGGCCCTACAGTCCTCGCAAACCTTGCCTTACATACCCTAAACAATACACTTAGCTAAGGTAAGTTAAGGCATCCTTTGGCATCTTGACCCTCCATGACCTGGGGTCTTGCATGCAGTGGTCCCCCTGTCAAAATTTTGGTGAACCTAACATGAACCATTTTGGTTTCATTCTTGCAATACTGATAGTTCCTTTCTTTGTACTCTAGTAGTGTTGTAGGTGTGAGTGTTGTAAGGTTGTTGCCTTGCAACCCAACCTATGACCCCTAGTTGACGTAGTTGGAAGGTTCAAAAGGTATTGCATAATGAAACCTTAATTGGGTCACTGTCTCATCCATTAACCTTTGGGGATTCTATGAAAGCATTGTCTAGTGTGCATAATAGCCTCCTTCCTGCATCAACCCATCCCCTCTTTGTAGCCTATGGATAGTAGTGTTTGCATAACCTTTACTTCATAGGACTTGCTAATGGGCTTTAATAGGGAACCGTCTCCTCTTTACATTCCTACACGGATCAATGGGAATATCGTAGCAGGTGTTCTCATTGACCCGACATCACAAGTAAATATAATAATATAGGAGATTATTCTAATTAACTTTTTACATAAGGATGGATATGATACTTCCATAAGTTTCATTTGCACGAATGACGAGCTTTCTGTACCCCCCTTGGGTAGCATTGTCCTATCGGTCTTGTTCAGGCCTAAGTCTGTAAACGTCCTATTTGATATCATCCTTGGGTTTGAACTCTTCCGTGTAAAGTTGGGTATCCCTTGGTTGGTGATGATGAACGTCGTACCCTTTGTCGTGCATAAATGTTTGAAATTTATCCATGGAGGTTCCGTGCACATAATCCACAACACCGGTTATCGACCGCCGGTTGCACGTGGTAGCTACTCCTTGGATCACCCATGGCCTACGTCTGTGGGTCCCCTTCCACCTAGGATAGACCTTTTACATAAGACATATCAGAACTATAAGAAAGGATGTCTAAGGACGAAGGTGAGGTATCCTCCCCTGCCCTATGCTATTTCACAGAGGGCTTGTTTGAAGGATGACAGCAAGGCCACCAAGGCCCGAAAGAGGAAAGAAGAGAAGCATTCTTGTGATCCTCCTTCTTCCTCTTTTGTTTCCCAGTAGGACGCTTTGTCTCGCTCAGCTGTGGTACCCTCAGGTTTCACTCCTCGTTTGTAGGAGAACCCTTCAGTGCCCACTTGGCGAAAGCCCAAGCATCTCACGTTTGAGCTTCTTGTTCTACTGACGGAGCCTAGATCCATTTGGTATGAAAGGAAGAAGATCCTTCGAGGAGATCCCTCCTTGTCTTGACTGTTGCGTCCTCCTACTACTCCTGCTACTTAGGTAGTGAGCGAAAAGAGGCCCACTGCCAAGGCTCTCGAGTCGACTCCTCATGTCACTCCTCAGCCTACTCCCCCTGCTCCTACACAGGAAATCATTCCTCTGCCTAAAACAGTCATAGTAGATGTTCCTATGATTGAGTAGGAAACTCCCACCCCTTCCCAAGCTTTGGCTTCTAACACCGACGAAAGGCTCTCCTAGCCGAGCAAGCCGCTTCACAACAGAAGGAGGAAGAAATGACCGCCCCCACTTCAAGGCCCTCTACAAAATCATCTTCTTCCCCTCCTATTATGTCTCTTCTTCCTAATCCACTCCTAGCTTCTGTTGCGAGCACAAACACACCTAACCCTAAACAGGCACAAGTGTTTATCACTCCTTTGACAGAACTGCCTTTGTTGATGACCGTTCCAAATATTTATCCCTTCCCTAAACTCGTGGATATGGTTAACACTTCGGTCATATTCATTGTGGTTTTGTCCTCCTGCTTTACACCTCTAGCTTCATCTATGGGGATTTTGTCCCCTCCCATGAAGAAAGAGGCAGAGGCTAGTCCTTCTCACGATAAAGGATGTAGGAGATCCCACCTTCGCAAGGTGGCCCTGTGATGACATGTTTTGTCCTTGTGACAAAATCAGTCCCAGCCTCCCCTGAGTTTGTCACCGCTCCTGAATCATTCAACGAACCTAGCGGTGGATCTCAGACATAGCCCATCTCGTCTGCTGAGGTAAGACATGGCGCTCCCATGGGGTGCATGTTTAACTATGTGGATGAAGTCCCAACCCTATTAGCGATCTTCACAAAATCGCTGACTTTGACTCCACAAGAGCTCGATGGAGGGGACCTCGAGGGGCCCTCTTCCATGGGCCTTATTGTGGGAGGGTCGAACACCCATCCTCTTAACATTCCACCCTTGCAGGCTCATCCTCCTTCCCCTTATGAGGATCTAGATTGGGAAGCAGATGACCTTTGGATGATCAGTGTTAGGAGGAGTTCCTCCTTTCTTGATCTTGTGTGCGTGTGTGCGTGTTTTGTAATATGTTCCCCCATACTCGTGCTATGTGTGCCTGGATGACCCTCATCACCCTTGTTGGTGCGTGCATATAGGCATGGTTTGTGTGCCGTAAACCTTCTTCTATTTGTACCATCATTCTTCCATGTTTGTGTTTGATTTTCGATAAATTGGGGACGATGCAAAACATTGGGGGCATTTAGGCTTCCCTTCCATGTTGACCCAATTTTTTATTTTTGCTTTGTTTTTCGTGCATTCTTCTTGATCTAGTTAGGGATTGATGATCTTTCACCTTGCATTGAGGTTACCTACTATTATATGAGCTCGGAAATATCTGACCTTGCTAAACCATATCCCCTATGCCCTTTGTTTGTACTTTTCGCTTTCTCTTTATCTTTCTCTCCTCTTTGCTTGAGTTGTCCCTCCTATGTCTGACAATGTTCTTTAACACTTTGACTTTTAGAAAATGAATTCGCCACCAATAAATCTTTTCTTGAAAGTCCTCACAACACCTTTTCCTTGGAAGTGCATTCTCAACTTGAAACCCTAATGGAATGTGTTTCCTTCATCATGGGTTCATAAAGAAAGGACTTGAAGACCTTCCTCGGAAGTGGGAACTGCTTTAACTTCCCCTCACATGAGGGCATGGCCTTCCTTTCAAATTCCTTGATGAAGTGAACATCTTTCGAAAGGATCCCTTGATGGAAAATTTCTCTAAGATGGTGACTTTTCAATTGTGTGTCCCTTAAGTGGACCCCCTTTATACTTCATGGCGGGTTCCTCAAGTACCCTTCCTCCAAAAGCCTTTGAAACGAATGGACTTTTTCACATGTAGCCTAGGGGCAACCCAACTAGACTCATTCCATCCGTCCTTTCGCGTCTAGCTTGGGGGTAGCCTAACTAGACCTTACTTTTTCAAATAGTGTGTCCCTTGAGTGGACCCCTCTCCTTTTGAAGGGTTCCCGAGGGACCCCTTTGAAATTTTTTCGATCTGCATGACTGGTCACTTTAGACATGTTCTATCTGTAGGTAGACATGTCACCACTTTTAGATGCGTTCTATCTATAGGTAGACGTATCGACACTTTAGACATGTTATGTCTGCAGGTAGACATGTCGCCACTTTTAGATGCATTCTATCTACAGGTAGACGTATCAACATTTTAGACATGTTTTATCTAAGGGTAGACATGTCATCGCTTTTAGATGCGTTCTATCTGCAGGTAGACATATCAACGCTTTAGACATGTTCTATCTTTGAGAAGACATGTCGCCGCTTTTAGATGCATTCTATCTATGAGTAGACATATTGACCCTTTAGACATGTTCTATCTACGGGTGGATGTGTCGCCGCTTCTGACATGTTCTATCTACGGGTAGACATGTCACCTCTTCCTGACTCTATAGAGATCTTGGGGGTTGCCTCCTTGCAGGTCTACAGGCCTATAAGGCACTTTGTTGTTCCAACTTCATAGTTTCGAGCAGCTATGGAGTCCTTTATTTTTCTTGCATCTTCAGGTTCACCAGATCGCGGTCTGCTTCCTCAATGATTCAAGTATACTTTTCTAACCCTACTCTCTTCTTAATCTACTTTACCAAGCACTCATCAGTACTTGTTCTCACTAAAGTGGGGGAAAAAATTATCAGAGTGAATTTGCACCCTAGGTGCAATTCCCCTTTTTGCCTTATTGCACTTTAGAAAACCTAAGTTTGAGGCTTAAATTCACTTAAGTCCATTGATGGCAGTCCACTTGGCACTTATTTTGTGTGTTGGTGGAGGAATTTTTGTTGGGAATGCCCACACAGTGCGTAGATGTCCACGTGACACACTTACGTCCTTGGCAGATTCCTATGGTTGAGCTAGCAGAGGCGTTACTCTTCCCATTGGTAGTGAAGTTGTAACGCCTCCTTCGACCACCTAACCCGAATATGGCCATTTCCTCTCTCATTCCTTCATAATCAGTCTTTGAACTTGCATTAGGTGGTTGGATGAAAGATAAGAAGAACACCACATCAAGCTCTCATACTCTCATTCACAAGCTCATTTGCACTCACTTCCAAGCATTCCATAGCAGCAATATCACACTCCATCATGTTAGTAGAGAAAGTTTGGGACCACGCCAGTAGCCTTGAGTGCTCTTGGTGGAGGTGGTAAGCTTCCCTCTCCTCTCCTCTATCATTTGGTTGAGTAGCATAGTACTGTTTGTAGTGCTTGTGTTTTTGTCACTTCTTTATATCCTTTCCATTGGTTGTCCGTGGAGGTGGGAACACCTAAACGAGGGTCTGACTGAGGCAAACCCCTATACAACCACCCCCAACATTCTCTCTTGTTGTGTGTAGGTGTGAGCTCTTGGAGGATTAGTGTCAGAACCCTGGTGGTTCTCGATTCCAAACCCTAACTGGTATTTTGAGGTTTTTTGCAAGTTTTGTGATTTTTTGTATTTTTTTGTGTTTTCAGGCAAATAATAACAAATGCGATTTTGCTAAGAAATGCAAATAAATTCTAAATAAATTCAAGAACTCAAAATAAGCCTAGATCTTGATCAATAAGGGTAGGCGCTTCATTGTATTGCACTTCCAGATGTTTTACAATAGCCAGATACGAAGTATGAAGAAAATACAAATTATTTAAATGAGAAAAACCTGGTTTCTTCAATGGCAGTTGTAGCTGATAGAGGAAAGTACGGCCAAAATAAATGAAGGATTCTCCAAGCTCTAAATACAATGCCAGATCTCCAGAAATACCCAAGAAAAACCCAGCGCCTAGAACTCAGTGCCAGAATCTGAAAGCAGAAGGCGAATCTCTGAAGAAATAAAGGTACGGCCTGCCAGTACAGAAATGTACGGCCTGTCTGCAGCAGCAAAAGGAATGGTACGGACTCCAAGGAAAGATGCCAGATCACTGAATAGGTTTCTTTGTTGAAGTTGCCTCAGAAGGAAGATGATTTTCTCTGCTAATCTCGAATAAATAACTCGATCGATCTCGGATGAAATTGCAAGCTTCAAGTATTTGCAGTCTGCCTATCTCTGAAGAGTTTTCGCAGAAAGTCTGCCAGAAACCCTAGGGTTTGCAAACTCCAATGCTCAGAGCAATAAAGACAAAATTGAATAATAATCAAGATAGTTCGATTTTGCCTTGAGAAGGTATATATTGCCTGTGAAGAAATTCGACCCAACTCTTTTTTTAATAATCATTTAAATTAAATGATTTAATACGCCTTTTAGACTTAGGAGAAAATATTAATTATTGGCGTCCACTTTTAAGAATATAAAATACTCATTAAGTCACATTTAATAATTTATTATAAAGTATAATAAATACTTTATAATTAAGCCAGATAATTAAATATTTCAATATTTCAATAAAGTGACTTTAATATAAAGTCAAATCATTAAATATTTAATAAATCATTAAGTACTCCTTATTTCTCTGTCTAATTCTCGATTCTGAACCAGGGACCTAACTTTCTAAAAATAGAAAGTTCCTGAAAATGCTCACATCAACCCTACTCTATAAGATGATCCTTGATCGCCTTTGACACATGTCTCTACCGGGATAGGGTTAGTTCCAAGAAACTTACGAGCAACACTTATAGATATACTATCATCCAACATCGCATGCTAGAACTGTGCACCTGAAACAAATTGTGTCGGATCAATCATGAAGCCATATGCACTCTGCACCATATACACACTGTGATACTCCTCCGTGAGCAGTCTGAAATCCCAGTGCACTAGTAGGATCCCAAACGCTATCATCACTCTGCTCAAGACCAGGATCAGGTGAGTTACCCACATCAAACTCAAAGAGCGGATTGTCGAAGATATAACATCTGTCTCAAACAATGGATTGGTCACAAACGGAACCAAACCACTAGGCTGATCCCAAACGATCAGAACCCCCAGGGTACTGAGCATAACCATGCCTGGTCTGCACAAAATCCTCCTCTACCTTCTCGCTCTTCCCACTAACGAGAGAGATAGAACGAAGGCTGCCATCTGTAATACCCCTCAACACATATTTCTTGCCCTGTACCTCAAATCTCATCTCCATTTTAGGCAAGTTGAGGGTGAACACACTGATGTCCTGCAGCCATCTCATACCCAACACATCCATCCCGAGTTGACTACATAAAAGTCTTGCAACTCATAATCTCACTACAAATCCGTCGAGTGCAAGTGAGTGTATATCCATCTGCCACCCGAACTCTGAATCCAGCGAAATCCTCTGTCTGGAGTCTACATCTTGACGAAGCTCTCATCAATGAAATTGTGTGTGGCTCCAGTGTCGAGCATAGCAATACATCGCTGTCCTTCCACTAATCCCCTTGAATGAGTCATCCCGTACACTAGTAGATAATACCAACGGGGATAAGTTGGCATCGGGCCCAAACTCCGTAGAGGCATTCCCGGCCTCTGCATGTTTTGAAACAACCTGCTGGTCTGAATCATCAGACTCGTCATCATCATAGTAAACCCACATGGCGCGGTTGGCTCTGCCCTTCGGTCTCAAAGGACAATCATGCTCCTTGCTGTAGGGTGCTTTGCACCAATAACAAAGTTGTTTCTTCCTGCATTCCTCCCGAGTTGCATCATCAATTCTTGCAACTGGTTTCCTTTTTGGTTCTGCAACTGGTGTATGACTCTCCTCGACAGGCCGGAAATTGTTTCTTCGGAGCAGCAAGCTCCATACTCCTTGCCTTGCATCACCTCCTGAAGTGTAGGAGGGTCAAAAGCCTTAACCCAACCTCTCATGGGTTCTGTCAAACCCTCAACGAAGAGTATGATGAGTCTTTTCTGAAATCCCTGTGACCATGACTGCCACTCTCTGAAACTCACCAATGTATGAATCCAAACTGCCTGTCTGTCTGAGCTGAGCCAACTCTCTGAAATACAGATCCTTCTTATCAAATCTCTCTATCAGTCTGCTGGTGAACTCCTGATAGGTATTGACCGCATGATGGCCTTATACATGCCATGGTGCCACCAATCATGTGCTACTCCGTCAAGATGTAAAGTAGCAAATTTAATTGCCTCATCCTCCTGCATAGGCCTAAGTGACCCAATTCTGCAGACCCATCAAAATATGGCAATGTAATCTTGCTCACGTGCAAATCCCTATTCACTGAGTCTGCGGTCAAATCTGCCTCCTCTGGGTTTATAGACATCTATAAACTCATGGAATGTAAGTGCCTGTCGGATCTCAGGTGCTAGTGACATGTACTCACCATGAAATCTCATCAAGTCTGCCACGGACATGCCATTCTGTGGCTGAAACTCCTGATGCTGTACCTGATGCTCTGCCCCTGGAGTATGTGGTGGAGTCTCTCTAGGTAAGAAAGTAGGCTGGCCTGGCCTACACTCCTGGTAGATCGGTGACGGCTGTCTAGGTACGGATGCCAATGGCTGATCCACTGGTGCAGTCCCGTTCATCTGTCCAATCTGAATGTAGTGTGGCTGTGTGGGCGTACACTGTCTAATGGTACCCATCATCTGAGACATCATATCCATCATATTATCGTGCCTCCGTCTAAACTCCTCATCGTTGATATCACCCTCTGCATGTGCCTTCCCTGGATCCCTGCGAGTCTCTGAGGAAGTCTCACGTTCTGCCATTAGGGTTGCAACGTTGTTTTCACTACCGTCAGAACTGGATCTGTGAATACCAAGCACCCCTGACACTGTCTGACCTTCTGGGATAGGCGAACCTGTCCAATCCTCATCTTTGCCTATCCCTACGCCTCTAATATACTGAATAGGATCTCGGCTCATGAAAAAGCAACCAAAAAGCACACTGAATACTGAAAAAGCAACTGAAAAAGCACAGGATGGCAGGATAACTGTGCTCTGATACCACTGTCAGAACCCTGGTGGTTCTCGATTCCAAACCCTAACTAGTATTTTGAGGTTTTTTGCAAGTTTTGTGATTTTTTGTATTTTTTTGTGTTTTCAGGCAAATAATAACAAATGCGATTTTGCTAAGAAATGCAAATAAATTCTAAATAAATTCAAGAACTCAAAATAAGCCTAGATCTTGATCAATAAGGGTAGGCGCTTCATTATATTGCACTTCCAGATGTTTTACAATAGCCAGATACGAAGTATGAAGAAAATACAAATTATTTAAATGAGAAAAACCTGGTTTCTTCAATGGCGGCTGCAACTGATAGAGGAAAGTACGGCCAGAATAAATGAAGGATTCTCCAAGCTCTAAATACAATGCCAGATCTCCAGAAATACCCAAGAAAAACCCAGCGCCTAGAACTCAGTGCCAGAATCTGAAAGCAGAAGGCGAATCTCTGAAGAAATAAAGGTACGGCCTGCCAGTACAGAAATGTACGGCCTGTCTGCAGCAGCAAAAGGAATGGTACGGACTCCAAGGAAAGATGCCAGATCACTGAATAGGTTTCTTTGTTGAAGTCGCCTCAGAAGGAAGATGATTTTCTCTGCTAATCTCTGAATAAATAACTCGATAAATCCAATATGTGATCTCTGGATGAAATCACCAAGTGCAAGCTTCAACTGGTATTTCACAGCCTCAGTCTGCCTAATCTCTGAAGAGTTTTCGTTCTTCAGAAATGATCGTCTGCCAGAAACCCTAGGGTTTGCAAACTCCAATGCTCAGAGCAATAAAGACAAAATTGAATAATAATCAAGATAGTTCGATTTTGCCTTGAGAAGGTATATATTGCCTGTGAAGAAATTCGACCCAACTCTTTTTTAATAATCATTTAAATTAAATGATTTAATATGCCTTTTAGACTTAGGAGAAAATATTAATTATTGGCGTCCACTTTTAATGAATATAAAATACTCATTAAGTCACATTTAATAATTTATTATAAAGTATAATAAATACTTTATAATTAAGCCAGATAATTAAATACTTAAATATTTCAATAAAGTGACTTTAATATAAAGTCAAATCATTAAATATTTAATAAATCATTAAATACTCCTTATTTCTCCGTCTAATCAACCAACTGCTGAACTGGGTCGATTCTGAGCTGAATGGCTGAACCAGGTGCCCTGCCCGAAATAGCAGCTTCCGCCTGACCTAACTTTCTAAAAATAGAAAGTTCCTAAAAATGCTCACTGGAAGATTTTGCGAAGGCCCAACCTGACACAACTACAAACTGGAGCTACCAAACACTGAGCAACGGCCCCAGATGATCCTCTGCACACTCCTGTCAGCCTACGAGGATCGAAATGATAGGCTAACCTTGTCAAACAGTGTCAGCTAAAACGGGGACATGACAATTAGTTGGCAAATGAGTTCATTGGTCAGATTCTCTTCATCTTTATCACTCTTGTTTATTTGCTTTACAATATCAAAGATTATTTAATTTACCTAGTTCTGTCATTTTGGCCCTTTAGTTAGCTTGTTGGGTCGTTTGTTAGTTTTTGGCGGCTTGACCTTATCTTTATCGTTGTCTAGCCGTATGGACTACAATGCACTTTTGAGACGCCAGCGTGCCACGCTATCGTCCAAAGTCTGCACTTATGTCCTTTGATAGAGAGCTTTCCAAGATGAAGTGTTAAGCCTAGAAACTAGCTCACCTAGCCTCTTTTTGCATTTCGGACTTGTTGAGTGGCTAAGAGGCCCTACGGTCCCCGCAACCCTCACCTTACATACCCTAAACAATACACTTAGCTAAGGTAAGTTAGGGCAGCCTCTCAAATCTTGACCCTCTGTGACCTGGGGTCTTGCATGCGGTGGTCCCCCTCTCTTACATCCCTGTCCATCTAAATATCCCCACCTTGCAATTTATTAATGAGTATTATGATGAAGGGGAAAGGTTAGAATCCTAGTTGACTCAACTCCTCCACTTGGAAGAAAAATGTGATGAGGCCATTAAAAACTTTTCCAAACACCAACGTGTTGTTAAATGTTGGTTTGACCAATAGGCTAGGGTCAAAGCTTTTAGAATTTATAGCTTGGTTCTCTATTGGGATAAGGCACATGAAAAGAAAGGTGAGCATGGTAATTTTGATAAATTATGGATCAACCCTTTCCAGGTTTCTAAGATACTCAGGGACAATGCATATTGCTTAAAGACCCTCATGGGTGAAGATGTCTTGCTGCCCGTCAATGATCAGTATTGAAACATTATTTCTTGGCTTGAGTTGTTTAAATTCATCCTTTTATATATAGTTAGAATAGGTTGCTTATACATTGCGTCATTCTCATTTTCCTTTTGTTTGGGCATAATTTTAGAACAATTGGGTCTCTTCTAGGATGTGAGTATCGCAGCCTTTATTTGATAAATCCTTATCTTTTTCTTAGAAAAGTATGGTTGAGTATACTAATCGTAATTTATTTTGGATTTCATCATTTTACTGTCTGTTGGACCCTGATTTTTCATCATATGTTGAAACCTTACACATTTCATAAAAACATCTAATAATTTGGGGTCCCTTTTGAGTCAAAAAATGTTGCCTATTGTAAGGTGAAAATATTTATTTTCTATTTAAGCACCACTATTATCCTCAACCATAACATAGGCTTCACTACCTACATGTTAAATGAAAAGAAAGTGGAAGGAAATAACATAACATCATGGAAAAGCAAAAAAAATCAACTTTCCATGGGGATTCAAATTTCTCTATCGGGGCTATGGAGACCTAGTTGGTAGTAGAGCTATGTTTTAGAGGATAACAGTAATAATCTCGCTAGGGCTATGGATGCCTATCTTGCATTGAGGCTCTATCCTGGTTACTTTTGAAATAGAATCACCTACATAGCCTTATGCTTAGTGGTTAGTTGCTTCTCATTAGGGATACTTCCCAAGTGAAATAAATGAACATCATCTGTACACACATTGGTATCTCTTATGATGGACTACTTTTGGTTTGGTTTGGCTCCTTAGTGTAGTATCAAAAGGCGTTGATTTTATCTGGTTTGCAAAACCAAAAATTCTTTGTTTTGGATCTTCATTTATCTCTAAAATGCTCTGGAGCATTTCCCCAGCTAAGTTGCCATTTATTTTTCCATTTGCATACATGCCCCATGAAATGAGGGCCCCCTCTTTTTGCTTTCACTCACATTGGTTTGGTTTTTCTTTTGCCTTCACTTTTTGGCCCCTTTGCTTGGGTTGCTTTCAAATTTTGGAAATCTGCTTAGAAATCTTGAAAATTTGGTTTTCATTGCCTTTTGTACGTTTCACACTGCAAAATTTCCTTTGCAGGATTTCATAGTGCGGGTTCCTGAATGTTGGTTTCCATTGGGAAAAATTTGGTGGTTAATCTTCCATTTGTATAAAATTTGTTGCAAATTTCCATCTATGGAATTTTGTTGGCAGATTTCCACCTTGACAGTTCCCTATCTCTTGTATTTTGCACTCTCCATCTCCACATTATTGATCCACAAGCTTGTCATCTCTATAGACTAACAGCTTTCATATTGCACACTTCTACATCCTCCCTAGATTCAAGTTTATGTAGGTAAATTCTAGGGTTATTATTGTACACCATGCTATCCAATCGCACTAATGGTGCCATTAATGGCACCAAGTCTATAAATAGGGGTGAGAGCCAAGTCATTTTTACCTTTGGTATAAAGAGGAATTGGCATATTGTGAGTATGAGCTTGTGATTTGGCTATTGCATTTCAAATTCTTCCATGAGAATTCCTCTTAGCACCATTCACGGATTGAACAAGGTAGGCCCTCATTTTTTAACACTCATAATACTAAGAAGGGGGTGAATTAGTATTCTCTGAAACCACTTGAGCATTTAAAGATTAATTCTGCACATCATATTAAAATTATAGTAAGGAAAGAAACCATGAAAGTAATCATCAAAGCACATAACATGAACACCAAATTTTTATGTGGAAAACCCAAAAAGGTAAAAACCATGGTAAGGATTAGCTCACAATATATTATAACCAGTTATAAGATATTACAAAAAGGATCATTTCCAAGTGGACTCACTATTTGGAGGACTCACTATCCAGAGATACAAAATGCATCTATAAAATGTAGGAGATACAACTCCACTGAAACTCAAAATACTAAATCAACACATGTCATACTATACTACTTTCACACTCTGCTCTACTCTACATTCGCATCACATTTGCATTCTCATAATCATGAATTCAATTTCACATATTAATTATTGCACACAATAATCATACAACACTCAAATGAACTTACCTATATACCAATTACATCCGTAAACACCAACAAAATCAACTAGGTCAGCCTAATAAAATGTAACGTGCAATATAATAACTTTTTGACTCAATATTCGAACACACGCTTTGCACCATAATTCAAAACTTGTAATTAATCCAAATAGGTTGGAGTGGACCTATAATATTTCCCACATAACAATCAAACACTTCCTTTAACTTTGCATGACCCCAAACTTATTAGGTCAATACCATTGATGAGACAACACCAAAATACACCAACTGATCATCCGTAAACTAGCATGTGGACCTCCAAAATACACACCACATGGATCATAGATACAACTGGAACTTGTAAAAACTCCCTAAAATCCATATAACTAGATATTCTTCCACAGTGGAATGTGTACCATTCCAATCACATGCTCTATACTGGTAACTCTGTCATTGGAAGACCTGATATTTTGTCAACTCTATATTTGAGACCAGAGGGAAAGAGGATATAAAAATTTGGATTTAGTTACCTCTAACACACACCAAAATTACCTTAGAACTGCAGACCAAAATTCTTCAAGGTGGATCAATTCGGTGTTGGAATATGAAGTCAATTCTATTGTTATTCCAGAAGTGACGGATAGTCAACATAGAGAAGTAGCATTCATGGTATGTGCCCAATGCGGCTGAAGGCCTATTATTCAATTGAAGGTTGAAGTGATGGGGGGTCCCAAGGGGGCTATCGTAGCCCCCTGCATGACAAAGGCATTTTTCGTTAGGCAAGTATGCCAAAGGCAACCACACCGAAGACATTTTCGGTGAAGCCAAAATCTTTTTGGCCGTTTTTGACTCTTTATTCTTGGTTGTTTTTCCAAATGTTCCACATGTAGTTGTATGAGTCATACTTACTATTTTTGGATAGTTGTGTTCGACTAGGACTCTACAACTTGGATTTCTTATACTTTGTTGAAGTCATGTTTTTTGTAACTTTTTAGAATATTTTCATAATTGTGAATTTCTTGAGAAATAAAATACAAAATATCTTTGCCCGTGGTTTTTTCCTGGTATAATTTTACTAGATTTTCCACATAAATAATGTGTTAATATTGTGCTTATGATTTTTCTCTATTTTCTGCACTACAAATTTTCTTACATGCTGACCTAAAAACTGATTCTTTGTATATTGAAAATTAAATTTTGGACTTAGTCAAATATTCAACATATTTTTTATTCACTAGATCCAAACTCTTACATCTGTACACTAGATTTCCATCACCTTAAACAATCATGCTTCACCATCTAGCAATACATCAATCTAGACATCAAACCATAATGTTGACATCAATGACAACACTATATATACTCATGCTCATGTTGCCAACAATCATATCAATGACAATCTCCTCAAACTTCCAACAATCTCCCCCTTTTTCATTGATAGAAATGTGCACCAAATTATTCTCCAAATATTATCCCCCTTTAACATCAAGGTCAAAGGGTGCACACATATTTTCCATTCTTTGCTCCCCCTTTGACATCATTCACATATAGTTGCTTTTATTTTCTCTTCTCCTCCTTTCATACATACATGATTTTACCTGACTTACTCAAATACTCCTCCTAATTGATATATAAATATATGCATGAGATTAAAAAACTTCTTCAAACATCTAACCAACTCCCCCTTACAATGTTATCCATCAAAATTGATCAAAATTTGCATTGGTATGCAAACCACTATCTTCCACATATATAAAGTGAAATTTTAAATGCATAAAAAGAAAATAAATATATACAAATCAAGTGGAGGAAGGTAGAACACTTGTTTGTGATTCTTGAAATTTAGACTGGTGTGTTTGTTAGTCCTTTTACCATCTTCCCATTCTTTCTTGGCTAAACCAATCATGTGACTCTAAGTTTCAAACTCCATGATAAGCTCCTCTCCTTCATCCAAAGTACTTGGTACTAGATTTAACGTTATTACCTTCTCTGCTTTGGCTAGAGCATCGAATATTGATGTGAACTTGGCATTCACTAGGTCTCTAAGCTATCCAAACTTCATTAAGATCTTTTCTTTATGTTTCTGCAAATGGAAGAACTATCCATGCAGATTTTCAATAGTCAATATTGTAGTTCCATATACATCATTTGTCGAGTCATAAGCACCATATGCCTTACTAATCTATGCCTCAATGGAATCCATCTCATCCTTAATGTTCTTAGTGGAACTAGGTAACTTCAAGCAATATTGAAACAACACCTTGGTAGCTTCAACACAATTTTGAACATTTTTGAAGTTGTTCTACAAATTACCGTATGTGGTGGCACATTTATTTGAGATATTTTCCAACCTTTTTCTTATTCACTTTCTTTTTCACCTCCTTCTCCAACTTCTCCATTAGACCAATAGTGATCTGGTGGATATTTTTAGTGAAAATTGAAGTGTCTCATTTCTCTCCAGAATCAGCACCATCAGAAAGAACTCGACGTCCTGATTCCAATGCAACTCGAATGAAGCGAAAAGGAGTCTGTTTGCACGAGTTATAGCCAGTCAAACCTTGGGTCAAACTGGGATCAAGGGGCGTCTAGGAAGTGAAAAAAATGACATCATCAAAAGTTGTCAAAGTTGGTGTCATCGTGAAGAGATCATCGCAAGCTTTCCAACGCAACTCATTTCATCGAAATCTGACATCGTACATGAGAGTTATCAGCGGTCAAAGCTTTCAGTTGACTTTTGAGGTGGACCATAGAGATGCTAACGTCAGCATTCTGTATTGTACAGACAGTGATTTGGACCATTCAAAATTTGGCATGTGGCATCCACGTCAACACTGTATGGAACAATCACCGTGCGACACATGGCAGTTCTTACATCCATATGTCCAGTCAGCAATACGTGGCTTCATAGTCAACATATGACGTCATCATCGTCATCGGCAACATGTCAGCAGAAAGTCGGCCAGTCAGTACATAGTCGGCATCCCCGTCAACAGTTGAGTCGGCAGATAGTCAATAGTATGGACGAATTAGAATTTTCCACGTGGCCCCACTCGTCCGTCCTCCTCGCGTGCGGGTTTGTTCGTTTAACAAAAGGTTGTTGGGGAAGGAATTCAATCCCCCCACCTTACATATCCCACGCATGTCTTTCAACCAATCCACCAACAAATGCGGTGTTTACCAGATATAGTTAGCCATTTTTTTTGGTGAGTGATAAAAGCGAAATTGTGGGAAATGTGTGGCTGGCGGGGTTTGAACCCGCACCGTTCGACTGGCCCAAAATGGATGTAACCATTGAGCCATTCGACATGTTTGGAGTATGTTCGGCTTCGGTTAATTTTGTTAATTGGTTAATGATTGAATACCTTAAAAATAAAATAAACCCTCCTAATTTGAAATTTAAACAAACAATAATCCTTTTAAAGGATTAAATCAAAACTACCAAAACAATGAAGCCCGAAATTGAGAAATGGGAAGGGCTTAGAATAATTATAGGGGATTTTAATAAGGATTTTATGAGAGATTTGAAGATTTTTATGTATTTTGGAGAGATAAGGGGAATATTGTGAATCTTTTGGTTAAGGGCCAAATTGGGTTAATTTTTTGTATTTAAAGGGGAGAGTGTGAGTGAGTTTTTTACTCATAATTTTCAAGTGTGATTTGAAGTATTTTTGGAGGAGAATTTTGGCTAGGTGTTTTTTCTAAACATTTTGGAAGGAATTTCTAGTGAAGCGAGAGGAGGCTATTCTGGAGATTTTTGTTCTTCACTCCTGCACTTCGAAAAGTGGCGTTGTGTGGATAGGGGTGATTTTGTAACTCATTATACACTCTTTTTCTGGAGATTAATCAGATCAGTCTTACTCCATTGGAGCAGACCCGGAGACGTAGTCACATTGTGGCGAACTCCGTAATCAAACTCTGTTTGCATCTCTCTCTTTCTTTCTCTTACTTTCTTTCCTTCTATTGTTATCACCTTGTCATTTTAATTATTGTAATTATTTCCATGAGTTAATTTTGTTCTAATTAACTTGGAATAATCATTGTAAAAGTTAAGTATTCAATACTGCAAATAGTCTAGATCCATATACAAATCAAATAGAATATTCTTTGAAAGAGTCTAGGAGTAACTGTAATTTTTGTGCACACTAGATAAAGAAATATCAACACTAGCATCAAGAAAGCTCTCTTGCAGTACCTTCACTACCTCATCTATCAACTCTGCACTCTTTTGATGAGTCTACAAGATCTCCTTTCTAGCGGAGGCATGGAATGCAACACGAAGCTATAGTTTATGAAAGGGGGACATCTTGTCCATGTTGACTTTACCTTGTTGCATTACAACCTATAATAGATGTGTTGATACAATAGGTTGGAATTGGAGTTGCATACCCAATAGGCTCTTCAAAGAATCTCTGGAGGCTTCAAAAGATTCTCCAACCATTTTCATACTCTCTTAATCTCTCTTCTCCTCATCCTTTTCCTTATCACCAATGCTATCTTTAGACTTTTCAACATTTTGTTCCTCAATATTAGACTCATCTTTATTTTTCTTCCCATCATTAATTGATTTAGCATTGTTATCTAGAGGAGGTAGATTTTTTGTATTTTGTGCCTCAGTGTTCTTTGGGTTATCTTGTACAACCTATTCTTCTTGCTCTGCATTCTTTTTTGTTTCTAGAGGAGGTGTGATATTTCCTATTTGTGCATCCTCATTTTTCATTTCATCAACACCTTCTTCTCGAGCAACATTCTCTTCAACTAGAGGGATATATTCTTACACATTTTCCTATTTAGTTTCATGTTTATGTTGAGAATATTCATGTTGTGTATCTTCTAGTTCATTTACTTATGGGACAAATATGTCATCATAGATTTGTTCTTCATTGTCCAAAACCATGCCTAACTCTTTTGCCAGATTGGAAACCTTCTCAACTGTTTCATTCCTTAACCTTTCAACATCATCATTATCTCTGCTCATTAGTGTAGTGACCATTTTCTTGGTCACGAACTCTTTATTGTATAATTGAGCTAATCTAGCTTTTTCCTCATTTAAAAAAGAAGCCAAGATATGATATCCAAATGTATTGAATTGATAAAAGGAATGATTTATTGATGTTAAACCTAAGAAATGCAACTTGTTGGAAAACACATTGTGATATGCAAACATGTGATTTATGATCTAGAAATGCAAACAAAACTAAATAGAAAATTATGAAAAAAAATGTGTGCACATAGCGATTGAAAATGGATGGCATGAAGTTCTGATATCCTAATAAAACTGATGCAAAATTCAACTAGGACACTTATGCCAATTTGGGCAACTTAGTCCTAGATCTGGAAAAATTGTCCAGAAACCAGTTTCTACTAAATGGGTGCCCGGATCTATAAAAATCATTGAAAATCAAGTCCAGTGGGACTAAGTTTCCCAAGGTGGTGACTTAGTCCACTTTTGAATCTTTGAAAATTTGAAAGTGGAAACGGATACCCCAGATCTGCACTTCGGTTTCCCATAGGTGTCTACTTTTGAAATTATGATTTTCGGGCTTGAAAGTAACTTTTTGCTGATATTTTAGCTTGGTCAACAAGAAGATGTATTTAATGAGTCTTCAATCTAATATTTAATGATTTTCAAACCCTCAAAGTACCTAAATCTACAAACACACAAGACAAGAGAGAGAAGTGTTGATTGTTAGGGCATGGGGGTTTGCCTTGGTCAAACCCCTTTTAGGTAATTAAACCAAAATGAAGAAAGAATGTAATAAAGTATGAAATAATGGATTTAATACCTTTCCATGATGTTTTATCTTGAATGCCTGTAGCAAAACATGAAGAATTTTCCCTTGAATGTCCTTGAGAGCTATCTTGATGACTTGCAATGATAAAACCTTAGCTTGCTTGACTTAAGAACATGAATGATGATGAGTTATGAATTAAGATGAGTTACGATATTGTTGGGAGATGTAAAATGAGGAGAAAAACACATATTATACACACTTGTGCCTTAGTAACCCAATGATACCTCTCACAGGCCAACCTTAGGTCTTAAAGAATAAAAACTTGAAAGAAATTTGAATAAATTTTGATTTTTGTGCCACATGGGACTAAATTGCCCAAGGTGGCAACTTAGTCCACCTGAGAAATTTTGAGTGGATGTTGGAGATGAAGATGTATTAAATATTGTTTATTGGGTTCTTCTTCAACAAGACACTTAATTAAGGCCTATAAGTGCATAAAGGGGTCATTTAAAGCATAAGAAAGGTGTAAATATTGATGACAAGCCTAGGAAAGTGTGAAAGTTTGTTACAAGACTTTACAACACTTTGAAATAGGTCTTGGTAAGGTTATTTAGGTGAATTATAACATTATGGTCCTAGAAAAGCGTGAAGATGTGTTACAACACCTTTACAAGACATCAATAAATGTATTTTATTCAATTTGCAAGGGTTCAAGACCTAGTGTGGATGTGTAGACACCTCACAACACCAAATCAAGACCTCATTAAGTCCAATTTGTCCTCAATTATTACCATATCAAGCAAAGTATACACTTTTTGGCAACACATTAAGCCCCGACTTTAGTGAGAGGATGAACTTACTTCAAACTCTTGCTAAAGTGGCCATTGAAGTGGAGTCCAATCATACCAATGTAGACGACAAAGAATGAAAAAGATCAAAGGAGGTTGCACAAGCCCCCAGGATCCAAGATCCTAAGTCAAGCCAACATAAGCACAAGAAGACATGCACAAGGTAAATGATTTGTAGCAAGACAAGATACATGATCATACAATGACAAGAACTAGAAGGAAATGAAAATGGGGTGGATCAAGCTTTGATCATTTGTCCAACACATTGTGGATTAGATCTAGGCTTTTTTGTTTCGAAAAGAAAATGCATACTCACTCTAGGGTGATGGAACTCTTGGTTGTCCACCGAGTGAGAAATCCCAAAAGTATACTCACTCTGGGGCCACAGAACTTCTGGTTGTACACAGGGTGAGAAAGCCCAAAAGGTGAGACATACGGCCGATATGTGCTCACAAACACATAGGTGGCTATGGGGAAAAGTCATGCCTCAAAATGGGCTTCCTGCTCAAACCATACCAAAATTATATCTCCTGATAACTTTAATAAGGCGCCAAAAAAATGATCTTCAAGCTCTATGAGGTAAGCAACACTTTGTATGCTTGACACTCATAAACATTGTCAATGCAAGGTAGTGTAAGGAATGATCAAAGGGATTTTTCTTAGTTCATGAAAGGTCTAATCTTAGAGAATATTGTACTTAACATCTCCAAGAGAGGATGTGCCAAGGGAGTTTCACACTCTTGGAGGGAAGCAAGCCCAATGACTCCACCAAGAAAAGAACACACTGCAAGAAGAAAGAAATCACACAATGAAATATGAGTGTCGATGTATGCCCCCACTTTAAAGAGATTGCTAACACCATTACTATGAGCAACTGCTTTAAAGTGGAAGAAGGAGAACATGAGATCGTACTCGGAAAGCCCTATACCAAGTCATATGTTTTCAAGAAGCTACATCATGAAAAAGGGTAGTATGTCACATGCGAGCCAACTTAAGGCATGTTGTCCACATCCCAAGCTTGCTCTAATATGTTCATGAAAGGTTAACGACTTGCCAAAAGAGGCAACAACAAGTGACATATGAGGATAAGGCTACCTAACCCCTTGCCCCCACTTAGTGCAGGACAAGGGTGAGCCAAAATAATTGATGAGATGCAGACTAGAGTGAAAATCAAGATCAATTAGAGGAATTAGGTTCCCTCATAGGAGGAAGAATACCAAACTCATGAAAATGTTGGATTTTACTACTCAAATCCTTACATTCATTAGTGGAATGACCATGAACTCTATGATATGCACAAAATGAATTCTTGTAAGAGGATTTCTTTCGAGTTCTTGGAGGAAGAGTGATCAAGTGATCTTGGAGAAGTCTCGACAAGATACCCTCTTAATCAATGGGAGAAGATGGTCTTGTAGTTTGTTTCAAAGATACATCTTGCTTAGTATTAGTTGTCATACCTATGAAAGACTCTTCAAATTGTGAGATTTTGTCCTCTCCTTTATAGGAGGGTGTAAAATCCAATGAATTCAATTCATTAGTGTTTTGTGTGATGACATTGACATTAAGCGAAGATGTGTTGATGTTGAGTGAAGGCTTGGTGATTTCTATCAAAGGACAGTAACCAAGACCATGTGTTGTTTGTTGTGTGATAGGATCGATATGGTTATAGATACCTTGTTCATGAGCACCACATCCTTTTCCACTATAGCCAAGTTGCTTCATAAGTTCATAACCTTTTCCATAAAGTTGTTTCATTGCTTTTGAATCAGGTGGTTGATTGTTGTTGTGTTCATCAAAGGTTGTTGTGTAATTTGTTATGTTGGTCTAAATTGGTTGAGGTGGATGCTTTCGAAGGGTCATCCATGAGTGGTGGTGTGAAGTATAAGGAACCCCAATCACTGTCTAATTGTTGCTGGTTATCTTTTTGTTGCACAAGTTCCACTTGTGTGGTTGGTGTTAAGGTATTCAAGGGGTTCGCTTTGTTTTCTTAAGTTGCAAGACACTATAAGGCTCATGATCAGCGTCAATTGTGCACACTTTGTTGTTGTAGATGTATTTCATTTTTTGATGAAGAGTGGAAGGCACACCATTCATTTCATGAATCCACGGCCTGCCTAGAAGAAGGTTATATGAAAGAGCATGAGGCATAACCTGGATTGGTGTATTCAATGTGACTTCTCCAACTGTAATAGGTAAAGTGATCACACCAATTGGTTTATTTTCTTCATTGTCAAAGCCCTTAATAGATAAAGAATCAGGTTGAATTTTTTATTTATCCACATGAAGCCTATCCAAGAGGTTTATGCTACGCACATTAAGGGTTGAGCCATTGCCAATAAGGGTTCGCTTTATCCCTATCATATTGTATTGACTAATGATCATGAAAGCTTCATTTTGTTTTTGCACATCCAAAGGGGGGAGCTCACTCTGGTGGAAAACAATGTCAGCATTCAATCCTTGAATTATGGCTACTATGTCATTCGATTGTGCATTAGAAGGGATAGGAACTTGTTGTAAGGCCGTTTGAAGCATAGTGTGGCAGGTAGGTGAATTTTGGAGTAGGTCCCATAGGGATATCTTTGCAGGAGTATTCTTAAGTTGTTTAACAAGATCATACTCCATAATGTGTGAATTTAATCAAGGGGCACTAGGCAATATGGGATTAGGCAAAGGTAATGGTGTTGGGGTGGGTTTTTGAGGTGACGGATTGTTTCTAGTGCAGTGTGTGTGAGCAACAACATCGTGATTAGGTGGGTAAAGGGTAAACTCAGGTTTAGGTGGAGGTGGAGGTTTATGGGATGGTGGGTAAAGGATGAGTTTGGGTTGTTGTTGAGTGTGTTGTTTGTGTGACGGTGAGTAGAGAATCAAAGGGTTCTTAGGATGTCCCACGGGGTATGTATGAGGTCCATTGATCGAGGGGGATCTAATGGACACCTGTGCATTCATAACCTCAATGATCTTGGTTTGATGTATCTCTAATGAAGGGAAATCTAGAGTCGCCTTTTTATCTAAGGAATACACATTACTATTGTTTTCATTTTCTTGCACCATGATACTCCCTAGGAGGAGAGTTTTTAGGAGAACTACAAATCAAATGTTCTTGACATTCATGGATTGGTTCTTCTAAAATGACTTCATCGCAAGTAGGGGAATGATCAATGGTTGAATGGTCTTTCTCAAGAAAGGTTTCTCTAGGTGAAGGGGGACAATGAAGATATTCATGACTTTCATTGATTGTGTTTTCTAACAAAGTATCTTCGTCACAACTAGGAGAGATACTAGGAGAAGGACAAATGTTGTTGGTGATTAACTATGGTTGTATTCTCTTGTTTAAGAATAATTATGTGAGGTGAAGGGGGACAACTAAGATTCTCATGATCTTCACAAAATAGGTTTTCTAACATCAAAGTATCGTCTTACACAACAAGGAGAGATACTAGGAGAAAAAAAAATTATAATGTCATGATCATCTAAGGTTGTGAATGTTTTTTCCACTAAGAGAGTTAAAAGGAGAGAAACAACTAGGATCTCAAAATTCTCATTAATTGATTCTTCTACAAAAATATCTTCATCACCAAAAGGAGAGATATTATAAGAACAAGTATGATCATTAGGAATGGCCCAAGTTGTAGTCTCTTTTACTAAAACACTCTCATAGGGAGGGGATAGGAAATGTTTCTTAACATGTCTACATATGTAAGGTACTAAGATTGTTTGAATAGGAATGAAAAGCACATGTAACCATTTCATGCCATGTTTCAACAATATGAACAATGTATATGCAAAGATAGAAAACATTTGTATCCAATATATGCAAGATTTGAAGAATGCAAACAATGTTCATGCAAGAATGAAAAGCACTTTTATCAAAATTATGCAAAGTTTTATGAATAGAAATATTGTATATGCAAAAGTGAAAAGTAATTTTATCAATGTTATGCAAAATTGTAGAAATAGAAGCATTTTTAGATCTAATGATGCTTGCAAGTGAGAGGATTTCAAAAATGACTACTCTAAATTGATGTTTTTGAGCTAGATACATAAAATAAATGATCCTGAAACTTTCCAGAATTATAGTATATGATACTAGGAGGCTTAGGAATTATAAAAATGAGGTTTCTGACACTGTAACAGACAGTGAAAAATTAGGACAGGGATTAAGTCGCCCAGACTGGCGACTTAGTCCCAATAAGGGATTTTTTTAGAATTTTTAGGAATTTCGAATGGATTTTGATCATTTATGTACTATATGATGTAGACCTAACATGTAAATACAATTTTTCAATGATATACAATGATTGGAGATGCAAAAATGCAGTGCCTATATGCACTTTCACTAATGCAAAAATTTGAAACCCTAGATGTAAATTAAGCATTACAAATCTTAATGCAAGGATAATATGAGATAGATCTAGGATTATGAAGGAATCCAAAATAGAAAAGAAGGTATTCTAAAAGCAGGTTCACCAAAATCTAAACAATGATTTTGGTAGACCAAATGCTCTCTAACGATGGGCCAAAATGCTAATGTCTACACTCAAGATTAATGTAATGAGGGATCAAATATCCCAAGCTATGATATCCAAATGTATTAAACTCATAAAAGGAATGATTTATTGATGTTAAACCTAAGAAATGCAACTTGTTGGAAAACACACTGTGATATGCAAACATGTAATTTATGACCTAGAAATGCAAACAAAACTAAATAGAAAATTATGAAACAGAATGTGTGCACCTGGAGACTAAAAATGGATGGAATGAAGGTCTAATATCCTAATAAAACTGATGCAGAAATCAACTAGGACACTTATGCTAGTCTAGGCAACTTAGTCCTAGATTTGCAAAAACTACCCAGAAACCAGTTTTTGCTAAATGGGTGCCCGGATCTGTAAAAATCACTAAAAATTAGATCCAGTCAGACTAAGTTACCCAAGGTGGTGACTTAGTCCACTTCTGAATCTCTAAAAATTCAGAAGTGGAAATGGATGTACCCTAGGTCTGCACTCTGGTTTCCCACAGGTGTCTGCTTCTAAAATTCTGATTTTTGGGCTTGAAAGTAACTTTTTGTTGATATTTTAGCTTGGTCAACAAGGAGATATCTTCAATGAGTCTTCAATCTAATCTTCAATGATTCTCAATCCCTCAAAGTACCTAAATTTACAAACACGCAAGACAATAGAGATAAGTGTTGATTGTTAGGGCATGGGGGTTTTCCTTGCTCAAACCCCTTTTAGGTAATTAAACCAAAATGAAGAAAGAATGTAATAAAGCATGCAATAATGGATGATGTTTGATATTGAATTTCTGCAACAAAACATGAAGAATCTGCCCTTGAATGTCCTTGAGAGCTATCTTGATGACTTGCATTGATTAAACCTTAGCTTGCTTGACTTGAGAACATGAATGATGATGAGTTATGAATTAAGATGAGTTAGGAGATTGTTGGGAGATGTAAAATGAGGAGAAAAACACATATTTAACATATTTGTTCCTTAGTAACCCAATGATACCTCATCATAGGCCAACCTTAGGTCTTAAAGAATAAAAACTCGAAAGAAATTTGAATAAATTTTGATTTTTGTGTCACGTGGGACTAAGTCGCCCAAGGTGGTGACTTAGTTCACTTGGGAAATTTTGAGTGGATGTTGGAGATTAAGATGTATTAAATGTTGTTTATCGGGTTCTTCTTCAACAAGACACTTAATTAAGGCTTGTAAGTGTATAAAGGGGTCATTTAAAGCATAAGAAAGGTGTAAATATTGATAACAAGCCTAGTAAAGTGTGAAATTTTATTACGAGACTTTACAACACTTTTAAATAGGTCTTGGTAAGGTTATTTAGGTGAATTATAACATTTTGGTCCTAGAAAAGCGTGAAGATGGGTTACAACACCTTACAACACCTTTACAATACATCAATAAATGTATTTTATTCAATTTGAAAGGGTTCAAGACCTGGTGTGGATGTGTAAACACCTCACAACACCAAATCAAGACCTCATTAAGTCTAATTTGTCCTCAATTATTCCCATATCAAGCAAAATATACATTTTTTGGCAACACACATACAATATTTTTGGTTTTAGGAACCTCATTTAGAAAGTAAAAGAGTAAGAAAATAATCAAAGTACCAAACCAAAAGAGGTACCAAGAGTCCTTAGTCTTCTGCAAGTTCTCTAGTAACTATGATCTTAACAATTCACACAAATTATAGTCCACTCCCTTCTTAACCATCCCATATGTAGTATGAATTGTTGTCGTCAACACAAAATTATCTATGTTAGTGAAGAATATCTTATAATTGATAATCATTAATGCATATTTAACTATCGAGTCTTCAATATCCTTTATTATCAATGCTCCCTTATCAAACTTAGCACCATTTAGTTTCATCACAACCTCATTCCTCACTGATTTGAGCAACAAAATTGGTCAAGTTGAACATAATAATGTTACAAACCTAATCCCATCCTTGTTTATCAAATTTAGTATTTCTAGCTAGATAAATATATCATGAATGTAGCTCAATGTGTATTTGATCCATTCTTTTACATAGTAAAATTTAGGAAAAAATATTCTAGATGTCTAGGTTTTTCTCTATCAAACTTTGAAACTCTAGTTTTAGCTCAAAATTGTCTCTAATGAGCTCATTTTCCCACACATCACCCAATTTAGAGTGATCGTACTCTTCCAAATTTATGTGAATATAAATTCTCACATCTTTTGTATGTAGCACATCATAGGGAATGCGTGAAAATACACCATTTGGATCCATCATCATGGATTTATCAAGGTGTCATTTGAATTTAGGTGGGATGGTACACAACTTTAAAAACTTGTAGAGTATACATCTTAAAAACACTATGAAAACACTTCCAAAACTAGGGAAAAGTAGGAACTATAAATACCTTTTAATTGTTGTTGGTTAGGGTTTCTCACAAGAATTCTAAATCACTTCACTTCACTTCTTCTCTACTCCCCCCCCCCTTGAATGCTTAATTTTAAATGAGTTAACTCAAATGTGAAATCACTTATAAATCCTTTTGAATGACCTAAATCACATTGAATTCTTGATTTGATAAAATTGGTAAACCCTAAAGTTTTATGATGCATAGTCACCTTCAATCGCTTCACAAACTTCTACAACTTGAGATTTTCCACAAGTGTCTTCACCAATAGGTCAAGCATGTCAATCTATACCTTATTCCAACATTTTGAAAGCATAAACACCACATATTTGGTGGGGGATTAAATATCTTCTGTTAAAATTCGCCCTGAGCCAAAGCTCTCCACTTAGTTTTCGGAGGAAACATCTCCACCAAATGCTAGCATAGACTTAGTCTTAATCTCTATATCTTCCTTCTTTCTCTAGATATTTTTTATTTCTTTCTTCATCTCTACTAGATCAATCTTCTTCACTAGATTATTCTTCTTTACTAGATTAACCTTCTTCACATTCTTGCTTCTCCAAAACTTGGCAATGTGTCTCGATCTATTGCAATTGTAACATATGATATTATTTTGAACAAGCTCACTTCTTGCCTTTTTGAATCTACATTCAACACTCTTATGCCCATATCCATTGTATGTATAAAAATATCCTTTTAAAAATTGAACCATCATACCATTATAATAACCATTCATCATTTGATTTTTGAATTCACTAGCCTTTTGACCAAATCTATTGCATATGAAGCACTAATTGGGAAAAGATTAAACATTTTGATTCATTTTTTTTCTACATTCTTTAGCTCTATGTTCAAATTTATTGTAGAAATGGCACTAACCATTAAAAGATGAGTACCTTTGTGCATTTGGTTGTCTGATAGGTGGTCTCCTAAAATTTTCCTTTTGATTCTGGATCTGCTTGCTATTGCTTTTCTTATCTTCAATCTTATTTTGCTTAGCATTGCTTGGAGTCTAATTTGTCTTTGAACTTTCTCCTTTTTTAAACCCTAAACCCTCTTTTTCTTTAGAAGCCTTTTGACTTGCAATCACCTCATCAAGCATAGTGGAACTCTTCTTGAATTTATCTTCATGATTATTTTCTTTCTCCAAATCTGATCTCAAGGTCACAATTTCTTCTTCAAGTCTTGAACATTTTGTAGATTTATCTTTTAGTTTAGCATTCAGGCATTATTAACCTCTTTTTCCTTCTTCAACTTGCACTTTTAGACTAGTAATAGTTCCATTTGACCACTTCAACTGCTTATTTGACCGCTTCAACTGTTCACTAATCTCCTTATGCCTTTCTCTGAACTTCTTGATATGCTCCCTCAATTTACTAATGCATTCATCTGCTTCTTTGACAATTTCTTTCAAATCTTTGTTCTCACATTAATTTATTTCCAAATCATCAAGAGCTAATCTAATTTCTCCTTTCATGTTAACTATGCAATCTTCTTCAATGTATCCAGCCACAAGGATCTCTTTTGGGGGAATAGGAAATTTCCTTGTAGCCATGTATTCAACCTCCAAGATCTTCCTCAAGCAGTTAAGCTTCTTCCAAGGAACCAAGCTCTGATACCAATTGTTGAACACTCAAAATACTGAGAGGGGGGGCTAAATCGATATTCTCTAAAACCACTTAAGAATTTAAACATTCATTCCACTCATCATATTCAAATTGCAGTAAGGAAAGAAACCATGAAAGTAATCATCAAATCACATAACACATGAGCACTAGATTTTTACGTGGAAAACACCAAAAGGGAAAAACCACAGTGAATATTAGCTCATAATATTTTATAGCTAGTTACAACATATTACAAAAAGGCTCATTGTCAGGTGGACTCATTGTCCAAAGGACTCACTGTCTAGATAATAGAAGAAATAGAAGAAAGGGGTGGCTCACTGCTAAGATTTGAACTGCCAATAATGCATCTACAAAATGCAGGAGATACAATTCCAATGAAGCTCAAAATACTGAATCAACACACTTCATACTATATTGCTTCCGTACTTTGCTTTGCTCTGCATTCACATCACATTCACATTCTTATAACTAGGAATTCACATTCACATCTTAATTTTTGCAAATAATAATCCTACAACACTCAAATGAACTTACATATATACCCATTACATCCACAAACACCAACAACATCAATTAGGTTGACCTAGTTATATGGCAGAAAAGCGCTTGAGTGATACTCTCCCTCATATATTTGGCAACCAAAATTTGAGGATGTATGCTAGCAAGGACATCTAGACTATTTGTGCTCTATTTCTTTAAAGCTCTTGGAAGCTATTTAAGTATTCACGTATCTCTATCTTTATGGAATTGAAATTAGAAAAGTGTTATCTTGACATGGGATTATGTAATATGAAATCGTTACTTGGGATTATTTAATGTTTCCTTATAAATGCAATGGGAGTTTGAAATGGGATTATTTTGAATGTCCATCTTATTATTTTATTAGAAAAAGAAAACGAAAAATCACTTTATGTTGAATTATTAACATGTGGGTCAAAACATAAGTAAAATAAAAAGGATAAAACATTGGGGTGGTTACAACATAGAATATCAACATGGTTTAAAAATATGAAATGTTAGATTTTGTTTCTAGTTTTCAAATATGCAATTTATTCTAATACCTTGATGATAAAAGTTGGTTCCATATAGGATGTACAAAAGTGGATTTTTTTAAATTGTATGTTTTGGGCTAAAACATGTATATGTATGGCCAACATAATTTGATGTAAATAAAAGTATTTTTTTAATTTATTTTGTGGAAAGATGAATAGTGTAGACATTCAAAAATGTCCCGAGCCTACAAGCAACATTTTCTCACTAATTTGAGTCTCTTTTGTATAATTAAATAATTTTAACTATTTAATTATTTCTTAATGTCATATTCTTCCATTAATTAAATAATTTTAAAAATTTTAATTAATTCATTTTATCTTTATTCTTCTTTTGATTACATAAAAAATCTTAATTATTTAATTACGTCACTAATTTTCCTCCTTTCTCCTATAATTAAGTTAATTGTTATTTATTTAATTATTATTTTTCCCTTCTCTCTTCTATAATTGAATAATTATTTTTAATTATTCATTATCTCTTTTCTTCTATAATCAAATAAATTTGTATTTATTTAATTATTTATCATTTCCTCTTATCTATAATTAAATAATTGTTTCTAATAATTTAATTATTTACCATTTCCCTCCATTTATTATTAAATAATTGTTTTCAATCATTTAAATATTTCATATCCCTCCTTTCTTCTATAATTGAATAATTATGTTTAATTATTTAATAATTCATTTTCTATCTTCTAAATTAAATAATTGTTGCAATTATTTAATTTATTCATTATTATCCAAGCCCTATCTCTCACCTAATTTGTTGGATCTTGGCCCATTCTTCCCATCCTTTCTTTTTTCTTCTCAATTAATCTCATCCATTGATCATTATACATCATCACTTGATCCTCACCATTGATTTGAATTGGGATTTCTATAAAAGCAAGCTATCAATCTCATTTCAAGGTGTGACCAATGACATAGTATAGGTTAACTACACTTGATCCATATGGATTTGAAGCATATTTAATCCACTAAGCATTAATCCCAATAAGATATTCAATGTAAATAAAAATGAAGAATCCATTAAAACTAATCATTCTAAAACATGAAATCTTGATTAACATCCATTCTAAGACATTGAAATTTATCCTATTTGGGGAGTGGTGTTGCATTGATGTGAAATGGCGACCCTTTCCTAATCCCTTGGATAATATGAGCATTTCCAATCAATTTTATTGATTAAAATCGATGGAAATTGATAAAAAGGATGAACAAAAGCACGATAAAAGCTAAAATGATTGATGTAAGTGTATACAACCTATGCTAAATGTATGCAAGATTTGAAAGATTAAATCCCTAGTTTCAAAATATACTAAATGAATGTAACTAAGTTACCATGGAAGTCATTAATGGATGCTCTAAGCTAATAATTCATGTAAATTAATCTAAAATGATTTTAAACATAAAACATGAATACAAATGAGAGTGATTTTCAACAGCATAAGTTTGCTCTAAAAAAAGGTGGATCCCTATTCAATAGATGCAAGGTCTATTTATAGAATAGGCAAAAAGAAACCGATGGTCAAGATTGAAAGAATCAATCAATGGTCGGGATGGAAAGAAGATGAAGGCATGGATCATGGATTCCTATCAAGGGTTGAGAATGCAAGTTGATATTTAATCAAGGGCTCACAATCATGCAAAGAAGCACACTTTCAAAACTTGCTCAAGATGTTTGTTGAAAGTTTGTTACAAAGGAGAATATTCCTTTTTTTCAAATGAGTGAAGAGGGAAAGAATATTCCGTGAGAATATTCCCTTTTTGGAGGAATGTGCAAAGGAGGAATATTCCCTTGCAATGGGAGAGTTAGTAATTTGATAATTAAAACAAAGTTTCAATTATGCAAATTAGGGGAATTTAGGATATCCAAATGTTAAATAATTAAATTTAATGAAAAGGGATCAAAATGAATTTTAATTAAATAATTAAGATTATTTAATTAAATGAGAGGACTTAGGGTGTTAAAATTAAATATTTTGATTTATCCAATTTAACAAGACGAAAGGTTGGCATGAAAGGGGTAGGAATTAACCTAATTAGATTAATCGGATTAATAGATGAAAATGATGCATTTAATTAAATAGCTAGGCTAATTTAATAAAACAAGCAAAAAGAGGATGGACTTTAGGATGAAACGGTGTTAGTATATCAAATTTGAGTGTGTAGTATCATTCAGGACATTTTTAAGTGTCTACATAAGGTTAACCACATTCTTCGATATTTTGCTACCATTTATTCATCTTGAGGAACCACAATCTTCAATATTTTGCTATCACTCATACCAGTCATCTTGAGATTTTTCTATCTTACATCTATATTGAACTTATCATATATCTTGCACACTACAAATTTGAGAGCAAACAAGCAAAATTGAGAACAACAATGGAGGAGAATCAACTTTGTCGTAGGAATTGAGGTATTATTGGTTTATTATTTTAATTTCCTTTGTCATCTTGTACTTCATTGTTAGATTGGGGTGTCTATGGCTTGATTTTTTACAAATTTTTTAAAAATAATTTTTTTAATTTATTTTTATTGGCCCTTATTTGTGTTTTTTGAAACCCCTCATGTATGACCAATATAATTTGAGATAAATTATTTGTAAAATATTTTTTTCCATCATGTAGAGAATAATATTAAGGTTGGTTAGACATAAAATAATTCAAAAAAATAAAATTATAAGTTATTAATAAAAATATATATGTCATTTCAAGTTTACGAGCCCATTTGTTTAAAAATTAACTAATAAACAAAAAATATGTCTAATAGTAAAAAAATACATATTTTAAAACTAAACATTGTAATTTATAGTGGATTTTAATTTGGTCCAAAATTTCTATAAAAAAAGTCATCAACCATATTGGTAAATTTAGTTTTTCTCTTGTTGTTAACATGGTATTGTACTTATAGGTCCAAGGTTGAGGGTTGGGTTTCCAACCCTAAGAAAAAAAACCCATAGGTTTCAAATTGGAAATTTTATGGAACACTTATCCACTCAAAAATTCATACCCATTCTAAAAAGGACTAGGTCTATGATCTAAATGAAAACATGTACTCATTACTTTTTTAAATGTGGACCCATTTTAAAATAGGTATCTATCTATTTATATAATGTATTGTTGCATTGGCATTGATTTGTCAATGATGTCAAAGTCATTGATGGTTTGGCATTGGTAGTGGTTGATGTTCTCCATGGTCTAGTCATTCATTAAGGTGCTTCAAAACCATTTCATCAAGGTATAGCATCAAAGCATAAGGGTTTCATTTTGTCAAGTCATTCAAGCAATTTACCAAATTATTCAAGCAATCAAAGCTTTAAGGTTTCAAAGCTCAAAGCCGCATATCAAAGTATTAGGAAATAAAAGCATAAGGTTGGTTTATAAGTCTTGAAGGTATGAGGCTTATCAAGGTATCAAACAAACATTTGAATATTTCATTGATCACTCGTGAATGTGGTTCTTTCTCATATATTCAGTAACTCAACAGTTGGTGAAGGCATCATAGAATCACATAAAAGTTTGTTTATCATGTGGGGTTCCAGTAAATGTTTCATTAAAATCTAATTCTCTAAAACCCTAAGACTTTGCATCATTTTAAAGTTCTAGGGTTTCTTGTGTTGTAAGGGTGTTTAAAGCAAGTTTACTTTTTCTTGTATTTTGAAAGTGACTTGCAATCACCAATTAGCTATTCTTAAAGTGGCATGCTGAAGGTTTTCAAAACATTCTTTTAATTGGCCCCCTCTTATGAAGAAAATTGTTGAGAAGGTTAAGCTCCTTGTGAAATTTTCTTAATTAAGGATCAATAGTTTTCATTTAAACTTCTCTCAGGTGGCAAAAGTAGATTGAGGGCTCACATTTAGTTTTCTCAATAGTTATTTCTCGTGGACAGAGTTTTGAAGGGAGTTTGAACATCACTAGTTATTTCCATTTTGAAGGTGAATAGTTGTGGGTGATTTTTGTGTTTTTTGGCACCAAATCGGTTGGGTGTTTTTTGCTTTTGCATGGAGTGAGGTTTTGGAAGGTGTGTATTGATGAAAAGAAGATTCTTGTGAATAAGATAAAGCTTCTAATTTGGAACTCTTATGAATTTGATGTAAGTTTTGTTAATACAATGTAATTTGTCTGCAAATATTTGTATAAGCCTATTTGTTAGAAAATCTGTATAAAACGTAGATACACAGGTTTTTTGTGTGTATGCAAATTTAAGAATGGAAGAGAATTTTGATTGACTGTAATTGCTATGAAAAGAAGACTGAGAATCTTTTATGTCTGAGAAGATTGAGAACAACAAATGACTAATGAAAGGGAATGATATTTAAATCTTCATAAAGTAGAACAATATCAGAGGTATCAAAAATTTGTATAAGAAATGATTTCAAGTGTTTTTGGTTTGTGATAAAGTTTTGGTTGAGTAGAATGGTAATTGATTCTCATTGAAAAGAAAAAATGATTGCAAAATGGTAATTGATTCTCATTGAAAAGAAAGGTGATTGCAAAATGGTAATTGGGCTTCTTTGAAATTGAAAGTTCAGATATTGAAAATTCAAAATACCCTGTCCAAGGATAAAGAATTCAAAGTTGTATGTTTCTTTGTATTGAGTACTTGAAATTCCTAGAGATTTGTTTCTTTTTGTGCCAAATTGGGAGAGATAAGGTGCATGTATAAGCGTTATAGAATTCATCTATAACCTTTATTTTCAATGTAAACAAAGTAATACTCTGTATTGATCTTCTTGTATTCAAAGTATGGAGTTGGTGCTTCAAAGGAGAGTTGGTGCTCTTTGTGGGTTGGTGCTCACTAAATGTAAACAGGGTTGGTGCCTTTTGGAGTAATAAAAGTAATTGTTCAAAGTGGTTTTTTTACCCTTTTAGGGTTTTTCCACTTATAAATTTGGTGTCTCATGTTTCCTTGATGATGTACCGCTTTGTGTATGATTTAGTATTTCAAATTCACATGTGTTGTTGTAATTTGCACATATTTGTGTTCATTCATGAAAACATATCTTAAGTTTTGTGTGGTTAAGAGTGTTAAGGTTTTGTGACTAATTTTATCTAACCACTTATTCACCCCCCCTCTCAGTGGTCCTGTACTCCAACATGTACACCCATTTTAAAAACCAAAATAGATGCTCATTCCACATGGGTAGGAATTTAGGTTTGGGATCTTGTACATAAATGGGTACCCATTTTTTTAAAAATAGGTACCCATTCTTGTTGAGATCTTTCCTACCAAAAAATAATTTTATTAAAAGTGGGTTAATTATATTTCTTTTGTGTAGTTGCATGAAAGATTTTGTTATGAATGTAGGCATGCCATAGTCATGGATGAAGGCATCGTACATCAACGTTTATAGGTTACGTACCTTAGTTTCTACAAGTAGTGGTTAACTCCACTAAACTCCCTTTTGTTGCACTCTAAATACTCTTGAGCATGTCAATTATCATAAATAAGATGGGAAATCCTATATTATTCTAAAAATTGATACTTTAATATATAACCATTTATTTAAAAAATAAATTTAAACTTTGTATTTTCTCAAACTATTAATTAAAAAGGTTGTTTAAAGGATGTAAATATCTTTAGAAATTTAAATGAAATTGGGGAATATGAGCATTAGATGAGAGTAGTGTCAAGGCTCATAAGAGGGTTATGGTAAAAAATCTAAATGCATTCAATATGGTAGCTACCCAAATGCACTCCATTAGAGTGAAAATAGAGGGGGGGATCAATGTATGACTTTGTTGTGTTCTTTGGTAGATTCATGGGAACACCTAGTTATGAAAATTGGGAGCATTCCTACCAAGTTCAAGATGGATGAAGTGGTTACATCTTTATTTTTTAAAGAAATGAGAAGGAAGACTTATAAGTCACTTAAGGAGGCCCTAGTGGTTTACAATAGATCCAAAGAAAGAGGCAAGAAGGACATGAAGCAAGATAACTCTATATCCAAATCTCCTAGTAAGTTAAAGGAAAAATGTTGCAATGAAGAAACAACTAGAAATCTAAGAGACTATAAGGAGGATGAGAAGAAAAAAAAGGTAGATTTTAATGATGAGTTAGAGATATCCTCATAAGATGAAGGTGATTATTTCATCATTGTCTTAGCTACTCATGCATCAAAAGGTGCATGGTTGATAGATAGATTCCAATGCCTCTTTCCACATTACCTCGCATTAACATTAGTTTATAAAATATGAAGAAGATGGTGGTGGGAAGGTGTACCTTTGAGATGATTCTCATCTTAATATTTTTCACTATGTTAGAGTCTTAATTTGATTTCTTGATGGATGAGTGAAGAGGATTAATCGTGTGTTGCATATCCCTAGTTTATCATAGAACCTACTTTTTGTAAGTAAACTAAGTGATGCGGGTATGTAGGTTGATTTCTCAAGTGGAGTGCAAGATATTCAAAGGAGCTATGGTTATTTCCAAGGGTCTTTGAATTTACACTCTATTTCAACTTGATACATGCATAACTTAGTGTAATAGTTTTTAATTCTTGTAGTGAATATGTCTATAGAATCTCTGCCTTTACCATTGGAACCAACAACAAAGAGGTGTGTTGTGTCTACTTCTAATGGTTGTGCTTTCTAGGTACCTAAGGGTACTCATGCATTGGATGCTAAGCAACCTGTAGAGGAAACAACATTATGACACCAAAATATTTCACGTATAAGTGAGAAGGGTTTAAGGATGTCAAAAAATAAACAAACTTATTGAGGGTTGAAATAATTGTAATCCTTGACTTGATTTTTGTGAAAATTGTGTATATAAAAAATAAAACCATATTTAGTTTTACTCCAATTCTTGTCAATTTTTTGGGATGTTAGATTTTAATCTATTATGATGTATTTGTTCGTGTTAATGTTCCTTCAAATTCTAACTTTATATATTAAGCTTATTTGGTCATGTTAATGTTCCTTCAAATTATAAATTTATATATTATGCTTATTTCATTGATAATTATAACATAAAGACATGGGTATATTTTCTTACAAGTAAATTTGAATTATTCAATCATTTTAAATAGTTTAAGGCTCTTACATAAAATCAATCTAGAAAGAACATTGAGATTATGAGGATTGATAACAGTGGATAGTTTTATTTAGCAAATTTTGATATATTTTGTAAGGATAATATGATAGAAATACACATGACAACTTCATGCACTCCTTAACATAATAAAGTTATAGAAAGAATGAATAAGACATTGAAGGAGAGGGCTAGGAGTATGTTCAGTGGGGCTTGCTTGTAACAGAAGTAGTTGCCACAACTAGGTACTCAGTTAATAAGTCTCCTACATTATCTCTCATTGATAAGATACTTATGGAGATGTCATTGGAAAAAATCTCTCATTGAGACACCTTTGAGTCTTTTGTTGCAAGACATATGCACATGTACTTGGGGAAAAGATGTCAAAGTTGGATAACAAGGCTATAAATTATATCTTCATTAACTATGATGTTGGTATGAAATGATACAATATTTGGGATCATGTGGTTGAGAGAGCTTTATATAGAAAAAGTGTTATATTTAGAGAAGTTAAACCTTCTTCCATAATATTGTAGCTAGAGAAGGATGAAAAAAGATATATTTCAACCAACCCTAAAGATTGATAAGGTTGAATGATGCAGGAGCATCCTGGGTTGTGAGAGCAATCTTGCATCAACCAAAGGAATGCATTTTAATTTTTATATTTTCCTAAGGTTTGGTGGATGATTTATTTAATATTGTAATTTGAAAGGTTAGAATAAAATAAATATTAAATTATTACCCTTTTATTATTTTATTGCAAATTCTAGGAGTGGAGATAATTTAGGAGGGAACTTGGAGAAATTGTCAATTTTAAAATTTGCAAAAATAGACTTGGTGTGAGATTTGGAGGAAGTTATAAATTTGAATGGTGAATTTATAAATTTAATTAATTCATTCATGAAAATGTGGGTACCCAAGGTGAGTTGGCAGGAGTTACATTGAAAATTGCCTAAAATCTAGGAATTGACTCCATTTTGGCAATTTTGGTGGGAGTGGATTTATAAAAGCATTTTATATATTATGGAAAGTTTTAAGGATGGATTTTTGGAGGTTTTTTCCCAACTTAGTCATGGATTTTTGTTGGAGAAGCTTTTGGAGCCTATTTTTGAAGATTACATACAATTTGGACTTGGTTTTGGTAGCCATTCTTGGCTAGATTTGGAAGATTGTTATTGCAAGCGCGGTTCTTTTCTTGGGAGGGTGTTGGAAATTGTTATTTCAGGTTTATTTTAGGTTTGAGGATATATCTACAACAAAAAATAATGTTTCAAAAGTTACATGTTCATTGTAAATTGATTTTCCAAAGAAAATTGTAGAAAGAAGAAAAAATGATGCTTGAAGAAGTCTAGGGTTTGAAGAGGCCATATCTGTGAATGATCTTGTTGAGTGTCTTAGATTTGAAAATCTAATTTTAGATGTTTTATATCAGTCCTGGGGGCTGCCAAGATTGTAATTTTTTTTTAATTTCTTGTAACCTTGGTGATTGTTGGCAATAGAAAATTTACAATCTTGTTGCTATTTTAACATTGTTTGAATCCATTTTGAGGAAGTAGTTTATTATGAATTTGAGGTAATTTTTGAGCGATTGAAACCCTTACTACATCATTAAACCATAATCCCATGAAGGCCTTGAAGAGGAGGAGAGCTTAAATAGTTTAAATAGATATGGAGAAGATATTGAACTTCCACCTTAATCATTTAGGAGGCCCACGAAAAAGGCAACGACCAAATATGTATACTCCCTCTAACTAGAGATGCATTTTTCCTTGATTACTAACACTGATGAGCCTAGGATTGTAAATGATACTACGGGTATGAATAAAAAAGTCTGGAAAGGTGGTTGTGGACAAGGAGATGGTTTCTTTGAAGGAAAATAACACATGGGACCTAGTACCTTTGTTGATGGTTGGAAGCTTGCTCTATATACAAATGGGTGTTAAAAAAAGGTTTGATGGTAGTTTTGAGAAGTACAAGGTGAGATTAGTTGCAAAAGTGTGACATTTTCTAATTAGCATACCCAAGAATCTAATGAATGAAGGAAAGAAAAACCAAAAATATAAGAAAGAATAAACTATATTCCTCTCAAGAATGCAAAGCTATATTCAACTTGAGAATTGAGATTACAAAGGAAATGCCTTGGTTATATAGGCCAAGGGGAGAGATAGATGCAACCAGATTATGACAAGTGTTGTCACCCTATGAGGTGTGACAACTCATGTCATTAAAGGATCAACCACCTTATCCCTATGTAAAGTTAAGCTAGTGCGAAGAGGACTTCAGTGGAGAAGTAGCTAAGAATGAACTAGTTAGATAAAGTACCCCTTTCACACCAACACTCCCCTTAAGTGCAACTTAGGGAGAAGTATGCAATGCAAAGATGAAAATATGGGTCCTATCTACTAGGCCTGATGAGGTACCCATGTACATAATAACCTCTCAATGATATAGAAGGAGAAAACCCAATGGGAAAAACTCCTTCCTATGAGAGGGTGAATGAAGAAGGTCTAAGTGACCCCCCAAAAGAGATTTCCTCACCCCCAAGAGAGACCGAAGGTGAACATACTTGCTCTTAGTTAAGGGTTTGGTGAATATATCTGCAACTTGATCTGTTGTAGTGTAAGAATTGGCTATGAAGGTAGCCACCCAATATCTAGAGGCCTAATAGAAAGCACAAAAGAGAGAGAATAGAATATGACAAGAATAAATTGTATTCAATGTCAATAATATGAGATGATGATGGTGCCATGTACATAGGAGACCCCTTGGTTATATAGCCAAGGTGAGAACATAGGAGGGCATAAGATTATGACAAGTGTCGTAATCTTATGACATGAGACAACTAGGAAAAGTTATCACTCCACCTAAAGTGGGAAAGAGATAATGTGATAATCTCCACAAAAGGTGGAGAGATATCACATGATGTATCCACAAAAGGTGGAAGTGATGAGGTAATGACATGTCAAGTCCACCAAAAGTGGAAAATCTCCAACAACCTCCTATGTGGTCCCTAAGTAAACTTAACTAAGGTGTAATCATGACCTAGGACAAGGTACAAGACATTTAATTACACCAACACCCCCTTAAGTGCAACTTAGGGAGAATGTACACAAATGCAAACAATGCAAGATGGGTCCCGGCTACTAGGCCATGTTAGGTACCCATGTACAAACAATGCAATCTCTCACAAGTGGAGTAAAGATAGAAAAACCCAGTGGGAAAAAACTACCCCCCTTCAATGTACAATGATCACCCATGGAAGATGCTCGAGAAGGAATGAAGAAGCTGCTTCAAAACTGTCGAACAATGTTCCTCCCCTTAGGAAGAAATAATACCAAAGGTGTATGAATGAAGTCTCCCCATTCCACAAGTGAAGAAGGAAGAATCCTCAAAATGTAAGAAGTCTCTGAAAGTTGCTCAAAGTTCCCTGTGTTGATGCTGAAAGATGCCTTCCCCAAACCATGTGAAGCTACAATGGTGTAGTCACTTCCTGAAAACTATGAGAACCCCTTTGCAACAACACTCTCATTTGCTGAAAAAGACAACTCAAGCTCTAGCAAGGATGAAGGTAGAACATACTCCAAAGACGATGTCTCCTCAAGAGAGAAAGTGGCCTCCTCCAACTGTTGTACATATGCATCCACAATCACATCAACCTCAAAAGATTGATCATGTAGAGGAGGGTCAGAGTGTTCCCTCGCAACAACTGAAGAAGAATCACCTTCATCAAAGAGAAGATGTAAGTAATCACATGTGTCTCCCAAGTCTACAATGTAGGACTCCACAAACAAACTGCCAATGTCTGTCAAGTAGTCATCCCATGAAGTTGTTGCTGGAAGACAAGGTATGCACTGTTGCACTGAATCACAAGGCACTAAAACTGTCGGAACACAAGTATCATCAGGTACATCAGTCAATGTAGGAGATGGAGTATCAACAATAGTTCAAGAGCCTCAGGAGTAGAAAGCACTCCAAGATTCAAGTAACCATACTCAATCTCCTCAAGTGTGTCCACACTAGGGTGAACTGAATCATCAATAGGAGAAAAATATGAGAAGGTGTAGAACTGAGAAGGATCATCAACCTCCCTAGCTGCAACAAGAGCCCTGCTGTGCAAATCCTGAACAATGACAGAATCTGGTGTGAACTCTACGCTCTTTCCTGTACCACTATGTGTAATCTGATAGATGGAAAGGATGTTCCTTGACAAAGTAGGCACACATAGAACATCATTAAATGCTCCACCTTCAATGTCAATAGAACCCTTCCCACAAACTGCCAAAGAAGTGTTGTTGGCCATCAAAATGGGTGGTGATGAACAAGAATCAAATGAAGAGTACATATCCTTGGACGAAGTCATATGATGCGAAGCTCCTGAATCAAGGATCCATTGATCTATATTGGAATCTGCAAAAGCAAGAAATGCTTGCCCCTTATGTTTCTCATATTGAGATGATGAAGAAGGAGATGAGCTTGATGTTGTTGCCATGAGAGGTGTACTTTTTGCCTTAGAAGAAGTGGAAGGAGATGAGTCCTTCTCTTGATATGCAGCTGGCAAGTTGATGTTGTTCTTCTTAAGGATATTTTTCAACTCATCAATTTGCTTAACATGACAACGATGCTCATCATGACCAATCCTTTTGCAATATGCACATGTTGGTTGCTCCCTCTTGCTTGAATTGTTGTACTTCTTTGAACAAGATGAAGTTGAGCTTTGTTGTGGAGGAGTGGATTGTTTGTTCTCTCCTTGTGGCTTTGGTGAAGATTGCTTTTGGTCCTTTCCTTTGCCTTGCTTATTGTTTCCATGATTGACCACTAATTCTCTTGAAGCTGAAGACTTTAGAATGCCCATTTTCATCAACTTATTTTGCTCAAGAATCAAAAGATCTGTGAGAGCCTCAAAAGATGGTGTTGTGAAGTTACTTATTGTCAATCTTTGAGTTTGAAAACTTGAAACAAAGGCTCCATACTCAACTGGAAGTTTATCCAACAAGTTGAAGACCAATTGATCATCCTCTTTTTCAATACCACAATCTTTTAGTTGTGCTCTTAATTCATTTGCCTTAGTGACATAATCCTGAATTGTATCAAAATCCTTAGGATCAAGGCTTAAGAGATCATGTTCAAGTTTGTACCCCTTAACCTTATCAACCTTGCCATACAAAGCAGCAAGCTTATCCCAAGCTTCCTTAGTTGTAGTACATTTATCAACATGAAAAATGAGATCATCTTAAATGAACTTTCTTAGTGTACCCAATGCCATAGAATTTTTAGTGAGCCAATCCATATATGCAATTGGATCTGGCTTAGGATCTGAAGGTGTAGTTATGGTTCCATCAATGTAGTAAATTAAACCTTTTTCCATTAGTTTGCTCCATGCACGTACTTTCCATGTACCATAATTATGTGCAATTAAGAGTGGAACTTTAGATGAACTCATGATGCAATGCAAGAGCACAAGAGAGAAAATATGAAAAATCACACAAGATACACCCCCCAAATTCACTCAATCAAAGTACCCCCCACAAATAGATGATTTTGGCACTTTATAATGTAGTGCATGTACAATAGGCCACTTGCAACTTGGCTAAGTGGGCTTATGATTTATGATTTACAAATTGATAAAAATAGGCTGATAATAGACTAGAACAAATAAGCAAAGACCTAAATTCATATATATGCAATACAAGTGCCAAATAGGCCAAAGAAGACCATATGCTGAAAGTACAAAATACACTCAATATTGCATCAAACTAATTGTAGATTCAAGAAGTAGACAAAAAATCATGCATTTAAAAAAAAATGGCACTTGAAAAGGAGTTTGTATGAGCCTGAACGAAGCCTCTGAAGTTGCAAAAATGGTGACAAGACAGGTACAGTGTTGAGGAACTAAAAATTTTGGAAAATCTATCCACCAAAATTAGAAACCGAGTACACCACTACAAAGTACACGAAAAACTAGCCCAAATAAAAAAATTGGCTTGAAAAAAGGAGCAAAAATGAGCTAGATATGGCCTTCCAAATTTGAACTGCAAAACTAAAAAGCTCATTGGTGAGGGGGCAAATTTTTTTAAGAAATTGCTGATGTCATCGATGATGCATGCTGACGCCAATAAACTACAATGTTAAATTTGATGGGTAAATGGCTGTTGCAGGATGCACTGGCTTAAATTGACGGCCGTCAGCACATCACGGTCGGGTCAAAAATTCGCTGGAATATTCTCTCAGAATCCTTTTTGCCGACGTCAGAATCTATGCGGAGCTGCCGGAAGATGTCGTGCCGGATTTTTTTCAAACGGCCGCCCGAAGTTTAAAAGAACCACTATTTTTTTTTAATTCGCCAATTTTTTTAAAAACCCGGCAGGATAGTGGGGGTCGCGGGGTGGCGGTGCCTCCTGCCCACGCCACGCGGTGCTCTGCGGGGCTGCGGGTACAAAGTGCCTGCGCAGGAAGGTACGATCAGAGTACCCTACCTGCGCAGGGTACAATACAATTTTTTTTTATTTTTATTTTTTGATTTTTTATTTTGATTTATATAAAAATCAATAGAATGAATTTTTTATTTTTATTTTCTGATTTAAAAGAAAATCAGAAAATACAAATACAAATTTTTGATATAAAAAATAAGAAAACCCCAATACAAATTTTCAAAGGGGTTTGAATTTTTTCAAAAAATTTTCAAAAAAATTCTGCTGAAGAGAAAATTAAAATTTTTCTAAATTTTTTTTTTTTTTTAGAACTATAAGCAAAATTCAGAAAATAGAAAAAATACCCAAATTGGCGAAATTTTTAGATTTGGAGCTCTCGATATCCGATTTGGATGAAACGAAAGGCAATCTTGACTGAAAACGACCTCCCGAACGTAATGGTGGGCTCAGATTTGGTGTAGGATGCTCCAAAATGCTGCTGCAACATATGGCCAAAAATGGAATCCTCCAAGAATCTCTCCAAATGACTAACCAAAGGCACTCCAATAGCTCTGATACCATGTAAGAATTGGCTATGAAGGTAGCCACCCAAGATCTAGAGGCCTAATAGAAAGCACAAAAGAGAGAGAATAGAATATGATAAGAATAAACTGTATTCAATGTCAATAATATGAGATGATGATGGTGCCATGTACATAGGAGACCCCTTGGTTATATAGCCAAGGTGAGAACATAGGAGGGCATAAGATTATGACAAGTGTCGTAATCTTATGACATGAGACAACTAGGAAAAGTTATCACTCCACCTAAAGTGGGAAAGAGATAATGTGATAATCTCCACAAAAGGTGGAGAGATATCACATGATGTGTCCACAAAAGGTGGAAGTGATGAGGTAATGACATGTCAAGTCCACCAAAAGTGGAAAATCTCCAACAACCTCCTATGTGGTCCCTAAGTAAACTTAACTAAGGTGTAATCATGACCTAGGACAAGGTACAAGACATTTAATTGCACCAACATGTAGGATAGTATCACAAATCAATGACCTGCTACTGAATCATCTCCCAGAGAAAATGCATATGGATCTCGATGTGTTTGGTTCATTGACAATGAATCAGGTTCTTTGCGATCTAGATGGCACTTTGGTTCTCACAATAGATGACTGATGGATTTTCAAAGGTGATGCCAATTTTAATGAGGATATGTTGAAGCCAAATAGCCTCAGTGGAAGCATTAGCATCCCCCAATACTTAGCCTTAGTTGAAGAAAAAGAAATGGCATGTTGCTTCTTGATTTGCCAACAAATGGGATCAAAACCATAGTGAAAACTATAGCTAGAGGTGGACTTGTGATCATCAATATCACCAGCCCAATTAGAATCTATGTATCCAAGTAAGTCTGAACTTATGCCTACTGCATAGTGAATTCCACACTGATGGGTGCCTTGGATGTAGTGCAAGATGTGTTTGGTAGATTTCCAATGAAGCTCATGTGGTTCTGTCATGAAGCGCGAAACAATGCCAACTACAAAGGAAATGTCAGGGCGAGTATGGGTCAAGTAGATGAGGCTACCAACAAGTTGATGATACAAAGTAGCATCAACTAGTGGTGTGGAACATTTTTCCTCAAGCTTAACTCCTAACAAAAAGAGAGTTGGTGCAGGCTTACAATCAACCATATGAAACCGTGAAAAAATATCAAGAGCATACTTGGATTATGCAAGTGAGATCCCGAAAGAGTTCTATGTGATCTCGATCTTGAGAAAGTAGTGCAAGAGACCCAAGTCAGTCATGGAAAATTTGTCATGCAAAGCAATCTTGACAGTTGAAATGATGGATGAAGTGCTCCTAGTGATAATCAAGTCATCAACATAGAGAGCCAAGAAGAGAAGAGCATCCTCTTGCCACAAGATGTAGACATGAAAATCTGAGTGACATCTTGAGAACCCAATGGAGAGAGGAAAGGAGTCCATTTTGGCATACCAAGCTTGTGGAGTTTGTTTGAGGCCATAGAGACACTTCCTTAGTTTACAAACTAATGAAAAATCTTGAATGAATTTGTGTGGCTGCTCCATGTAAATTTCTTCATGTAGATCTCCATGAAGAAATGCACTCTTCACATCCATTTGATGTACAACCCAACCATGAGCTACAAAAATAATAAGTAGCAAGTGAATGGAGTTCATTTTGGCAATAGGGGCAAAGGTCTTAATGTAGTCAATACTTGGTACTTGAGAGAAACCTCTGGCCATAAGTTATGCTTTATACTTGTCAACTAAGTCATCCACTAAAAATTTGGTTCGATAAATCCACTTACATCGAACTAGTTTTATTCCCTTAGGAAGTGAAACAAGATCCCGTGTTCCATTCCACATTAAAGATTTTTACTCTTCCTCCATTGCGGAATCCCACTCAACAATACCAGATGCTTCACGAAATGGTTGTGGATCTGAAGTGATGGAAATGTAGGAATGTGGAATGTTGTGATGTTGTGACTGATTCCTTCTAGTATTTGAAGGATTCCCAACTAGAGTTCCTACACACTCAAGTGTTTGTCGAGCCCAAAGAGGCATGGTAGGGGATAGAGTAGGAGATTTTGAACTCTCTGGAGAGAAAGATAAAATCTCATAATGAACTCAACGACTAGAGGAAGCTTGAGGAAAATCCTCAATGTTAGAATCCTTTAAATCCACTGTGGAGGAAGGAAGAGTAGAGGATGAGCTAGAAGATATCCTTTGACACCATCAGGGTAACCAACAAAGATACAAGGCCAAATCTGAGGTTCCAAGGCCTTGTGCTTCTCTGAAGGAATATGTACCCATGCTAGGGAGCCAAAAACTCTAAAGTGCCCCACAACAAGTTTTCTACCACACCAAGCTTTGAAGGGAGTGATGCCCTTTAATGCCTTATGTGGAATTCTATTATGGATGTGAGCAACACAATTGATAGCTTTAGCCCAATATGCAGGTGCAAGGGAGCGAGCATGGATCATGCAACCAACCATCTCTTTCAAGGACCTATTTTTCCTGTCATCTACACCTTTTTGTTGTGGCGTATAGGCAATAGTATGTTGAAGATCAATCCCTTCAAGAGTACAAAATTGCTCAAATCGATGGTTCACATATTTTCTACCATTATTAGTGCAGAGAATTTTGACACACTTTCTAGATTGATTCTCAACACGAGCCTTAAACTCTTGAAATCTAGGAAAGACTTCTCCTTTATTTCAGAGAAAGTAGACCCATGCGTATCTAGAATTGTCATCAATGAAGGGTAGAAAATAACGAGCCTTACTGGAAGATAATGATGGAAAAGAACCTACCAAGTTACTATGAACCAATTCATGGACTTCAGAAGCCCTCCAGGCCTTCCCTTTGTTGAACTTATCTTCGAGATGTTTTCCCAAGGTACAACCTAGACATACACCATCAAAAAAATTGATTTGAGGAAGACTCGTGACCATATTCTATTTGTTGAGTTGTTGAAGATAGAGGTACTTGAGATGGCCAAACCGCTCATGCCATAGTTTGCTCATAGAATTTTAATGGGTGAGCAATGTGGTGGAACATGAATCGGGTACAAAATGAGAGAAAGCATACAAGCAAGACTTATGATTGGCCTTACCAACTGCAAGGAGTGCATTATCTTCAAGATTCTTGATGTTGATAGAATCTAGAGTGAATCTGATTTTTCTACCATTGTAAGTGATGTGGTAGATGGAGAGAAGGTTGGCTGATAGATTAGGCATGCATAGGACATCCTTAAATGTACCATTTCCAGTATCAATTGAACCCTTCCCAATTACATCCACTAGAGAATCATCCTCGATGAGAGTGTGGGGCACAAAACAAGGCTTCAACAAAGAAAAATGTTCTTTAATAGAACCCATGTGATGTGATGCACCCAAGTCAAGAATCCACTCTTTTGAAGAATCAACAATAGCAACAAGTGCATGTTCTTTCGCTTTACCTAATTTTGAAGGAGTAGAGGATTATTGAGAAACAAAAGAAGGCAAATTAATGTTGTTCTTTTTGAGAAGATGCTTTAACTCATCAATATGCTTCTTATGACAAGAATGTTCCTCATGACCTGGTTTCTTGCAGTAGCTACAAGTTGGCCTTTCCTTCTTTTGAAAATTCCCCTTTGAAGAGGAGGAGTTGGAGTAAACTTTTGTTGTAGAAGATGATTGTGGTTGATCTCTTTGTGACTTCTTCTTGAATTGCTTTTGTGTGTTGTTAGGTTTCCTTGATTCTTTCTGAACCTTTGGTTGACTAGCCATCAAAGCTTGTGAGTGTGAAGGCTTAAGAAGACCCATTGAAAGAAGCTTACCTTGTTCTTGCATCAACATTTCATAAAATGAAGCAAAAGAAGGTGTAGTGAATGTAGATCCCATTGTCAACCTATGAGTGTGAAAGCTAGAAACAAAAGATGCAAATTCAGGTCCAAGTTTTTTTAGAGTGTTATAGACAAGTTGAATGCATTTCTTCTGTAAGCCACATGATTTACATTGTGCACTAAGGTCATTGACCTTTGTTACATAATCCTGTATGTTATCAAAAGACTTTGGATCAAGAATCATTAGTTCGTAGTCAATTTGATAACCATGAACTTCATCAATTGTACCATAGATATTTTTTAATTTGTCCCATGCATCATGTGAATCTTTACATTCTTCAATTTGAAACATGATATCGAGAGAAACTAAACTCCTTAGACAACCAAGAGTTTTTGTATGTTCAAACATCCATAGTAGTTTTTCCTTTTTCATTTGTGGGTTCAGTTACCTTCTTCTCAACATAAGGTGTAAATCCTAGTTGCATTAAGGCATTCTATACATTTTGATGCTATGTGTTGTACTTGTAGGGCATGACCAATGGAAACATAAATGTACCCATAGTGAAGGAAAAACATAGCACAAGTATGAGAGATGTTCAAGCACAAAGACAACAAGAGACCCCCCTTCTTTACTCAATCAAAAAATCCTCCCAGAAAAAAAAATGTTTTTGGCACTTTATATATAGTGCAATTACAAATTTATGGATTTCAATGCTTTTACAAATTCTCAAGAGATGAGCATGTACCGAAAGTATACATTGGGTACAATTTCATATGAAATAAACAACATCAATGAGAAGTACATGAAAAATCATGCACTTTCAAAAAAATAATCAACTTGATTTGAGGTTGTATGCAAAATTTATGTTGTTTTGAAGTTTGTAAAACGAGAACGGTGAGGTGTCCTCTTTGAGAATCAACAATTTATGAAAAATCCATGCACCAAAAAATGAAACCGTCTTCACAAATGTGTAGAGTACAAAAAATTATCCCAAATCAAAAAAGATTGCACTAAATTTGGAGCTCTACAACTTGAGTTATGAGCTTTCAAAGTTGACCTTCGAAAATCAATTGAGCAACGGAGAGAGGGTAAAAAATTTCCACCAAATTTAGCGAAACTGTCTCTATAGCGGTCTACCAAAATTAAATATCTGCTAGAAGCTCCACCAAATATAGAAATCCACCAGATAAATTTGACTCTCCTCTAGTTTAGCCGCTGCTAAATACTCCGCCAAATTTAGATGCTTAAATTTTTTATATTTTTTAATTAAAAAAATATTAAAAAATTATGAAAAGTGTCAACAAGATTTTTGAAAAGAGTGTCGGTGGATTCAAATATTAAAATTTTTAATATAAAAAATAATAAAAAATTATTAAAAATGTCTGCAAATATTTAAACGTCAGCGTACTTCTTCAAAAATTATATTTTTTATCATTCAAAAACGTATTAAAAAATACTAAAAAAATTAAAAACATATAAAAAGCATGATAAAAGGTTGAAGGCCTTTTGTGCAGGATGCATAGGATTCTGCGTAGCATGAAGTCCAATGGTGATTTCAAAGGCAGTGCATGATTTTTGGAGCCGCCCTCCTTTTAAGTGGGCGCACTGCCCAAAAAATATTAGTAGATATAGGCCTACGCTAAGAATGGTACCTATACATTATATTTTTTTAATGTTTTTATTTTTTATTTTTTTTATAACAATTTTTAATTAGAATTTTTATTTGCAATTTTTTTGTCTTTTTCAAAAGAATACTTTTAAATTGAAAAGTAAAAATATATATCTTTATCTTTTAAAATTAAAAATACTTTTATATTAAAAAGTAAAAAATATATATTTAAAAAAAAGAAAGAAAAGCAAATATATATATTAAATAAAAAACTTTTAAATTAATTGATGCCCATGTGTCAATTGTGGGGGTCGTTGTGCCAGCCTGGCCAATTCGACACATGGGCACTCTAAGCGTCAGAAGAGGACAAGAGCTAAGACACAAGCATCACGTCAAATTCTCCAATTCGGGAATTTGTCACCAAACACAGGAATTATCTTTGCCAAGGTTTAAAAACGACAATCAATGCCATACAAGGGAGCAGATTTATGGAGAGTTGGCGAAGAACATACTATATTGAGTGGTCGCATTGGAGAATGCAAAAATGATAAACTCAAGAGATTTCAAATCGAACAGTAGTATGGCAAGCTTACACTTGGAACGCTCAGTACTTCCCTTCAATGGTTGAATGGAGGTAGGTACAGAAGAAATTAATGGCGTAAGTTGGCCCTTGGCTTTGATGTGGGTGAAAATTTAGTTATTTAAGGAGAATTCTCTGGCTTCTTCTGCACACAAAAATGGAGACCCCCATAAAGCTAAAATGTCTGAAGCCGAAAGTAGCATTCACTGGGTTTATCTCGGACTGGAGGCTGAAGAACATTTACCATAACAAGGATATTTTGTGCCTTGAAGTGGTTTGAATGGTGCTTGGGCAAAAATTTTGCTTCTCAAACAATAAAATGAAGGCAAACTCTGATATTTCATCGCGTTTTCTGGCATCCTTGTTGGACTTAAACATACCCAAGGCGAGGTGTTTGGTTCCCCTAAGAATGGTGTTCGAGGTTGCAGTGTTGGAGGAGGATTTGGACATAGTGGCAGTAGCAAGGCTTGGTGTAGGGATACCATTCTCGGATGATATGACAAAAAGGTTTCAATAGGACGTCGAGGTGGAGTGGTAGTCGTTTATCTTGGACGCGGAGGGAGAGTAGCTAGCTCGCCATGGACACTAGGTAGGGATTAGAGTTGACTTCCTTTGCAGATGTTTGGGTGTGCTAGAGGTGGTGGGTTTGCAATGGCTCAGGGACTTCGCAGACCTAGTTGAAACCATGCAATTCTACGATGAAAATGATCGAATGTATGCTATGTAATTTGTTTGTATTTTGAAATCGATAGGGGGGTGAATAGGCAGCTAAGGGGTAGTCCAAAATGAAATTTTTTATCTATGGAAATCTAGAGGCTGGCTTGGCCCGGATTCATGAACATCTTTTGTATTTTGTTCAATATCAATATATGCAGCTCGTCTATGTTTTATCTATAAAAAAAAAACTTTTAAATTAAAAAGCAAAAAAAATATTTTTTTATTTTTAAAATATAAATATATATATTTTAAATTTAAAAGCAAAAAAAAAATGGTTTGTTTATGGGGCGAAATGGCTCCCTAGACAATTTTTTTTTTGTCTAACCTGGCAACTTTGTCCAAAATTGACATTTTGATAGTCAATTTTATAGTTTTAAAGCTTTTTGAGCATGATGGCAGGGTTGAATTTGACCCAAAATTCTTTAAAATGATGGCTCCTTGCTAGATCTGGCAATGAACCTCCCGCTTCAAATTGTTGTAGATCTAGTCTCTAGTGTCCATTTCAGGTGAAATAAAGGGCAGATTTGAATGTCTCGGCTATTTTAGACTTAATGGTGAGCTCATAATCTATCTAGGAAGCTTCAAAATACCTGTAATTGACAAGTCAATGTATGAACCCCCTAGAAATTGATATTTTTTTCACACCTTTTTGATTCTCCAGATCATCCGAGGATACAAGAGAAGAGCATACTTAGTTTTTGAAAAAAAAGCTCGACACTCTTAGATTTTCTAAAGGATTGCTAACCCATAATTCAAATTTGGCTCTGATACCATGTGAGATTTTCTAACTAGCATTCCCAAGAATCTAATGAATGAAGAAAAGCAAAACCAGAAATATAAGAAAGAATAAACTATACTCCCCTCAAGAATGCAAAGCTATATTCAGTTTGATAATTAAGACTACAAAGGAAATGCCTTGGTTATATAGGCTAAGGGGAAAGATAGATGCAACCAGATTATGACAAGTGTTGTCATCCTGTGAGGTGTGACAACTCATGTCCTTAAAGGCTCAACCACCTTATCCCTATGTAAAGTTAAGCTAGTGTGAAGAGGACTTTAGTGGAGAACTAGCTAAGAATGAGCAGTTAGCTAATGTACCCCTTTCACACTAACAAATAGGTTATTCCCAAGTTGAAGGAATAGATTATGGTGAGATTTTCTCCCTGGTAACAAAGATTAAAGTTATTCAATTTTTATTATCTCTTGTTGCATCACATGATTTTGAGGTTGAACAAATGGATATGAAGACATCATTCCTTTATGGTGATTTGGAGGAAGAGATTTATATGACACAATTGAAGCACTGCATCGAGAAAGGTAAAGAACATTTAGTTTGCAAGTTGAAGAAATCTTTATATAGTCTTAAACATTCTCTTAGGATGTGGTACCACAATTCTTTTGTGTTAAGTTTTGGATTTATGATATTTAAATTGGATCATTGCATCTACTATAATATATATGATAATCATATCTTTGTTCTTGCATTATATGTTGATGATATATTCATTTTAATAACATGAAATGATTGATTTTGTGAATTGAAGTCTCGACTTTTAACATAGTTTGAAATAAAGGACTTAGGGGAAGCTGAACACATCTTCTAGGGATGTAGATTAAGAGAGATAAATTAACATAAAACTTTGGTTGGGACAAATTAAGTATGTGAACTCAATGTTGGAGAGTTTTAACATGTCATATTATACGCCATTGTGTGTTCTTGTTATGATGGGGACAAAGTTATATGTTGAACATTGCCTTTTTTTTCTAGTGAGATGGAGGATATGCATAAAGTACCTCATGCAAGTATAGTTGGGAGTTTGATATATGCTATGGTTTATAGAAGACCAAACATTTCCCAAGCAATGGGAGTCCTTAGCCTATTTATGGCTAATCCTAGACAAGTACATTAAGATGTAGTGAAAAGGGTCTTCAAGTACTTATGGGGCACTTTTGACTTTTCCTTATGCTATGGTGGTTATCCTATAGGGGATGGAAATTAGTTTATATTCATGGATTTTTGGATTTATATTGGGATGGAGATGTCAATAATAGAAGATCCCCCGATGGAAATTTTTTTAATATGTTTGGTGGTGTAATTAGTTGGATGAGTAAGCTACAAACTATGGTCATTTTTTCCACTATAGAGCTTGAGTACACAACATAAAATCATGATTGTAAATAATCCATATAAATTAAGAGATTATGTTCAGATGTTGGGCTAAAGGTAAGAACCATTATGATTTATGATGATAGTTAGAGTGTTATATGTCTAGCAAAGAACCCGACCTTTCATACAAGGAAGAGTATTGATGTTGAGTACCACTTTATCTTGGATATGGTAGAGGATGGGAGGGTGATGATGGAAAAATTTGACACTTTGCAAAATGTTACAAATGCATTGACGAAGTCAATGCACACAAAAAATTTAGTTGGTGCTATGAGTTTATGGGCTTCATGATACCTAGCTATAAGATCATGGTGTTGATACTCCCTTTGATCTTTAACATGTTTGACAAGTGGGAGAATATTAGGAAAGGTGTATCAACCTTGCTACTAATGCTAAAATTACCAAAAAGTGTGGTTTTTAGGTTATAAAATAGAAAAATTAAATTTCCAGGCTATAGAGTTTATTTTTGGGTAAAATAAATATTTTGGGTTGTTTAACATTACTCCTATGGGCATCTAATATGTAGGTCTATTTGATCTCCACAATTTAAAAAAGTGGGCCTAATTAGCCTCCCAAATCAAAATTTATTACCTCTAAAAGTTGGACCTTTTGCATAGGAAATACAAAATTTTGTTGAAAACATAAAAGAGCTATAAGGGGGAGTTACACTTTTTAGCTGACTTTATGTGTGTTATGATACATCATAAGGCATCTCTATTAGGAGATAATTGAATACCTAAATTGGTGAGGATTATAACAAGGTTATGACAGGTGAAAGGAATATGCTACTTTTAGCTTGTGGACTCATCTTAAGGTTTGGGTATTGGATTTTTAAGATAAGAATTTGAGCACCAAATTTTGGGTGGTTTTCGATCACAAATTTCTAACTACCATTTGATGGTTTCATGTATTGTATCTCCTATATATTAGGTGCTTAAGATGGAAGTTGGGTGAGAATTTTATAGATATTGTTAAGCTGCCAAAATTCCTCCAAATATCTCGTTGGTGATACTATTGTGAAGACTTGCACTGCACAGGTATTGTAATTATGTTTTTTTACTAAATAGTACATTCTATCATAATTTTAAAGACTCTAATAACAACTACATCATTTATATTCATGAGCAAATCCACTTAACAAAGGAGACCTCTTACTTCGCAAGTGTAGGTAAGAATTGATTTATTTGGTCTTCTTTATGCTCAATCCTAAGGCATTTTTCTTAATTTAGGACAAGGGTTTAATATCGATTTAATCTCTTGCATTTGGTTCTATATTTAGCATTATACAGTAATCTTTAACATACCCTAAGATAACAATTATGCGAATCTAGGGTGGCATAAAAATTAGTATAGGAGACACATATGTCATGGTAATAAATAAACTAGGATCAAAAGGAAAACAATAACAATCTATCTTCAATTGCATATGATCCTTGTATAAGTTAGAGCTAGGAAAGTATTCAATAAAATCATTGGTTAAATAGTAAAAGAAGTGCAAAGTAAACAAGATGAATCAAACCTTTTTAAATCTCTAATACATAAATACAAACTAAATTCACTAATCAATATAACACCACCATCTAAGTGCATATAATTAATAAGAACAAATATTTCACATGTAAGGATGCATCACTAGGTTCACCATAATCATCACATAAAAGTTCCTTACGAAGACTCATAATATTGTGATGCAATGTTAGAGAGACTAATATTAAGGTATAAATAAAGTCAACATGAGAAGCCAACAAAGTGCCACAAAAAAATAAGCTATTGTCACGTGACAAAGTGTATTGTGAATGGTAATTTCCCATAGACTCAACATAGGATGCAAATGAGTGGTCATTAATATTGTCATCACCATGCATAAAATAGGGCAATACACGAATAGTACAAAAATCTATGGAACTATGATAACACATGGGAAATCTATCATCACTCAGTACACTAATGTTAGAAATAGGAAAATCTCATGAAAAATACTTTATTACTATATGATACTCATTGTTATGAAGCATATGACCATCATGGAATGTGGGAATATGTGAACTAAAATCTCTAAAACCATAGGGTAAGCATTAACCAACTTAGTAAAAAAGTGGAAATGTAGCACATGACAAAACAATGCCTCTATGAAAGACATGCATATCCATGACATAAAACCCTAGAAGTGTATCAACAATAAACATGTCATGTGATGTTAAATATAATAATGTATCATAACTATGAGATAAGGGGGATTCACTACACACGAGTCTCTTCGTTCTCAAGAGAATCCCAGGGAACGAACTGCCCTTATCCACCTCAACATAAGTTGAATGAAGAAATTGCAAAGAAAGTGCATACAAACTAACTATCAAAAGAGACTACTTCAGAACCCGAGAGAGTAAAGCTTTTGATTACTACCTCCGACAAAGGAGCTCTCAGCCAAAGGACTACAACACGGAATCAGGAAGCCAACAAAACGCGCTAGGGTCCAAATGACGTGTTGGCATCCTAAGCAATAGAGGGCTCAGGGACTCAAACGACCAGACCAAAACTTCACTATCTAACCCATATATGAGGTTTGTTTAACAAAATAACAAGATAAAGAACATAAACCGAAAGAAAACACCAAGGAATCCAAGAGAGAGCTTACGAATAATCAAATGCACAAATCTTCACTCTGAGCCCCAGTTTAATAACCAACAGGTCTTGACCCCCTCTTGAACACAAAACACACCGTTGAATGAATTTTAGAGAGCTTTGGTTGTTGGAGGAACCTTCTAAGTCAAATAGATCTTCGCTTGTAGAAGTGTTGTTGCCAAGAGTAGAAGAGGTTGAGAAGTGAAGTTCAAGATAGAATCTTGAATTAGTGAAATGGACCCCCAAAATGAGAGCAAATGAGGGGTCTTGTTACATGCAAGGGTGGAAAAGAGCCATTACACTTGAAAATTGGACTGCAGGGACACATGTCAAGATCCAAGATTCGAGATTCCCCATTTCAAACTCAGAAAATTGCCAAGATGCTAGTGCATTGCACAAATGTCTACATGTCGTGCAGGCGTCCAAAACACAATTTCTTGGGAAATGGGTCATCGGGCTACTGTTGCTTTGCCATTTGACCACATGGAACAATAATCATGAAATTCTGACCCATGGGGTTTTTTCCATTAATGCATTTAGGTTTCATGATAAAGGTATGTCCTTTAGAAGGAGGTGATATTTTTTGAATAATATCGAACCTCCATTTTGCAAACGACCAAGGAGAGGTTTGGTTTTTCAACTCTTGTGCAGGAGCACGAATGAGATGACTATGCTATTGACATTGCAGACACTTTTTAACAAAATCAAAAGAGTCTTTCTCCATTATTTTCCAAAAGTACCCCATGTGTATCAATTTCCTCACTAGGAATTTACCACGAAGGTTCCACCCCCATAACCCAAATGGGATTCTCTAAGGGCAAGGGGTATTTTTGATTTAGTGAGACATCAAAGAAGTAAGTCGTTACAAGATTTTTGATAGAGAACATTTGACAAGACAACATAACAGACTGAAAGCTTTCGTATATGAGTGTGATCATTTTTTGTTGCATTATTAGGAAAATTTCTAGTCTTCAGGTAGTTGTAGATGTTAGAAAACCATTCCCCCGAGTCTATGTGAGAACACAAAAGCATCAAATTTAGGTTGATAAAAAATAGTAGGAGACCAAAGGACCTAAACCACAAAGTGGTATTCTTTCATATCCTCATTTGAAGGTACCAGGGAGGCAGCACTCGACACGACATCTGCATGTCAATTCTCCCTCCTAGGGACGCTGTCTATTGTGAAAGAGGAGAACCAATTAAGCAAGGACAAATCAAGGTCGCAATATCGAGATAACTTACTTTGCTTAGCCTGATAGGTTCCCATGATCTGATTCACAATAAGCTTGGAGTCACCAAGTATATGGAGACATTTTATTTTCAGTGTGATCGCGACACGCAAGCCAACAATAAGGGCTTCATACTCAATGATGTTGTTGGTGCAAGGAAAGTCCAATCAAAAGGAGAGAGGGATGAACTTACCTTCAAGCAATATTAGAACAACACCCACTTTAGATCTAGTCACACATCTCAACCCATCAAAGTACATTTTCCATTCAAGATTGTGACTAATTATGAAAATGTTCTCATCAGGAAATAAGTCCAATCTCAAGAAGGAGCGGGATGAGGGAGCACCCACCAATTGATCGATAAATGCTTGAGCCTTTATCAAATTTTGAGTAATAAACTTTATTTCAAACTTAGAAAGCAACATCACCCATTTCGCTAACCTCCCAACAAGTTTGGCACTTGAGAACAAATGTTTCAGAAGATAATTTTTTACAATAATGTGTGTCTAAACATGAAGAAGGTAGTGCCTTAGCTTCTGTGTTGTAAAGATGAGAGTAATACATTGCTTCTCCATGGAGGAATAATAGGTTTCATAATCAACTAGGATACGACTAATGTAGTAGACCGCCCTCTCTTTCCTGACATCATCGTATTGAGCAAGCAAAGCTGCTAAAGCATATGGTGATGCAGCAAGGTAAAGCAAAAAGGGTCTATCCTACATAGTCGACATTAGCACAGGAGGATTGGCCAAATACGTTTTGATTGATTCAAAATCCTTCTGGCACTCTTCATCCCATATAAAGTGAACATCTTTCTTTAATAGGCGAGTGAAAGAAAGGGTATAATCATCCAATTGAGATATGAATTTGTGAATTGCTTGAATCTTCCCTTGTAAACTTTGCAACTCTATAATGTTCCTTGGTGGAGGCATGTTAACAATTGCATCAATCTTATTTGTGTCGACCTCAATTCCACGATGATAAACTATAAATCCCAAGAGTTTTCCCCCGTCTACGCCGAAGACACACTTAAGAGGATTAAGTCTCGTCTTATAGAGTCGAAGCCTTTCAAAAATAAGATGAAGGTTTTCCACATGATCTTGACAGGCAATATATTTCACCAAGATAACATCAACATAATCTTCTAAAATTTTATGAATGAAGTCATGGAATGTTAGGGTCATTACCCATTGGTAAGTTTCTCCTACATTCTTTAACCCAAAGGGCATGGCCAAATAACAGAAAGTACCCCAAGGGGTAGTGAAGGCTATCTTGTACTGATCTTCTGAGTTAATATAAATCTTATTGTAACCTGAGAAACCATTCATGAAGGATAACAGGGCATGACATTCAGTTGAGTCCACAATCATATTTATGTTAGGTAACGAAAAATCATCCTTAAGAGAAGCCTTATTAAGCTTGCGAAAGTCAATGCATATGTGAATATGGCCATCAAGCTTACTAATGGCAACAATATTTGAGATCCAAGGGGAGTAGTTGATTGGACAGATAAAGTCTTCTTTCAACAACTTCTCTATCTCAGTCTTAACCAACAACGCGGCCTTGGGATTAATCTTTCAGATTTTTTGCTTAACCGGCTTAGTGTCGGGACATAAGACAATATTGTGGACCACCATAGACTCATCAATGTGGGGCATGTCCTCATACATCTAAGCAAAGATATCAGGGTGAGAATGTAGAAGATCAGAATAATCCTTAGCTTCTTTGGAGGAAAAGCATTTCCCAATCTTAATCACCTTTTTAGAAGATTCAGGGTCCATAGAGACTTTGGTAGTATCTCCCTTAAGAAGAGAACTACAGTCTCCAGGATGCAATATTGGAACACCATTATCAACATTAGCTAGAGGATCCTTCTCATCAATACTCAAGACAGATTCTCCAAGATATGCCTATTTATTCAAGCGATATGGGAATCGTATCTTATGGTAAAAAGGAGGCAAACAAGAGTAGGCACCTAAGAATTCCTCGAGTGCTTCATCCAATGAGAAGACATTTAAAGGGACCTTTTTAGCTTGCACCCCATCCTCTATCAATTTAGGATGGACCAAACTAAGCGGTTCAACTGTGTAAGAATTGGCTATGAAGGTAGCCACCCAAGATCTAGAGGCCTAATAGAAAGCACAAAAGAGAGAGAAAATAATGTGACAAGAATAAACTGTATTCCTATCAATGATATAAGATAATGATGGTACAATGCTATGTAATGCAAAAGTACATAGGAGACCCCTTGGATATATAGCCAAGGTGAGAATGTAGGAGGGCATAAGATTATGACAAGTGTCGTAATCTTATGACATGTGACAACAATGAAGAGTTATCACTCCATCTAAAGTGGAAAAGGATAATGTGATAATCACCCACAAAAGGTGGAGAGATGATCACATGATGTGTCCACAAAAGGTGGAAGTGATGAGGTATGAGATGTCAAGTCCACAAAAGGTGGAAAATCTCCAACAACCTCCTATGTGGTCCCTAAGTAAACTTAAGTAAGGTGTAATCATGACCTAGGACAAGGTACAAGACATTTAATTACACCAACAAACTGAAATCATGTTAACACTCCACCAAGGTTTCTACTTAGATTGTTTAATAGAGTAGCCCAAACCTATATAGTGCTTACAAGGCTTAAACTGGATAGGGACTTGGATTCCTTGCTCAATACATCCAAGGCCCTTTTGTACGTAGTTGTACTGAGAAGCGAGTCTATATCAGAAACCATAATGAGTTTACAAAACTTTGGAAGGCTATGATTCCACATAGAGACCCTCATTCCACTAGTGAACATCTAATGCATCTACGAGAGCACAACCATCTCCTTTACTTGATTTACAAACATTAACATCCTTTGCAAGAGTAGGACCACCCTCCTTAGTAGGGGAAAGATCAATCTCCTAAATAGGATTATAGTTTTCCTCCTTAATGGGAGTGTTGTCCGCTTTTTCATCAGAGGCATTCAAGGTTATCGAAAGTTTTAGATGAGCGAGACTCACTTTGAATTCCCCAATAAAAAAATTAGAGAACTCCAAGGATCCCCAATCATCACCAAGAAATGTATTAGATTTAGAAGTAGACAAGGGAGACTTAGGACTTTCTCCTTTAGGTTGTTCTTCTTTAGCGGTATTCACTTCGGGGACAACCTCCACAAAAGGTATCGCCGAGGAGCATGCCATAACATTGGATGTTAGAGATGGAATACAATTCTTAAGAGTGGAGACAACCGAAGCTCAACCAACAACTGATAATTCATAAAGGTGAATAGCTTATGGGTTAGCTTTGATTGTGACTACTCAATTATTTGTGACAAACTTTAGAGAGTGATGTAGAGTGGAAGTTACAACACCCATAACATGAATCCAAGGTCTCCCCATAAGAATATTATAAGGTAGAGGACTAGGAATCACATAAACCAAGGTGGGTAAGGTAACGAGGCCTAGCTGCAAAGGCAATATTATTGTGCCTAGAGCTCGGTGGCCAACATTATCAAATCCATGAATGTACAAAGAAGAAGCAACTAAAGAAGAAGAATCAACTTTAATCTTGGTTAATAGATCAATACCACAAACATTGAGAGCTAAATCGGTGCCGACAAGGGTACGCTTTATACCAATAGTATTGACATTAACTATAATCATTAACGGATCTGCTTGTTTTTGCATATCTGAAAGTGAGAGTTCTTGTGGATAGAACATAATATTTGGCGAATCTAAATGAATATGAGCCATCAACTCATTAAAATCTGTTGGCCTAGTAGAGACAGGCAAGAGAATCTTTTACAAGGCTTCCTAAAGCATTTCCTGATAAACCAGAGTTGTCTGAAGCAAATCCCAAAGTAAGATCTTAGTCAGAGTAACGCGAAGTTGCTTGACAAGATCATAATCACTAGGTGCTTTATTCACAAGTTTAGGTGCCAGAGGAAGACTTGGTTGAGAAGGTGGTAAAGAAGTAGGAGTTTGAGTAGGTTGAGATGTAGGAACAAAAGGTTGTTGATCCAAATTTTGTTTGTTTCTTCTTGTTATATGTGTGCCCGACAACATTATAAGAAGCAAATTCTGTAGCTTTTACGAATCTTTAATACAAATTCGACAAATCGTTGCAATATGAAATTCCACAGACAAAATGATCCTTCTTAGGAGGACTAGCCATATTCAAGTAAATGACAAGCTTCAGAGGGCTTGGAGAAGCCACAAAGACCACCACAACATTTATCGACTCATCAACTCGTGAGGAAGAATTTTGCTTAGAAGGTTTACAGATAGGGGAAGATTCTTCTAAGAAATCATCTAGAGCCAAGATATCAAAATCTTCTTTAGAGAAAGCATTATCATAAACATTAAAACATTGTAAAAATAGATCCGACATGATTTGTGTTGGGTTCAGCAAAATGTGAGATAAGGGGCATTCACTACATACGAGTCTCTTCGTTCTCAAGAGAATCCCAGGAACGAACTATCCTTATCCACCTCAACATAAGCTGAATGAAGAAATTGCAAAGAAAGTGCATACTGACTAACTATCAGAAAAGACTACTTTAGAATTTGAGAGAGTAAAGCTTCTAGTTTTTTGCCCCCGATAGAGGAGCTCTCAGCCAAAGGACTATAGTGTAGATTTAAGACGCTAACGCAACGCGCTGGAGTCCAAATGATGCATTAGCATCCTAAGCAACAAAAGGCTCAAGGACTCAAATGGGCAGACTAGAGCTTCACTAGCTAACCCAAATTTGACGTTTGTTTAACAAAATAACAAGATAAATAACATAAACCATAAGAAAACACCAAGGGATACAAGAGAGACCTTATGAATAACCGAACATCTGAATCTTCACTCTAATCCCCACTTTAATAACCAATAGGCCTCGACCCCCTCTTGAACACAAATATGCATCATTAAATGCTTGCTAGAGAGCTTTGGCTGTTAGAGGGACCTTAGTCAAATAGAGCTTCGCTTATAGAGGTGTTATTACCAAGAGTAGAAGAGGTTGATAAGTGAAGTTCAGGAGAGAAGATTGAATGAGTGAAATGGACCCCCAAAATGAGAGGAAATGAGGGGTTTTGTTGTATGCAAGGGTGACAAAGAGCTGTTACACTCAAAAACTCGATTGTAAGGACATGTGTCAAGAGCCAAGATTTGAGATTCCCCATTTCAAACTCGAAAAACTGCCAGGACGCTAGAGCGCTGCACAACATCCGCACGCTGTGTAGGCCTCCAAAACACAAGTTTTTAGGAAATAGGTCACCGGGCTACTGTTGCTTCGCCATCGGACCACATGGAACAAGAATCATGAAATTCTGACCCATGTGGTTATTATCATTAATGCGTGTAGGTCTCATAAATGCTAGGCAAAGTGCTAAAATGTGGAATTGCCCCTAGGTGCAATTCTGCGACATTACAATAACATGAACTAAAGGCATGAGAACAATTGTGAAAGAAGCCCTAATAGGTGACATATTGATAAAATATCCTAGGGTGGGAGGGCAAGAAAAAAATTCACTATATATATCCAAACATAAAATTTTATAAATGGATCAAAGATAGATATGTCACAAGATGTGAAAGATAAAAAATATCATAATCTAAAATAAAGGCATGCAAATCAACCACAAAAGAAGTCCTAATAGGTGGCATAGTAATAAGATATCATAGTTTGGGAGGGTATGACAAAATATAACCTACTATGTATATCCAAACTCTAATAAAAGATACAAGAAAATAGAAATCATATCATAGGTGAGGCTAAAAATATGTGAAGTTTCAAAATAATATCATATCTATAGATACAAATTAGAAATCCTAAAAGGTGGTTGGGAAATGTAGGTTTAGAAGAATTAACAAAAAATGTAAAGGAAAATCAAGTTTAATTTTAATGTAGGCTAATATAATAAAATGCACACATAACCACAAATTGAGCCCAAGTAAACGAATAAGAGTTGAGCCAACTTGAATATTGAGTTAAGGTGATTGAGATATATGAAACATAAATAGAAAAATAAATATAATTATCTTGACAACTGAAGATGACTCAAAATTTGACATGGATGTAAATTTAATGTATCTTGGAAATTAAGAATTCACATAAGAATCTAAATATTCTACTTTGAGTATGTATGGTTGAGTCCAATTGTCAATGGTACAAATTTGTGATTATGATCTTATCTAGTGCTTGCAAACTTGACATATGTAATTTTTAAACCTTTACCTCACTCAAGACACTTTGATCTCTTTTGTATTCCAGGTATTTGTAGGTGCAAGTGGTATTGATGAATGCATTTTCTAGGCTGTCATATGATTGAGTTGTAATGGTAGGATTCATTGATCAATCCTTTGAAATTGAACAATATCAGTTTCCACACTCTTTAGTTATGGAAATGCCTTGAGAATGATTATTGCATAAAGCTAGGTTCCTTTTAAAACACCAATTGCAACTTGGAAATATAAATGATGTTCAAAATTATTTGATGATTATAACGAATGCATTGAATGCATTTAAATATAAAGACATGATAACCCACCATGCAAACTCGTGTTTAGTCAACCTTAGGTGGGAAGGGTTAAGATGATAAGTCGATCAATTTTGAATTTAAAATTTAAATTAGTGTAAGATGAGTCCATTACTTTGAACATGACTTTGTGATTACAAACTAGAGTTGGGATAGAAAATGACATATATTATAATAAATGGTATGTGCATAATAAATAAATAAATAGATGATGTTAATTTTCATATATTTGTGAATAGGAGAAATAAAATAAATAATAGATGATTAGAAGAGTGTAAATTGTAGATTAATCGTCATTTATCAATTTAAGTATATGTAAAGCACCCTCAAAATAAGGACATCAGACACAAACCTAAATAAGAAATGACTCGAGCATGCAAAATTCGCAATCACAAATAGCATTATTACATAGTACCAAACGTGTATATTGAAGAGGTGAAGCAAAAGAAAGTCGAGGTTTTACAGGTTTTAGGGTTTATGAGATTTTATCAAGTAACATAGCATTGGTACAGTAATGGCAATGGGGTCAAGGGTTTTGCGCAGAGTTTCTAGATTTCTTTACTTGCATTCTCGTTTCTCCAGCACAAGATCTTCGTCGTTCCTCACAGCCGGGGAGCATGCGGGACCTTCGATCTTTACTCGCCCAGGGTTTTTTGGATCCAGAGATTTAACACCTAGGGTAACTCCCTTCTAATTATTATTATTTTTTTCCCAAATAGAGGTGAATTCTAAATTGAATTAAAGATTAAAAAACATCAGGTTTTTATGGAAAGAGTTCTTACAATGTTCGCAACTTGATTCTGAAATTTCCCATAATATACAGTTGTAATGGAAATTCTCCTGTTATTTTATATTGCTAATATAATCAAATAACATGACCCTTTCAAAACTTTACCCAGATGATGATTCCAGTATAGAGATCCCAAGCATCGGTATTTAAGCATTTAATACAGCATTTTGTTTGAGCAGACTTGCCTTTTAGTTGAGTAGAGTTTGGTGACAAGAATTTGAGTCAATAAAAGTAAACACGTTCGCATTTTGCATTTGAAATTTCAGAACTCTTTTCTTTAAATAATTTAATTGGGAACCCTAGGAATTTTTAGTTAAAAAAACCCTAACACGGGAAGATAAATCATTATATTTTGTTGTTTGATTGTATGATGATAAAAGGAAAAACATTCTGAAGTGGTGCATTTGTAAAGAGAATGAATCAAGTTCTAATGCCCTCATTGCAATAAAGTGATCTGCAACCCAGCAGACATGTGACCACGATAGTACATCTACAATTTGAGCCTGTTCATCCCTAGTGCTGGACTTGGCCTGGTGATGTTCTCCGTTAATCTCAACCTATGTTGCCAGAAACGTAATGGCTCAGCCCTGTCTCATATTTTAACAATCTACAACATTTTCCTGTTGCGAATGCTGCTTCTGTGTATTTTTTTAATGTTTTTATTTTTACACATTTTTAAATATATATAACTTTTAATATTATGTATTATTAATATAATGATATAATTTGCTTATTTTTTATAATATAATGGTAAATAAAATTAATATAAATAAATGAAATGAGTATAAAAAATTGTATATAAAAATTATGTCATGTTTCAAAATAAAAATATATTATATATACCCATCTCTTATAAGCAATATTCTTTAATCTTGTAAATATTGTTTTTCATTTCGTTGTCAGGTTTCATGTTTCTTGTTTATAGTAACATAGACCAAAAAAAGAGTAAAAGTAAAAGGAAGACATAGACTTGAACAAATGCACCTGTAGCAATACATCTATGATTGGGGTTTTATTCTTCCTTTCCTACAATGGGTGTGAGCCCAATGATTTTCTCTATTAAATCTTACCCAAAAAAAATAAAAGAAAGAGAACATTGATTAGCCCATTTAGTGAGATTGGCAAAGCAATTGAACCTGTTTGACCTGTTGATGGACCCATTTTTCCACAACAAAAAAGGAAATCAGTAAAAGAAAAAGGAAAACACAAACATGGAGTGATATCGAAAAAGGGTTGAACTAGTCTCTTGTTGGTGATGATTGCAATTACCCTTAACAACAAAGGAGAAAATGGTAAAAGAAAAGGAAACCATAGGCCATGGATTGACACTAGCAAACAATTGTATTGATAATAGATGAGTAAAACTAGGCTTTGTTAGGAGTGTAGTGGTTGTGGTGGGTTTTGAAGTAGTAATGTCGTGCAATTGAGTAAATTGTAGCTTTTAATACTTGGAAACATGATGGCCAAAGTGTTATGATCTTGTTAATATCCATTGAAAGTTTTTCACTAGAGGAAATAGGAGAGAAATATTAGACACAAACTTGATAGTTCCAACCTCGGAACATCATGTTCAATATTTGATAATCTAATATCCATTGACTTTTGTATGAGAAAAGCAAATGCATTCATTTTCAAACTATTGCGAAATAAATTGGATCTAGGGGGTAGTTTGATTTTTAATCAAAGAACATAGATGCATGCTAGATAAAAAAACTATATAGCTTGTGGGAACAACCTTCAAAGAGAAGCAAGCAAAAGCAAAACTAAGAAAATATATTACAATGCTACAAACCATCATACAAAAAACCTGACAAAAATCAAATTCACGGGAGGTTGGAAACCCCCCTAGTGAGCCACCCTTGAACCAAAAGGAACATACTTCCATCGATCAAAAGCATGGTTTAGAACACCTTTACTTGCCACAACTATCAACTTTACCTTGACATCACTTGCATTGTCTTGAGACTCCAACCCTTCAAACAGCCCTTTAATCATATTGACTCTTCTTAAATCATGAACAAGGTTACCTATTTCCATATGCAGGAATGTGAAGTTGCTTGACACCTCTAACAACCCTTTATGTTGAGACCCCAAGAGATGGTTCATCACATTATGCAAGCCTCAACAAAACACATGATAAAATTTTGAAATCAAGTTGCAACTTTCCTTGCATTGCTTTTAGACCTTTCTTTGCCTTGCTCTCCAATTTCACACATTGCTAACCAGCCTTTACATCCTCTAGACCAGCCTCCTATCATAACATTGTTTGAATTTTTCAAGAATTAATCTAGAAATTCATAAACTTTTGTAGATGACGCCTTATTACCTATATTGGCTGAAAATCCAACTAGGATTGAAGCCCTAGAACAAAGGGAGCCACTATCCTCCAACCATTCTCCTAGGATGCTCTTCACAATATTTATTAGCAAATAGGCTTGCTGACATCTAAATTTTTTCTTAAGCTTGATGTTAGAGACCTAACCACAACAAACCTGGTCCTAAGGCATTAGGTAGGTGACCTAGCCATAAAAAGGTCTTTGAAAATCCTCAAAAAACATCCGAAAACACCCAAATAGCACAACACAACTAGCAAGAAGCCATACCATAACAACCATCATTTAGATTGCAATATCCCACACCCAACAAACATCATAAACTTGAATTTTTTTTATACATGAGTTGTACAACAAACATCATATTTCATCATCTTAAAGTAATTATCAATAATCCTAGGCTTTTAAAACTATCATTTCATAACTGTTGTTGAGTAGGAATGACTTAAGGAGTATAATCTTCTTCTAAAAGTTTTTCAAATCCTTCTAAATCTCTAGGATTAGAGCTTTCAAAGATGTGGAGGGAGAGTGGACTACATGACTATTGGCCAAATAGTTTGTCACTTTCTTATGTTCTTGATAGCAATGGCAAAAGGAAATGTTCTTTAAACAACTACTCAACCCAATGGATTCTTCAAGATGAGAGTTTAGCTTCCAATTTAAGTCTCTTGCCTTGTTTAGATGATTAGTGGTGACATTCAAAGAATCTCCTACTACAATGTTGTGACAACCTTCTATTGAAGCATGTGCTGAACTTGCAATGACTATTTCCTGTTCTACCTTATTATGTGTATTATGGCCTAGTTTAAGAGCTCCACCTTTGATGAAATCATGGAATCTAAAAGAACATATCCTACCCTAGTTGGGCCTAGATTTCTGTGAGATGCACCATTGAAATTTTGTCTACAAAAGTCCTTCATTGGGGGGCACCGATTTTCTTGTCCATTACTTTCCCTTTTGACTAGTACCCCATTAATCCATTAATGGGAGAAGGTAGATGGAAATTCCAAAGTTAGAGAATCTAATTCTCAAAACTAGATAGAGAAGTGGAGATCCTTTTATACCATCTTTCATATATTGCTTCTATTTTAGGCCAACATATCTCTTCAAAAGGGGCAATATCTTTGAAAATCTTCTGGTCCTTCAAGCCATAAACCTCAAAGTACTCACAGGAGGGACATCCTCCATAAATAGTGCAACCTAGGAGTCCCCTTTGGCCAACAATAGATATGGTGCCTAAGTGAAGTAAAGAATGCCTAGTTCATTTTTAGCTAAGCAAGTAGGTGAGATCAAACTATCATTGCAAATGGGTAGTGAAGAAGCAAATGACCAACATATTTAGAATCTTGCTAGGAGAGAGGGCATTAGGAAAGATTATGAAAGGTTCTTTTAGTTAAATTAGCATAAGTGAATTATATTTCACATTGCAAGCCAAATAAATGCATTGCATTTGGAACGAGTTTAAGGAAATGATATCAAGTCAATAGGCTAGTTAGAGAGTAAAGGAAAGTAGTGACTATTCTTAGTCAGATTATAACTTGACTTTATAGTTACTAGGCAAATCCCCAAGCTAGTAGATGGAATCTGGGTGAGATAGCCATGGAATATGAACCTCATTTAGAGCAGCTGTCAATCTAGCCTTTTGGTTAGGAGGAATGGGGCAAGAAAATAGGAATTTCCATTTCCCTTATAAGTCTTCCTTCATAGATGAATTCTTCCCAATAATCTCACTTTTTAGCATTGTTGCTTCCTTTAAAACATCCAACCTTGCTAAAAATGGGTTACCCAACCAAGAGTCTAACTAAAAGTCTATAGTTCCCTACATTCTAGGAAACCTAATTGAAATAATGTCACTTGCCATTGCTATGAACTTCTAGATCACTGAGACACTTGATAAATCATCCTTAGAGAAGAAGCACATGGGAGTTTGGTCTCCCATAGATTTTATTCTAAGTAGATTACACTAGAATAAATCTGGTCAGTACAAATTTTCTATGCTAACTTAGCCACCAACACCAAATTTTGAACCAAAATATCTTTAATACCTTCCCCACCTTGCTGCGTAGAGCAACATATTTGATTTGATTGAAGGAGGCGATTTTTAATCCACCCCAAGCCTTGCCACATAAATTTTCTAGAAAGCTTAGGCACTTACCAACAAAGCTTAGGCACTTACCACACTCTGAGGCCAGTTTTGATTGAATGCGTTTCATAATATCTTCTTTGATGAGAATGTTTTCTTGCAAACCTAAAGGCAATGTACCATCACCAATAAAATATTTGATAGCCCCTACAATTGAATGTGCTCGCACACTCCTAGAACCAATCTGATTAGTGCTTTGCACACAATTATTTCCGAAGGACCTCTTTATTCCATATCCTAAGATTCTCCTAAACATATATAAACTTTTATGCTAAATAAAACATCTTTGAATCATTGGATACATGTAATGTCCCCAATTTGGAATATTCCTGGATTTTGCCCTAAAAGAACAATCAAAATCCAAAATAAGGAATGTGATATATTTAAGATTATAAATTTATCAATTGAAATGCCCTTTATAAAATACAAATCTTGGTTTAGGTCTTGCACACAAAATTAGCCACTAGAAATTGACACTAGACCATAAGCCATCAAAATGTACATATTACTAATCATTAGTGAACAACATGATATCCATGAACATTAGTCACATAAAAATCTAATAAATGCAATAGCCATTCCAATGTGGATTCCTCATAACAATCTCACTAGGAATTCGTTGAAATGGTTGCAAACTGTAGTCTCAAGGTTGGTCGCCCTTGTATTGCGAGAGCATGGAAGGCGGGCCACCCTTCCATCCCTCGGTCCACCTTGGAGGTGCTCCATCCTCCTTGATCAAGCCTAGGAGCACTAATTAGCCTCCCAGCCCACGAGCGCTCCATCTTGGGGGTGGCGTGCTTGATAAGGGCGTGAAGACTACCCCCCTTCCACCAAGCCCCAAAGCACATGTTTGCTCTCGGCCCACAAGCACTCCATCTCGAGGGTGGCGTACTTGATGGTGGGTCTGTCAGGCCTTCATCTCTTGTGAACTTGAAAGGTTGATCGACCTTCTTGTTTTGCAATCACTTCTTTGAATTCAAAATAGATTATTATAAGAATCTATTATTCATATTTATATTAAAGGAAGAATCATAATTACTTATAAGAATCAATGATTGCTGCAAGCATCATTATTGCATGTATATTGCATGATCATATATATGTATATTTCATATAAATATATATAATTATTTCAAATTAATTTCAAAACTTACAATAATCACTTTTGCATGAACATATATATATATATATATAAACTTACTTCCCAAATATATTCTTGCCAATAGTATTTAATCCAATAGATCGCTTGTAATTTCCAGTCCTTATTCCTTTGTTTCCAATCTGCTTAATTCATCCCAAATGATATCCTTTCACAAATGAAGTGTCTCCTTTTATATACCTTTCATGTGTTCAGAAAGTGAACTAGTAAAATGTGATGTCTATTACTCAAGAAAGAGTACATTATATAGTAGTTACAAAGCACTATAGCAGCACTATAGTCATTTAAGAAATGACCTACTTCTAACTACCTACCATTGTAGATAGACTAAATACATTAACTATTGAACATTAACTAAAGAGAGAAATATTATTCTAACACCCTTCCTTAATGGTCAATCTATCAACTACCCAAAGAAATAATAGAGAAGGCTGTCCCCTTATTCGCATAACGCTTTTGCAACAAAAGACAAGAGCCTGCCGCTAACCCTCCCAGAAACTGCAGAATAACAAAAACTGATCACAAAACATCCAACTTGATGTCGAGTAACAAAGCTGTCCCTCCTTGAAACCAGAGACACACTGAGAATAGCTGCCACGATCTTGAGGATAAATCGACAAACTGTCGAAGCTTTTGCAGATGAGCACAATGCCCTATAATAGACTGCAAGAAGCCAGATGTGCAGATGTTCGCCCCAGCAACTCCAGGTGTGACCAAAAAATTGACTGCAACAAATCACGATTTTTGAGGAAAAAATCACCAAACCCAAGATTACAAATCATCATTTTTTCCGGAAAAAACAGTAAAAACCAAATACCAGAGAGCCCTCCCTAACGACATAAACCTTGACTAGGGTATACAGGAGAAAAAACTCTTAATTTTTGAGGAGAAAATTATAAATCCTCTTGGAATTTTTTAAGGGAAAAAATTATGAAAACCCATACAAATTTTTTGAAGGGAAAAAATATTAAAACCCATATAGATTTTTTTAAGGGAAAAATATTAAAACCCATCAAATAATTGTTTTTTGTTTGTTTAAGGACAAAAAATTATAAAAACCCAGAAAATCTCTCACCAAGCATGGATTTTGAGGCAGAAACCAATGCAGAGAATTGAAGACAAAACCCAAAAAATTTCGACAATGCCCACTTGCACAAATTTAGAGGCACAAAAAATGAGGGGCCCAGAAAAATCTGAGACCAACCCAGTTGAGCTCTCGAAAAACCCACAAGGAATTTGTAATCGAATTTTTTTTTCGCCTTCAAATGACTGGTCAACACCCTAGCCGATTTCTGGAAAACCCTAGGCCGCCATAAACAAACTAGAAAATGCAGAAAAATGTCTGCAAAATGCAGCCACCAAAAAGAGGGTTGAAATGCGTCCAATAGTAAGAAGATCCGCGACTGGTATAGAGACCAAATCGCGAGCCACGACTTGCAAAAAATGCACCAAAACTGGAGAAAAAAGGCGCCCAGACGTCTTGAGAAAAGCGTGTCCTCTGTAGGTTTGAAAAAAAATGCAGATACCAGAAGAAACATGCGGCCAAGATCTTAGAGAACACACGACCAAAGGGAAAGATGAAGGTCGCAGACGCTAGAATAAAAAGAAACACAAAATGCGATTTCCAGAATGCATGTTCTTCACAACATGGCGCCCAAAACTGACGCGGGTTTGTAGAAAGTTGTGCCTGCAAGAAAAATGTGAGCTACAGAACAATCTGCGGCCAAAAACCTCACGTCCTCACCAGCGAACAGAGCTTCGAAGAGATCACAAGCTCACACAAAAATTTTAACAATAAAAAACGATTTTCAAAATCCTTAAAAAATTCTTTCGAGTTTTTAGAAAATCGATTTTTAATTCTCCAGATCCAACCCACGAAATTTTGTTGATGATTTCCTCACGTGAAAAAATACTTGAACTTTTTTTTCAGGAATTACAGAAAAACTTTGCCCTCCCAAAATCCTGGGCTCTCTCGTGAGGGAGTTAGACCCATACCAGCTCTGATACCATGTTCAGAAAGTGAAACTGTAAAATGTGATGTCTGTTACTCAAGAAAGAGTACATTATATAGTAGTTACAAAGCACTGTAGCAGCACTGTAGTCATTTAAGAAATGACCTACTTCTAACTACCTACCACTGTAGATAGACTAAATACATTAATTATTGACCATTAACTAAAGAGAGAAATATTATTCTAACATCATGGTGGGGTGAATAGTCACACCCCTAATTACCATTGCATCCCTTACAAAGGATGCACTCCTTCCTTAATTGTTGACCTTGGAGTTTGACTTTTTAATTGCTGTTTTAATTATTCTAGGCCTTCATTATGTAGTGTTGCATTATTATGTGGGAATCATTGCCTTTTAAAGTCACTGTCCCTATTAATACCTTTGTTTAATATTATTTGGTCTTTTGTTAATTGAGCAGCGATCTGGGTTTTTATTTCTGCTTGCGCTCTATTATAAAGGTGGTGATCCTCTTGTCTTATAAGGGTGGGGATATGACAACCACTATTTATTTTTGTCTTTTAGTGCTTTGTCTTATTCAACAACTCTACTTCTTTTATCTTGTAACGGTTGCTTTAAGATTCCTAAATAATTTAATCTTGATTGAAATCAGGTTTGCATGATAGTCCGCCCTTCCCGGGATTGGTTGTCCTCAAGCAACTTCAAATTTGGGCGATCAAATATTTCCGCTCCTTCCCAAGTGGCATCTTGCATAGGTAGACCCTTCCATTTTACCAGATATTCAAGAATAGTCTTGTGTCTTAGCTTCTTTTCTCGCATATCAAGAATGGCTTCGGGTTCCAAAATCAAATTACCTTCTGAAGAGCACAAAGATATACTGAGGGGGGAGGGGGGGCGAATCAGTATATCAACTAACTTTTTCCCTCTCAACTCTTATCAACTTTAATACAAATCAACTATGCAAGAATATCTCAATATGAACAAGTTGACACCAAGATTTTACGTGGAAACCCTTACGGGAGAAAACCACGGTACAAACAATGTACTTTATGAATTATATAAACTTTTACAATGAATGTAGGCACCAACCTACTTGAATCACCAAATAAGTAGTTTAGTAGGCACCAACCTACTAAGAGCACCAACCCTTAATCCTGATTTAGTAGGCACCAACCTACAAGGAGTACCAACCCCTAAAGCTGATTTAGTAGGTGCCAACCTACAAGGAGTACCAACCCCTAAAGCTGATTTAGTAGGCACCAACCTACAAGGAGCTCCAAACTCCCATTTGCCAAGCATCAACTTAGCAAAATAATAACTTGAATGAATTGTGTTCCACCTTCAATGTTGCTTCCTCAACGGATGACGGACTTTATAATCTTCTTGAAATTATCCTCCTTGAATGATATCAAAATAGCTTCATATATCTTCTTGTTCAATTCTTCATACTATGCTGCTCAAATATCTCCTCTAATAAAACTTTATCTATGCCTTCAAAAAGATCTTGTAGATATTATGCTCTTTACAATTCAATTACTCACTTTTCATACATTAACCTCAAAACTGCAGACCTCTTCACAATTTCACAACTTCTTCATGAACTCCAATATGCTGATAAGAAGTGTCTTGATATTCTGCTCCAAAATGGACTTGTGAAGTCTGCACAAAAAACTAGTATAGAGTCTGCACCAAATGAATATCAAATCAGCTCAACTGTCTTTACAAGGTCTCCGCAAGATGCTTACAAACCTTCAACAATCTGCTCATATTCTTTGAATTTTTCTCTTTATTTGCTTGGAGATTATGATGTTCTTCTATCTTTCACACCACACGCTTTAAATGATATTCTTTTCACATTCATCACACATTACTCATATGCTTTATATGTATGTTAGTTTTTCAATCTTCTAATCTGCTGTGTAATTATTATATACTCATTTTTGTTTTTACTCTACACCAACTTATGTTTAGATGATATAACAATAACTCCCACACACAGCTCCACACACTTTTCTACACCTGCTTGTGATTTTGATGATTTAATCTTTATACTCACACAGCACTCTCTAGAAACCCCACTTCCAGTCTTCAGATAATATACATTATTACCCACACTACTACATAACCACCTCTTGAAATTGAATTGAACTTTAAATATATATTGATCTCTTTGTATCAAGAGTTACAACCTTTGAAGATAATGTGTCTTTTGATTAGATCGCACCTCTTAGTATAGAAAAACTGATTTTTAATTTTTAATCTTTTGCTCTTTAAAGAGTCATACTAAACCATCTATGTGCTTGAAGCCGCATCACTTCAGATTGTATTCTTTTGAAGTTGCAAGGGGAATCGTATCACTTCATGAATACGATTTGTTAACATGGACTTCCTTTTATTGCACCGATCAATACTTTTAATCACATCTTTTAGTTGGTGCGATGACAGCTTTACTAATAAATGTTTTTCTTCAAATCTAAGTTTTTCTTTTTATTAATCGCATTATATCTGATCTCATGAAGAGACGTGTCCATTTCACTTGTTAATGTCTTAAAAGCTTTTTAAGAATAGATCGTTCTCAACAGCCCGCAACTCTTCTCCTCTTGAAACGCATTACTTCACTATTAAAATCGTGCTTTTTCAGATGTTAACAATAGCTTGTTATCTTTAATTAGAGTATCAAATTTCATTTGCTTATTTTCAACTTTGTTTTTCAAACCCAAAAATTGGCGCTGATTTGGAAAGTAGTCAGTCTTATACACTTATCGTTGTCATGGAGTCGGCTAAGCATTTCCTTCAATACTGTGCGCAGATCTAGAATAAGTATATCTTTAAACATCAAAGTTTCATCTCTTGGCATAAGTTCCAATACATTCTGAAACTCAGATATGTTGCATCGCTTCTCTTACAGCACCATGTACAATGCATAATTTATTCATAAATAGATGTGTCTTTGCCTGTAGAGTTTCTTCATTGTACTATCCTTGATATCCTTTGACGTAGATCCCATTTGAGATCAATGATAATGATGAAAACTCTTTCATCCATTAACAATCTTTCTACCAATCTACCTTTGACATCAACGACAACATCTTTTTCACTTTGACATTAATGACAACATTTCCAACACCTTCATCATCGAGTGAGGGCAATTTTGGACATTGAGTAACATGTTGTCCTAGCACCTTCTTGAGGCGAGACACATGGAAGACATTATGGATTCTGCTATTTGTCGGTAGTTCCAATTTGTAGGCAACCTCTCCTATCCGTATTAAAATCTTATATGGCCCATAGTACCTTGGTATGAGCTTCTCGGCCCCACTTGCTTTGATTGACGATTGCTTATAGGGTTGCAATCTTAGGAAGACTAAGTCCCCTACTTTGAATGTTCTTTCTATTCTCTTACGATCAACATATATTTTTCGTTGATTTTGTGTTTGGTGCAAGTTTTCTTTGAGTGTATTCATAATGTCTACATTTTGTTGCACTAAGTCCTTAGCTCTCGGTACTCGACTTCCAGTGAGGATTAAATTACCAAATGAAGTTGCCTCGTACCCATACAAGGCTTTGAAGGGACTCATTCCTATTGACATATGATGGGGTGTGTTATAACAATATTCTTGGAGGTGTAACCATTTGATCGGTGCATTTTGTTGACCGGTAATATAGTTTCGTAGATATCCCTCCAACCATTTGTTAACAATCTTCGTTTGCCCATTGGTTTGTGGGTGGTAACTTGTACTTGGGGCGAGCTTTGTCCTTTCTAGTTTGAAAAGTTCTCACCAAAACAAGCTAAGGAATCTGCTGTCCCTGTTGTTGACGATGTTTCTAGGTAAACCATGTAGTTTAAAAATCTCTTTGAAGACAACATCGACTAATTGAGGAGCTCTATAGTCTGTTCATATGGCAATGAAATGTGCATATTTAGTCAAATAGTCTACCACTACATATATACAATCTTTGCCTTGCACCTTTGGAAGCCCTATTATAAAATCCATGGAAATACTTTCCCATTTTGGTTTGGTATGGGTAGTGGTTGTAGTAGGCCTGTGGGAAAGGTTTATTCAGTTTTATTTCTTTGGCACATCAAACATTCTTCAACATGTTTTAAGACATCTTTCTTTAGACCTTTCCAAGAATACTTCTCCCTTACTTGCTTATAGGTTTTATAATATCCTTGGTGTCTTGCCAAGGGGTTGTCATGGTTGCTAAAACTCAAATCAAAGTACAATAAACAATAATCATCTATGCATCATTGAGAGCATATTTTTTTTTTTTTTTTGATCATTACAGTACTACAATTTCAATGATAAAAGTAATCAAGTTTACTTTACAATATAATATGAGAGAGATCTGTTTACATTTCAAAATAAGTACAAAGCAAGTACAAGAGAAAGGTTAAGAAGTCCTCATCTGTTCGGCGTCTTCCAAGACTCGGCTTGCCAACTGAAGAATTGAGGGAAGCATCATCTGAGTGCTTTTACCTCCAACCACGGACTTATTCAGTCCCCCCGCACACCTTCCTACTGGAAGGGGGCCTTGCCCTTCTTGCGAAAGGCGATGTTGGACTAACCCTCAAGTAGCCATCTGAGCTCTGGTGGCTGAACCCTATCTAACTGGCACTGCCTGACTACTAAGGAATCCTTCCTACTAAGCTGACATTTTTGGCTAGCTAGATATCTGAGTTACATGTGAGTGTAAGGAGCAGTCAGTGGCATCTGCCCTACTATGGCCATAGCTTTGCACTACTGTGCTACTCACCCACCCTGCTCGACTTGGAAAACTATCCTTAACTAGGGCTTCAAAAAAGCTATTTCTACGAAAATCACTCAGGTCTGGACACCTGTCCTAGGGCATAAATTTATGTCCTACCCATGGTTTTTCTACCCTTAACTCACACTTCTTGGCTGCCTGCCACCTGTGTCTAGAAATTCTAGAACTAGGGTTTTCTGCAAGAATTGCGTACCCATATGCTCGCCTGCTGTACACGTATAGTTTTAATGATACAAAACTATTACTTAAAAACAGGTAACAAAAGCCTCAGATTTCAAAGAACCGAGAGCTTCAGATTATATAGTCATTACATGAGTTCAACTAACTCTTCTAAGTTAATTCTGCTAAGTTTAAATTCATATGATTTCATACAGAAGTATACCCTTTATACTCATTGACTTCATACTTTGAAGCTGTCATAAGTCATCAACGTGATGCTGATTGTTAGCAGCGTATATTTACTGTCACCTATTAGTTCACAGTTTTGTTTCCATAATATTTTCTGTTTCCAGACCCTACTACTCAACAGGTCATGACTCAGGGAAGCAACTTCCCTTCACCTAACTCTATATGAGTTACCATTTATACTACTGTATTCATACATTATAAATCAATAGTATTTTCAACAAAATCAAAAGAAGTTTAGGCACTTTATAAGCCAAAGACCCTTTACACAATACGTCTATCAGAAAAGAGCACAATGACAGTAAAACAGTTCATTCCTTACGGGTTATTCTTTCCTGACAACCAGCAAGAGACCTAGCATACCCTTTTCATTTAATTTACTATCCTCTTTACTTAGTTTACTACTTCAAAAAGATATTTCAAAGAGATTCCATGCATATTCACCAGAAATTATAGACTAAGTATGAAGCAAGAATTTCATTATCTACACTCCAGATTTCTTTCTCTGAAAAACTCAGACAGAAAGAAAGTATATAATACTCAGTCAAATGCATTACTTGAATCTACATAACTCCTATGAGAGTTCTTATTAGCTCCATAGTATAACTCACAATATGTGACTTCTTATCAAGAAAGAATATAAGTAATTTACGTGCCTGTAAATTGGAGCCTGGTTCAACAACGAATTCACATGAAGGCAACCAAATAATCTTTCAACTGTTACGCCCTCTACTCCAAACGCCTCTGCCTTTTATGGATTTCGCGTGCCCTCCTGGTACGTCTATTTCAGGAAGCAATCTCCTTCCTTCTTCAAAAACCCTTCTTCTCCCATATCTTCCCTTCCGTATCTCCCTTCCTTTTCCAAAAGAAAACTTTTACAAAAGATATCTTTTCCCCGTATGACCGTTCCAGGTAGTTATTGAAACTACCCTCCCGTTTTCTTTCCACCACGCCATCCATGAACGCGATTTTAGGGATTCAAAACGAGATTAAAGAAAATTCTCAGGCGTTTGTGTCCACCACTACCCTTGAAGGATGCACGACGGCAAAACATGATTTATGGAGATTCCCTGGTAAACTTTACCAGTCGCGCGATTTACCTTATTTCCCACGCACTCAACCAACTCCATTTTCGGGTGATCACATGGAGATTAACCCACGACATTGCATTGTGGCCACTTATTTGGATCACACATCTTGAGGGTATGCGTATCACCAACTTTAGACAGTAAAACTCATCTCCAGAAAAATACGAGATGAACATTGTATATATATGTTAATTAATTATATAGACATCCAACTCAAGATGGACTAGATATACTACCTCCATTAATAGTTTTAAACATATTTATATATAAAAATAAATCCTTTTTAATATTCAATATAAACATTATTTAGTTTATTTAGCAAAATAAATAATAATAATAATAATAATAATAATAATAATATTATTATTATATGTATTTATAAGCTTTACCTAGCAAGGTTACTCTCAACAGTACGATTACTGAACACGAACCCAAGTTAAGCACGTCAAAGACCAAAGAGATAAAAGAACCGGTTTCTTAACCCTAATAGCACCGATGACAAACCCACTCAAGGTTCACTCAATAACCTACGACAACAGGGTGCAGAATACTCACTTCTAGGGTTAACTAGATCCAGAGACCAACCTTAGCTCAGATGGCGATTCCAGGGTACATACAACATTACCTCTCTACTCAGATGATACTTCCTTGCTCTCGGGCATTGCAGAACGCTATCTTGTATCCAACTCCAACAAACGAAGAAGGATTAGACTATCATCTCATTAACGATCAAAACATATTTCAATCTACTCAATTACTGTAAGATATAAACTTCCTTTCTAAGTTCACCATAGTATGAACATCTAGGAATAAACATAGTACATATCCCATTGTGTTTTCATAGCAAGATCATAAGATTTCCATCTTTTATGCATAAATACACAACATTTGCAACATTCAACATTCTTAAAGCAAGCAAAATAAGAGTGTATATAAGTCACTAGGGTGGGATGTAACAATGGTATTCTCTAATAATTTTTTTCTCCATTTTTGAGCCTGGTACTAGATATATCCTATCTTTGTATAGGATGAGTTCCTCCACCACTTTATATTCTTCATTCTGTAGATTCCCTTCGAGGATGTCATTTTCCCATAGATCTTTGACATATTCAGTGATAATCACATTCTTCCAATCTGCAGAGGTGCTTGTTATGGAACATACGTAGGGTTGTAGGAAAGGGCATCAACTACAATGTTGTTTTTTCCTTTCATATATTCTGTGTCAAAGTCATAAGCTTGCAACTTGCTCACCCATTTTTGTTGTCGATTGTTTAAATCTTTTTGATTTAGAAAAAACCTTAGCCTATTGTGATCAGTTTTAACAATGAATTTTCCACAAACCAAATATTGTCTAAATCTGGCTAGGGCATGCATGATGGCTAACATTTCCTTATCATAAATGGAGTAATGTTTTTTTGGTTTTTTATTGTGTTTTTATTTAGGGCCCTATAATCAATGCACATTCTTATGGTGCCATCCTTCTTTTTGACCAGTACCACGAAGGAGGCAAAGGGACTTGAGCTAGGTTGAATGTGTCCCATTTCAAGAAGCTCTTTAAATGTTTTTTCTTTTTCTTCTTTAAATTTTCAGGGGTGCCTATAGGGTGTAGTGATTATAGGTTGAGCCCCTTCTTCAAGTTCTATGGTGTGCTCAAAACCTCCTTTTGGAGGTATTCTTGGGGGGATGTTGCCAAATACCTTTTTATGCTTTTTTAGGAGGGGTTTGATGTCAATGTGTATAGCTTTGTTTTTGGGGGAGGACTTATGAAGTATCATGCATTGGGCAGCCCATTCAAGTTGCCCATGCTTGAAGGTTCTTTCCATTCTTTTGGACTAGATTACCTTTGGGGATCCATTGGATAATCCATGTAAGATTACTTCTTGTCTGTTATGTTGGAAATTGAGCTCCATTTTCTAGAATTCTTGGTAGAAATGCCCTAAAGAGTGCAGCCAGCGGATGCGCAAGACTACATTCATGTCTCCCATATTTAAAGCGAAGAAGTTTTCTTTAATTGGATGCCTTCCGAAGGTGATGCTTAGTTGTGGCACCCTTCTTGTGCATGAGCTAGTAAGCCCATCAACCATGGCTACCTTAAAGCCCTCGAAATTTTCAGCTTCCAAATTCATTCTTGTATCTAATTCGTCGTCAATAAAGTTGTGTGTGGCACTGCTATTCACTAGTATGGTCACCTTTAGTCCCTTAAGAATACTATGAATTCGAAAGGGGTGGTACTTGGATGCTTTTGAGATTGCAACTAGGGTTCCATAGTCTTCTTCCTCGAATCTTCCTTTCTTGCTTGGAGTTTCACTTTCTTCTTCCCATAGTTCTTTGTCAGATAATGCCTCTAGATTATGTGCTTGCCCTGGGTACTTATGTCCTATATCCCATTTTCCCTTGCATTTAAAACACAATTCTTGCCTTGGGATCTTTGTCCTATCTTCCCAAGTCATGTGTTTGAGAAGGTAATGGCTTGGGTTGCCAATTTCTTTTATAGGGAGTTTGGTTATGTGATTTGGATGGCACATTTGTGGGTTGGCTCTTCTCCTTTATTGATGTGGTTTTCAATTGTAGGGTCTTTTGAATCGCATCTTGGAGGGTTGTGGGGTCAAAAGCACTCACCAAACCTTGAATTGTCTCAGATAGCCCTTCAATAAATAGGTACGTTAGTCTTTTCTCCGTAATCCCTAATACCATGACGGAGATCCTTTGGAATTCAGTAACATGGTCTTCCACAGACCCTTGTTTTCTTAATTGGGTTAATTCTTTGAAGTACCTTTCGGGGTGTTTTTGGTCGAATCAGTCCATGAATTTTTGTGTGAACTCATCATATGTTGTTATATTTTTGTGTCCTTGTGTAAAAATGCCATGGTGCTAACAATCATGTGCAACCCCTTCTAAATGTAATATGGCAAACTTGATAGCATCTTCTTCTGTCATGGGACTAAAGGAAAAGTAGGTATCTAGTTTTTGGACCCATGAATGTGCCGTGACCTTTCTCGACCCATCAAAGTTGGGTAGAGTCAATTTACTCACCCTTTGACGTAAGTCTTATCAAATGGGATATCTCTCTTAATTTCAGGGTCTAACCTTGAGTAGGCTGCAACAATTTCATCAAAGTTGTTGATTTGTGGATTAGTTTCTTCTTCTTCTCTAGTTGGCCCTTCCCTAGGTACAAAAAAAGGGTCTTGTTGCCCTAGGAGTTGACCTTACTGGTGATATGTTGTTATTTTTTGAGTGGTTTGAGTTTACATCTCTCCCATTTGTTTGGTTGGGCTTAAGGGCATTGATGGTATTATTCATGTTTTGTAAGGTTTGGAGAAGCACTTGAGTTGTCCTTTCATTTGCTCCATGAAGGCTCGGGTTGATCTTTCATTCTGTTCCATGAAGGCTCTAAATTCATTTCCTAGTTATTCACTCATTTTGTTGTTTTGGTTTGGGTTACCTTTTTCCTCAAGTTTCCTTTTTTCTCTTTCTAAAGCCCTTTGAGTCCTTTGGCTTGATTACATAAACTATCCTTCTTGATCCTCAGCAGGGCAAGATCAAGGCTTTGATACCACTATAATGTCCCCTATTTGGGTTATTCCTAGATTTTGTACTAAAAGCACAATTAGAATCCGAAATAAGAAATGTAATATATTTAAGATTATAAATTTACCAATTGAAATGCCCTTTATAAAATGTAAATCCTTGCTGAGGTCCTGCACACAAAATTAGCCGCTAGAAATTGACATTAGATCATAAGCCATGAAAATATACATATTACTAATCATTAGTGAACAACACGATATCCATGAACACATAAAAATCTAATTAATGCATTCCAATGTGGATTCCTCATAGTAATCTCACTAGGAATTCATTGAAATGGTTGCAAACCGCAGTCTCAAGGTTGGTTGCCCTTATTGCGAGAGCATGGAATGTGGGCTGCCCTTCCATCCCTCGGTCCACCTTGGAGGCACTCCATCCTACTTGATCAAGCCCAGGAGCACTAATAAGCCTCCCAACTCACGAGCGCTCTATCTCGGGGGTGGTGTGTTTGATAAGAGCATGAAGACTCCACCAGCTCGGGAGCACATGTTTGCCTCCCAGCCCACGAGTGCTCCATCTCAAGGGTGGCGTACTTGTTGGCGGGTTTGTCGGGCCTTCACCTCTCAAAAGGTTGATCGGCCTTCCTGTTTTGCAATCACTTCTCTAAATTCAAAATAGATTATTATAAGAATATATTATTCATATTTATAATAAAGGAACAATCATAATTACTTATAAGAATCAATAATTGCTGCAAGCATCATTATTGTATATCCTATACATATATATATTATAAGCAATCATTATTGCATGATCACACACACACACACACACACACATATATAGAAGCAATCATTATTACATGATCATATATAGATATTTCAAGATCACTTATAATTGCCAGTTCTTATTCCTTTGTTTCCAATCTGCTTAATTCATCCCAAATGATATCCTTTCACAAATGAAGTGTTCTCCTTTTATATACCTTTCATGGTAGGGTGAATAGTCACACCTCTAATTACCATTGCATCCCTTACAAAGGATGCACCCCTTCCTTAATCGCTGCCCTTGGAGTTTGACTTTTTAATTAGTTTAGGCCTTCATTATGTAGCGCTGCATTATTATTTGGGAATCACTGCCTTTTAAAGTCACCGCCCTATTAATACCTTTGTTTGACATTATCTGGTCTTTTGTTAATTGAGCAGCAATCTGGGTTTTTATTTTTGCTTGTGCTCTAGTATAAAGGTGGTGATCCTCTTGTCTTATACGGGTGGGGATATGACAGCCACTGTTTATTTTTGTCTTTTAGTTCTTTGTCTTATTTAGCAGCTCCATTTCCTTTGTCTTGTAGCGGTTGCTTTAAGATTCCTAAATGTAATGTCCCCTTTTGGGATTGCCCTAAATCTTACCCTAGAATCACAAGATCAATGTAGTTAGGGTTTATAACTTACCAATTAGATGCTTTAAGAAAGATGAATCTTGGTTTAGGTCCTGCAACCATGTTAGATGATATTGGAATATAATTCATATAATCAAACATATATAATATATGTCTTAATCCTTTTGAACAATGTTATTGGAATATAATTCATATAATCAAACATATATAATATATGTCTTAATCTTTTTGAACAATGTAATTACATAATTGTGTCAAATGTTAATGCAAACTACACCTTATCCATGGAAGTTCAATCATAATAGGAATTGGATGGGAAATATGATAAGTCAGCCCGAACTTAACCATCTAAACCCAAGAGCAGATATGTTATACCTCTTGGCCCCAAGAGGTAGACACACAGTCATCTAGTATGGGGTGGCATGCTTAGGGGATACACTTGTACCTTCTTTCCCTATCCATCCTTATCCATCCCTCTTGTGATTGAAACTTGTCAAGTCTATTCCAACAACCAAACCATGTAAAAGTTGGGGAGAAGGCTACCATAGGAGGCCCGTAGACATCCTCTCCCTAAGCCCAAGGGTGGATACTCACCCCCTTGGCTCCCAATGGCAGACACACAGTCATCCACCGTGGAGTGGCATACTTAGAAAGAAGTATAGTACCTGCGCAACCTACTGGTATCTCCCCCGTTCCTCCTCGTGGTTGCTTGATGAGTAAACTAAATACAAATTATGATAATAACAAAATATATCATTACATACAATAATCATGATAGAGCATACCACAATAGTTATTAACACATAAGATGGCTATATTTACAGCAGCAACTGTAATAATTTCTGATTCCACTCTTGAGTGCAGATGACTAACTCAGATCTGCTCAATTCCTTAATATTCTGTGACATTCGTGGCCTGAATACTGAGTGCAATTCTGAAGATGTTCGCTGGTCTAATATTCTGAAGATATTACTTCTTTTTGCTCATCCGATTCTGTCCTCTTGCCTTTGAGATTTCTTCCCTTTTATACTCCTGTTGGGGCTGAAGGTCGCACCCTTTCATACTATGCTTTTACCAATAGGCATGTCCTTTGGTTCATGGCTTTGACTAACCGTTGCCTTCATGAATTGATTTAGGGATAATTAATTTTATTAACATTATCCCTTGCTAGTCGTTGATCCCTTAGAAACATTTGCTGCATTATTTAATTATTCCTAATTGCCTTAGCAAAGTCTCTGCTCTCCTTGCCTTGATAATAATTATTTGATATTTTTATTTTATTAATATTTTATGACTTGGTTTTTGCTTAAGCGGGGTTATCCATTAAGGAGATCGCTGCATATTTTTGGGGAAGCATGATCTCATGGCACTAAATAATTTAATCTTGATTTAAATCAGGGGTGCATGACAATACATGGCGATTGTGCCACCATAAAGAAATGGATGAAAAAAGATTTGGATGTTTCAACCACATTAATTCAAATTTAAAAGAGTCGAAGGGTGGGGGTTTATCAAGCAATATCTTCGATTAGATAGGAAAATGATGTCCATCACTCTAAATGAGGTTCTCTTGGCCACCTTTGGGATTTAGAAATGAAAATGCCATCTTATCCAATTCATCACTCTAAAGGAGGTCCTCTTGGCCACCTTTGGGATTTAGAAATGAAAATGTCCATGGTAGTGTGAGAATGAATGCCAATCTCTTCTAGGCTTATGATACTTCCCCACACATGCATGAAGGAGTCAATCTCTTCTCCTCTTGATTGCATTTTATTATGATCTTCTCTTGGGAGGGTATACAAACTCTTTTCATGATTTTTTCTCTCGACTTTGCCTTCCTCATTATCTTTGCCACTCTAACAAGAATTTGGAATATCTTCTAGACCCATGACCATATAAGGAGCTTTAGTCTTAGAACTCTATTTACAATTCCTCGTGCCATAGAGATCCTTTATAGTAGGCTAAAAGGGAGGGGAGGGATCCTTGGAATAAAACCAATCATGATTTCTTGCTTTAAAAAACTCTTTCCTTAGCTTTGAGCCCAAGGTATTATTTAATTGTTAAGACCCCTTCTACAATAGAGAGGAATTTGAAAAGAGCCAAGGGTGATATTTGTTTTTTTTGGTTACATGTCATATTTTGTGGCATGAATGACACCGACTTTTGCATATTCAACCTCTTAGACAAAATTCATACCATCTACCACCAAATAGATTTGTTTTGGGAAAGGGAGATCTATGTCAACTACGCTTAATTATCACAAAAAGTGTATCAGATCTTTGTTGATGTTCATGTACAGCGTCGGTCTCTACTTCCAGCCGATCTCCTTGTCATATTGAATAAATTAGATAATAGTCTTTGACTATCTAATTTATATATATATTGCAATTTAATGAAGAGGCACGAATTCTTAAGAAGATACAATTTAATTAAGGCCGACATCATTTGTTATGAAAGATTGCGATTTGTTTATTGAGGCCGACCCATCTCTAATCGGCGATTATATTGGAAAGTCGTCACATTTCATGAAGGCCGACTTGATACTTGAATGGACGCATCTATTGAAGTCTCCTCATTCGACTTGTATATAAGGAAGGTGCCATTTGTTCATTCACACATTCAGTTCATTCGATATTCTTTATATCATTCTTAGTGCGAATTCCATACAAGGCAGATCGAGTTCAAGAGAAGTTCGATATTGTTGTTGGCTGAGATTATCTTCATCAGATTGTCTTTTGTATTGCATCAGATTGAAGTGCATGTTATAAGAGATATATTGTTGCTGGGTTTTTCTCCCTCAAGAGGAGGGTTTTCCAAGGGTATCTGCTGTGTTATTGTGTCTGATTTTGAATTAATTTTCTGTGCATTTAATCTGATCACTAAATTTAACAATCTTTAATCACTTTTCTATCTCAACCATAGTTCTAAAATGTGAACTTGGTGGGCCAAACATTTGATTGGGACTCAAGACTTAGTACAGGCTTGACAAAAACACAACAAAATACAAAAGAAAAAATTCTTATAATTACACACAACAAAACAAATTAATGCATATAGAGAACACACAAAACTAATTTGATTATATAATTTGTCATAATTCAATCATTGTATATGTCATATGATCCTCAAACTCTCAGAATTTGAAATTTCAAAGTTTCAAAATTGAACAATACATTATAATACAACAAAATTATAAATAATAAATGTATAACACCATAATAACTATTTACATACGATGATATGTCAAATAACAACCAAACATAATCGACATGTTCCTCTTCCCCCTCCTAGTGTAACTTAATTTTTTGAGCCTTGAACTAGAAGGTAACGGTATCAAAATGATGATTGATTGTTTCCTCAAAATTGTCTTCATTTTCCTGCATTACCTCCAACTCTATTACTTTTGCTGCTTCTCTCTCCAATTCAGCAAGATCTTCATCAGTATGTAGGGAATCACTATGTTCTTTGTCAATCCAATCATCAAAAGGATGGATGCCATCCAAGTTAATGGTATCATGAGAAGGACCCTCCACCATTTTGGTTTGAGGGTGAAGGTTGTAACGAATGAAGACAAGGTTATTGAGATGCTCTTGGGTCAACCTTCTCTTCTTCATTTGAAGGCTCTTAAATAGGCTTCAATTACATTCAGACCAAAAGCACTATAGGTTTGGGACAAAATACAAATAGCTAGACTCTGGAGATTTGGTGTGCTACCATTGTAATTCTCACACCACAAATCTACAAAGAAGACATTTAAAAAATTTAAGAACTAACAAAAAATTTGGATGTTCAAATTTTCAAGTTTCTAGTTTCTACTTCTAAGTGATAAGCTAAAAATTAAAGGATTACTTTTTTACCAGGCTATTGTGTTTTGCTCCTTTGAATTGTTTGAGTTGAAGAAAAGAGCCTCTCCTTTGCACTCTTGTAGACCTCCAACTCATCAAGAAATTTGTCTCTTTAGCATCATCTTATCATTGTATGAGACAATGGCTGCCATGACCTTCTCATTAGCCTTAATTGTATTAAAAAAGTAGAACTTTGGGTTTAGGTAGTAGGCCAATGCATGCATTGGTTGATGGAGTTGGTTCATCCATCTATGATCAATGATGCGTCAGCTGATTTCATATTTTCTTTTGCTTCCACCATAGTAATGCAAAATGGCCTTTTTGGCTTTATCCATGGCCTCATAGAGGTAATCCACTAGCATGCTGTCTTCATCCAGCAAACATAGAACCTTGACTAAAGATTTTGTTGGCAAAAAAATTGAAAACATTTTTGAAATTACAAAATTAACCAAAAAAAGTAAAAACCAGCAACAGATAATTCCATATAAAGTTTATGTTTGAATTTGTTACTTTGATTAACTCCTTCGTATTTTTGATGAATAAGTCAACAAAAACTCTATGCAACCTTCTCCCCTTAAGATTTTTTAGAATATGGAGATTCCATTCAAGCATCAAACACAAACATTTGCTTGAGAGAAGGAATTGTGACAAAAATGCTTTGCAAAGTGAGGAAGTGCTAGCAAATCGTGTCACTCCTAGTTGCTCAAGCTCCTTGCTATTTGTGTGCGTTCTCATCAAAGAAAGGACCTAAGTATGGTTGTAAATGAATTTGATAATCTGTTTAGCATCATCAACTGCACTTCTGATCCATCCAATCTTCCTAATGCCCTCTAGCATCAAATCTAGGTAAAGTGCAACATAAGGAATCAAAGAAATAGTAGGATGACTCTCTATAATAGGTCTCCTCGTAGATACATATGTTTTTACTTTGTTTGTGATAATTTGGACAACATTCTCAATCCCAACCTCCTTGATCACTCACATACATTAGATTGCACAAAGTTTTAGCATTTTTGACTTTGTGCAAGGCATCTATGAATTTAAGAACACCAATGTGCCATTAGAAGCCATTAAAGGTTAATAAGAGTCATATTTGGTCCATCTATCCATCCATCTAATAAGATGTTGCAACTTTCTTTTGATCATCAACCAAAATTTGTGTATTTTTTATAGCTTCCTCTACAAATGGCCCAGTCAAATTCTTGGTTGTTTGGGTCTTAAAACCCTTACCTGACAACTATCAATGCATTCACCAACCCTTCCCAATATGGGCTTTTCGCCACAATGAAGGGTAATTTGAAAAGCAAAATTAGCAAACAAAGTGACAGATTTATAGAAGAAAATAGAACGCAAATACAATAGAAAAATGCTAATAAATGACAAGGGGGAGGGGAAATGGATAATATTTTCCCTAGGTTTTCAACTTTTTTAATTTTCAAACCCCAAAAAATTAAAAATAAATAGATACATACTGGTTTCAATCATTGAAGGCGCCTTAAATTCTCCTTCCAATTCCTTCTTTAGTGTGTTTTTGTCACATGGATTTTGAAGATGTCCTTTGCTGTGCGAAATAAGACCAAAAATGTTAAAAAAATTAATTGAAATGCTGAAATTGCTCGGGTTTTGTTATAATTTGTCACTAGGTGACTTCGATCAAAAAACTCATGAGTTTGTGTGTGAAATCACCAAGTCTTGGTAGAAACCTGCTAGGTTTGGACAAAAACCGCTTGACTTAGCTCTGGCGTGGCTCATGAGTTTGAGTGACTCAGTGGAGCTCATCGTGTTGAGTTTTCAATCGATGATCTCAGCCGCTTTTCCCAAACTACTTCCAATGACCTCTAAACAAGAGAATCTCCAAAATTCCAAAGGTAGGCCAATAGTCTAACCTAGATATTAGAAAACAGTGAGGAGTAGAGAGAACTTGAAAAACTTACCTTCCACTGCTGCACTTGTATCTCCCAATTATGAAGAACCATAAAAACCCTTAGGTGGAGAGAAAAACTGAGCTGCAACATTCCATTCCACCTTTACCCAATCCAAAACTTCCTCCTTCACAAGCCGTTTATCACCTAGGATCTTCCCATTAACCACTGCCATTTTAAGAGGAGTCTCCTTCTAGTACTTCTTGCCATGTCCTGCTTTTTTGAAAACACTCTGCTTTCTGGAGTCCGATTTTGTAATTATGTTTACACATCAATGATTCTCTGCATGGAATGCCCTTACATCATGCCATGCATTCAAAGCAATCTACATAACAAAAGACAATATCAAGTCATTGACTTTTCTCTCATTCATTGCTCATAACATGTCAATGATAAAGTTTGTAATCATATGTAACTGCCAGAGATTCTTCACTTGGAATGTTTATGGCATGGTAAGCATTCTGCATAAGCTAACGGTTTCCTGTGCTTGTGATTGATACTTTGACATGGCAAGCATTCTGCATAACCTAACGATTTCCTCTTCTTGTGATTGATACTTTGTTTTGGATTTGGTGGTGAGTCTGATGATCATCGCTGTTGAGTCAAGAGGTCAAAATATAATTAAGTCTATCCATTGCCTAACCAAGATTATTGAGAGATGATATTCAGCTTCTCTACTCCATCTGCATGCATTCATCCATAAGCATTCGCAATATTGCTTTAGCTAGACAGAGGGATATACATATGAAGCTTCACAATCTTACAACAAAAACCTAAGTTACCAGTTTGGGTTTGGGTATGCTGGTACAACAATTTTATTCATGGTTAGTACATGTACAAAAATAAAATAAAAATCATAAATATATACATATTTTAACCTAAAAACAGGAATTAAGTGCAGATAACGCATAACAAATCATACATATAATAAACAAAACAACTATAAAAATCTTATAAGAGTGTGTTTACCTCAATATTAAAAGCTGTAACAACCTTTCTGTTGACCCCACCAAGAGGTCTATTTCATGTTGCTCTCAGGAGAGGCGTCTAGGATAAAATATAGCAAACTGTGAAAGCAAACTCATGATATGAATGCAGTGGACACTTAAAGGTGCTAAAAGGTAAAGCATGTGTTGTTTTTTATAATATGAAGCCAGTTGTTATTGCTTCTTACAGAGAAATTCAGCAGGTAATACTCCAAGACTAACCATAAAAAGACAAGATTAATACAGCAGCAGCACCAACAATAATAAAACCACCACCAAAACACCATCATATTAATGCATATGCAAATTGGCTATCAGTGGATGGAGAAGTAAGTAGAAGAACAAGAAGATTCATGGAATGATGGCCTTCCCACGACATTCTGCTCTGGTTCCTAATTGTAGCGGTGCCATTTGTACAAGTTCCCTGCCATTAACATGTTTTACTTATTCTTTCTGTGAAATGTGATGACAGAAACTAAAGTTACAGTGCGAAGAAAAACCAGGTAAATAAAAAAAAAGGCTGCTGTCTGCAGGGGGTTTGCCCTGGGTGCAGGATTTGGACCCCAGATTTGCCAATGTCTGTACATGGATGTACCTGGCTGAATCTGAGGCTCAAAATCCACACCCTACCTACACTTACAGCAGATCAGACAGGAATCTGGACTGGGTATGAGCTGGACCTGGATCTGGGGTTTTTGTAATTTTGACAAACATTAGAGAAGATTTGATTAAGTTTGATATGAGTTCAACTATTGAATTGTGGATGAAGATTGACATCAATAATGCAGTAAATCACTGGAATTCCAGTAGATATATGAATCTTTACTTGCTTTAATTAAATAGTTCCTATTTTTTGATGGATACTTTGGGTTAAGAAGTTGAGTTTTAGATATTTTATATGGGAAATGGGTATCATATTACCTAAAGATTGCCACTTCTAACTATACAATGAATGCCATGGATTTGTGGTATGATACAATGTACTCTAAATTTGTAGTAATTATCTGCAGATCTTATTACAAGAAGGATATGCGAAGTTTGTCTATTCAGTCACTTTGTGTAATATGTCCACGGACACTACTAAACTGGAAGAGAGTCCAAATAAACAAGTTGCTCAAGAACCCAAGCAACCAGGAGATAAAGATGGATCAGATTCTATATCCTCAAATGGTATAATTATAAAAGTGGGAGAGAGTCCAATTGAACAACCTCCCCAAGAACCTAAGAAAGATGGAGATAAAGATGGATCGGACAGGACAAGCTCCAAGGGAAGATCAGTTCGAGAAGGGGTAAGTTCATAATTTACTACTTCTATGTGGTAGTTGAAATAGTTGTTTAGAGTTTTTTGTGTACTACTTTGTTTCAGGATTATTCGTATTTGATGTGGTATGCAAGTAATGTTTTTGTGTTATCAATATGTATATTTGTAATTCTTGTCTTTGAATTGATCAGTGTTGCATCTTCACTTTCTGGTTGGAAGATCGAATATTATACTGCTGTTTACTTAAATGCCATGCTTTTCAATGAATGGACATTGGCTATAATAATTGTAAGTCAGAACATGGTCTAGAGATATTAAAGTATGAGCTACAGTCTCTTTTTTTCTCTTCTCATGTCGCTTTCATCATTTGAGTGTTTGATCTGTCTAAGCCATAGAAAAGTGCTCATGCAACACGAGTGATGTGAAGGATGTGATTATGTGGGCCGGTAAAAGATGCCATTCATTGGTCAGGGTTAAATCAGAATAGTCCTAATAGTTTACTTATGGGTACAGGAAAGCATCTGTTTTTCCAAAGCCTGTCTGGGTGATCTAACAACTGTATATGTTTCAGGATAAAATCTTTTACTCATGTTATCAACCTGCAAAAATATTTGTTCTATCCATTTTCTTTGAGAAGCTAAGAATATTGCTACTTAAAAATTAGTTTCAACTTGTAAGTACTTTCTTTGCCAACCCATAAAGTACACAGCTGATGGTTGGACATGTGAAATGAACTTCCAGTTAGGAGTTATTTTATAGCTACTTGAGTTGCCTTGAAGAAATAATGAGAACTACAATGAGGCATGATCATCGTGCACCTAGATCTCCTATGAAACTTGAGATGTCACTAGGATCTCCTATGAAGCTTGAGACATTAGGAAACAACCAAAAATAGAAACTATCCAACAGATGTAAAAACACATTCAAATGTGCACATTTTTTACTATGTCTCTTTGAAAGAATTTCATATAGAATGGGTGTAAAATATATTTGGAATTCTATGTAAGATGCCAAAGTTGCCTTAAAATTTTATTAAAGTAAGGGAAAGTTGTTTGGCCCTATGCAAGTTTTGCATCCTCGCCTAAATCCATTGGAGCTAACTCCAATTTGTTCATCATTTAACAAGAAGAGGACATTTGAAATGGATAATCAAAATGATGTTGGTTATAATAAGCTTGGCTGCCTCGTAACTTGAAGATTGGCATTCCTTTACCCTGTCTAAAATCCTTCAAACCTGCTATTGAAGACCTTCTCTCTTTCAATATTTTTGCAAAAAACTATCTATTGGAAGATAATCTTTACCTTAAGCTCTAGAATGCCTTCCTTAGCTCCACAAACACATTCAACAACCTAAGATGCTTAGTGTTAGATTCTATAGAAATCAAGAAACAAGTGCAAGGATAATCACATGAACAACATTCGACAAATGATTTAAGGAACATAATACCAGAAATGAGAGAGTTTCAAGAATGAGAGAGCATGCAAAGACTCATGAGACTAAAAATGGTTCAAAGCAAGAATGCATAACCAAAAGCTCACAATGACATGATCAAGATATGCAAAGTTAGTGACTACATATAGATAAGAGAGGAGGCAAATACAACCAATAGGAGAAGTAAATCCAATAGGCGGGAGCTACTCACCTGGACGATGCTATCCACTTTGATAATGATCCTCTTTTAACAACCCAAACAAGCTAAAGAAACATCGAAAAAAAAAACGTAAACCTAGTTAAAGGAAAATAAAAACCTACACTAACACTCTCCCTTAAGCGTAGTTTAGGTCGGTGAAAAGATGGGTCCTAACAAATGAAGTCTAATGAGGTACTCGTATACATAGGAATCCTCGTAGAGAAGACACCTGTTGCCTCCATATCCCCAAATAGAGAAAAAAGACACCTCCACCTCCCCTTGAAAGTAGAGAGAGAAAGAGAGAGCTAGGTAGCTCTCTTGCAAAGCAACCTCCCACACGTCCAACAAAGCTTGTAAATGAAGAAACTTGTTTTGTGTAAAGGGTTTGGTGAAGATGTTGGCAATCTTGTCATGTCCCTACAAAGTGTATCATGGAATCTGGACTGATCAATATAAAGAGTTAAATAAATTAATGAAAGAATAAAAGTCATTTTATTCCTACAGGTAGCCAACCTCCTCTCCATACAGGCTGGCTGACTACATTTTTATCTCTGAGCCGACCATGTAGGTATTCAATCGCTCGAATAAAGAAGACAATGAATTATTTAAAGGGAGAGAATACAATCATCAATAAGTAGCAATCATAACTAATGGATAAAGGAGCATTAACAGTAGCGATGGGAGTTTGTAAAATGCCCCGATTGAACATATTGTTAAGACGGCAATTAGCAGACTTAAGAATAGCGATTATGATCAAATAAGGCAAGAGAACACTTCTAAAGTCAGCGGTTAGCAAGGGATGATATTAATAGGATTAATCATCCCTAAAAGCGATTCATGAAGGTAATGGTTAGACAAAACAATTAACAAAGGGACATGCCTCTTGGTAAGAGCAGAGTATGAAATGTTGTGACCTTCAGCCCCCCATTGGGGGTATAAAAGGGAAGGCATCTCAAGGCAGAAAAGGGGGGGATATCTTCCGAATATTAAATCTGAAAACATCTGCAGAAATTCACTCATAATTCAGGCTTCGATAAGAGGCAAAACAATAAAGAGATAGAGATCAGCAAAGGAGATACTGAGACAGTAACACCTTTCCCATCAGGTGTATTTCTGCCACTTAATATAAGTCGATCTGTTGTATATTTATGTTTTGACTAATGATTCTTCCCAGCAGCAATCTGATATATCTGCATTGATCAATTACTCTTATTTGCAGCGATCTAATACACTTGCATTGGTTGTTTATTCTTCATAACTGCGAAATGAGTTCATTACTTTTATTCATAGCCTCAGAATTATATATATATGCATTGCTTAGTTGCTCTTTAGGACATTGATCTATGTACATTGGTTAGTCAATTGGTTAACCGTCTTCATAAGTATCGACCTGCTCTTTTATGTATGGACTAACAGTTATTTCAGACATCAACATGATTCTATATGTATTGTTATCTGTCACTTTTATACTGTTCTTCATGCATAATAATATCAATAAATAAGAATATATCTGAGTGTTTGAATCTGATTGAAAAACCCGCTTGGAAGAAGGGGCCGGGGGAGAGCAGTGCGTGCCTAGAGATTCCACTCACAGTCCACCCAATCCTAAGAAAAGGATGGGCCATGGAGGGGTGGAAGTGCCAAGAACACTTGGGAGCTCCGCCCGTTCCCACAAGTGGGCAAATTGTTTTCCAAGGTTATGACATGGTTGGGGAAAGCAGCTACAAGTTGCCAACAGGGAGAGTTGTGGTATACAACCTCTTAGGTTGGTATATGGCTTCGGGCAGACCCACCATGTCACTCCTAGTTCACAATAGGTTGCATTATTGATAGTCTATAAATGGTTGCCATGGATTAATGGTAACAAATGTATATAGGCATGTTTGGGAATGTTGTTCATGGGTTGAATGCAGGTTTGCAATTCCGGATTACATCATCATCGGAGCTATTCATTGACAAGGTGAAAACCCTAACCCTAGTGTGTGGAAATTGTGACCCATAGGTGGGTTCTAGGGCAAATCCCGGACAAGGGACATTACAAATCTACTTATTAGTTTGGTAGTATTGGGGATCAGTGACTTGTAAATGAAAAAATGTTGCTAGATATGGTGCATATGAACCTATATGTGCTTGGTCTGTTGATGGTGGATGTGTTTTTGTGAAATTTGAATAGCAATTTGGTTCTCATTGAATATGATAGATGGCTGTTTGAATTGGATACCAATCTTGGTGACAAGACGTTGAAGCCAAAGAGCCTTAGTAGTGGCATTTAGAACCCCCTAATGCTCGGCCTTAGTGGTGGCTTTCATAGCTTTTGATACTCGGCCATAGTGAAAGATAGTGCAATAGCATGCTGCTCTTTGCTCGACCAACACATAGGGCTTGAATCAAGTGAAATGTTGTAGCTTGAAGTAGACTTGCTATCTTGAGAATCACTCGCCTAGTGCAAATTAGTATACCCAACCAAGTCAATATCATACTTGTTCCATAATGAATCCCATAACCGTGAGTACCCTATATTTAGTGGAGAATCTACTGGGTTGTCTTCTAGTGCAGCTCATGGGGCACGTACATAAACTAAGAGCCAATGGAATATGAAATGTTGGGTCCGTGTGTGAGTTAGGTAGATGAGGTTGACAACAAGCTATTGATAAAAATAGGATCAACCAATGGTGAAGAACACTGTACCTCAAGTTTGAATCCAAAAAGAAAGGGAGTTGAAGCGAGATGCAATCGGCCATGTGCAACTATGAGAGCAAGTCAAGTGCATATTAGGATTGTGCAATACTAAGTTTGGAAGCAAACTAAGCTATCGTAATCCCAAGAAAACAATGCAACATACCCAAGTCAGTAAAAAAAAAGCCTGTCATGTAGGGAAATTTTCATTATTGCAATAGAAGATGAAGAAATCCTTGTGATTAGTAAGACAACAACATACAAAACCGGAAGTAAGAGAATCATCTTGTTGCAAGATGTAGACATTTGGATGAAAGTAGCATTTGTTGAGCCCAACCACGAGAAGGAAGGAATTTGTTTTGGTGTACAAGTGTAAGGGGCTTGTTTGAGACCATAGATAGATTTCCAAGTTTTGCAAACCATGGAAGAATTTTGGAGAAAACCTAGTGCTTGCTCCTTATATATCTCCTCCTCAAGATGTACATGAAGAAAAGCACTCTCTAAATCCATTTGATGAACCTCTTTGCAAATGTGCTGCAACAATAGCAAGTAGAGTCACATAGAGTTCATCTTACTAATTAGTGCAAAGGTATTAGTGAAGTCAATGCTAGGAACATGTGAAAACCCCCTTGTGACAAGTTGTGCTTGGAACTAAACAATTAGCCCATCTGCTGCAAATTATGTTTGATATATTGACTTACATTGAACAAGCTTTCTTCCCTTAGGAGGGGAGAGCAAATCCCAAGTATGGTTCCTAATCAAGGAACTATGCTCATCTTACATAGTTACATTCCACTTTGGAATGCCATTTACTTCTCAAAAGATTGTGGATTAGAAGCAAAGACGACAAAAACATGTGGATGTTCCTAGAATTGTGATCTCCAATGCCTAGATTTGTTTGGCCCAAAGTTGGAGAACTTAGATGAGATTCCTCAATCTTGGAATAATGAGAAGGAGAGGAAGGAGGTGAATCCTCATCATCAGTTTCATTGATCGAAGTGGAGGAAGAAAAATCCTTATCATTAGGATTGTGCCTAGGTGGATTTGAACCCTCAAAAACATTGTCATTAATCACATATGAATCCAAGGCAAATGTAGATGGCGGAGAAGTACCAAGAGTAGAACTTGAAGATCCCTCCTCAAAATGAGTACTCTTGTCAATAAACAATTCGTGTGTGGTAGGGTAGAGAAGCCAATATCTCTTAACACAAATAGGATAGCCCAAAAAGATGCAAGTTTTCCTTTGTGGATCCATGAACTTGAAGATCCCTCTTGAAAGTGAGCACTCTTGTCAATAAACAATTCGTGTGTGGTAGGGTAGAGAAGCCAATATCTCTTAACACAATTAGGATAGCCCAAAAAGATGCAAGTTTTCCTTTGTGGATCCATAGCCTTATGTTTTTTTGTTGGAATGTGGGCCCATGTTGGAGAACCAAAAACCATGAAATGTTTCATTGTGGATTTTTGATTGCTTCAAGCTTTGAAAGGAGCAATTTCCTTCAAGTTTTTGTGAGGAATAAAGTTTTAGATATAATTTGCACAATTAATGGCTTCCACCCAATATTGTGGTGCAAGAGATCTAGAGTGAATCAAACAGTTAGCCATTTCCTTTAAAGGTTTGTTTTTACACTTTGTCACATTGTTATGATGAGGATTGAATGGAACTATATGTTGCAAATCAATCCCCCTAGAAGTAGGAAATTGCTCAAAACAATGGTTAAGATAGTCACCATTGTTATCAATGTGTTGAACCTTGATGTCTTTTTCTATTTATTTCTTTCCAAGTGATTTAAAGTTCTTAAAATGCCTAAAGACCTTAGATTTCTACCAAAGAATGTAGATTCATATATTCTTGGAAAAGTCAACAATGAAGGTCAAGATGTATTTGGCCTTGCTAAATGATGAATGCAAAAATGGATGAGTTAAATCATAGTGAATCAGCTCTAGAACATGATCAACCCTACTTGCTTCGCCCTTGTCGAACTTCTTTTTAGAATGTTTACCTAGGATACAACTCTAGCAAACAACATTAGAAAAGTGAATAGAAGTCAACCTTGTAACCATGCCTTGCTGGTTGAGTTGTTGCAAGTAGTGGTAGTTCAAATGCCCAAATTGCTCATGCTATAACTTACTCACCTCATTGGAATAATTGAGAAGGGTGTTCGAAGAATAATCAAGAATAAAGTTAGAAAAAACATACAAACAAAATTGGTGATTTCTCTCTTAATTGCCATTGTAGAACTACTATGCATATCTTGAATAATCATTGTGTCAGGAGTAAAATCAACCCATTTGTTGGAATCGGTGCAAGTGATCTAATAAATTGATAGCAGACTAGTTGATAGTGATGTTCCACAAAGAACATCATGAGATTTGTCTCATCACCCACATCAATTGGGCTTCACCAACATTCAACAACTAGAGTGTCCTCACCAATTGACATGTGCGGCTTGAAACAAGGCTCCAAACATATGAAATCATCTTGTGGAAAAGCCGTGCAATTCAAAGCACTAGGGTCAAGTGCCCAAGTAGAAGTGGAGCTGCAACTTCTACAAGGGCCTTGCTCTTTCTTTTCCCCATATTGTTGTCCATTGTTTTAGAAGACCCATCATTTGATGAATTTTGTTTAATTGAATTGGTAATGTTGGTGCGATTCTTCTCTAGAATGTGTCAAGTGATCAATTTGCTTCTTCAAACATTTTTGTTTATCATGGCTAGGTCTCTTACAATGTGATCTTCTTGTTCTTAGACTTGTCGCCTTTTGAAGAGGAGGTCTTGGATTTTGCTTTTTCTTGCTATTACAAACCTTCTATTCTTTTGTGTCCTGATTTGCAACTAGGTCATGTGACTTAGAAGATTTTAAAGTACCCATTTGCATGAGCTTATCCCTCTTCTTGATGAGTACAATAGCAAAATCAATAAGAGATGGCACAATCCATGGAATCCTGGAGGGCATCCTTAGTGGCATAGAATGTAGAAACAAAAATTGAGTACTTGGGACCAAGTTTAGAGAGAATATTAAGGATCAACTGAAATTCTTCCTTTTCAAACCCACATTTTCAACTTCAATCTCAAATATGTGAACTTAGAAAATAAGTGCTAAATAGTGTCAAGACCGCTAGGGCTCAAATTGATGACCTCCCAAAGCATATTTTTGCCCAAACAAACTAGCCAAAGTGGTTTACATGTGATTGTAGATATATAAACCATCTTAGATTTTACTAAAATCAAGAAACTACCAAGACCTAGTGCAAGGATAATCACATGAACTCCACTCAACAAATGATTCAAGGATCAGAATAGCTAAAAGGAAAGAGTTGAACATGGCATTCTCTTGTAAAGGAGGAAAAAGAGAATAATAAATCGTAGACAAAAGCAACAAAAAACTGGATATATTAGATTCAAATGTTTCAACACAAAATGACTCTTCCTTCTAAACAAGTAAAATTACCATATTCTAGACTAGCAATTGATTCAACTATTTGGCCCTTATGCCTTAAACATAACTTGTTAAGAGTAATATAGCAGCCACAAACTAAGATAAATGACATAAAAAAGTAGACTGACAACAAAGGCAATGCTACAATCAGTTTGGTAGCCATAGGTTGGATAGATGCTTCTGCTCTTAAGGTGCTTCCTTTTGCCTCGACAACCCCAATTTACACCTCTCTACATGAAATATCAACATCAATTGGTTTTGTGCCTTCTCCTTGAATAACTTCTTTGCAGGGAAGCCACCAACATCACCTCCAATTCCTATTTCCAGAAAATGTACAATTTTATTGGTTTCTATAACTAAAATACATGCTTCTTTTATTGTTTTATTTATCTAAAATGCATGGATACCCGGTCCAAAATTGAATGACATTCTTTTTTCATATTCATAATAAGGGCATATTTCTTTTTTAAATCAAGCTCAATTGATGCCTTAGTTGGCTTTTTGATCATTACTGGTTGCCCATCTTCACTCATCACAAGTACATTGCGAGAGTGCTAGGGTTGTCGCCAACCGTGAAAACGTTTTGAAGCTATCTATTTATTGTGACCTATTTCACACATTGCCCCATTGCAAATGGGGACCACCAATAGTTTGCTTTTTAGGGTTTTGTCTTAGCATTGCAATTTCATAAGTCCATTTCTTTGAGAGTTTGAGGTTATGGTTTTGAGAAATCATCCGAGTCAAATAGGGAATTCAGGCTCAGAATAGTGTTTGGACATCGTCAAAGTGCTTAGAAGACTCGGAGGATGAAAAACGCAATTGCTTAGGGTCAATTCTGACACCTTCCTATTTTTGTGGGATTCTGCTTTTTGATTTTTGGCACTTTAAGACCAATCCGGGAGGTAGCTTTTTTGGCCTGCTTTTTGCTTTTTGCTTTTGTCAGCTTTTCTTGAAAGTTGACCTAGGATTGGGTCCCTTAGGTCATGGCAACAATGTTCCTATCTTCAGAATCAAAAATTTGTGTCTCCAAGTATAAAAACCAAGGGAAAATCTCCAGGCGAGGTTTTGTTCCAGATAAACGTGTTGAGCAAGAAATTCATCCAAGTTTTAGGCAAGGCAATATCTAGGCCATCCACAAGTTCGCCATGGTTTGAAGAACATGGCCTACTAATCTACAAAGTCCGCCCACACTTGGCTTGCAAAGCTCAAACTTTGCCCAAGCATGGCAAGGTAAGCTCAAAGTCTGCCATGGCTTGTTGAGCCTAAAATCCGCCCAAGGTAGGGAATGTCATGGGATTGGCAAAGTCCGCCCTAGAACAAAGAAAGTGGCACAACACCTACCAAGTCCGCCAAGGCAAAAAAGTAGCATGGCACAAGAAGGTCAAACTCCGCCTTGTAATGTCCAAGGACTCATGAAGTCCGCCTTAGCAATGACCAACACATGATGAACTCCGCCTTGTCCAAGAGCACTACAACTTTGCCCTAGCATGAAGCAAAATGACTAAACCATTCTAAAATCCACCAAGAAGAAATCAAGGGGAGATGGCAAAGGGTGTGCCAAGCCCGCCATGCTTTGGCATGACATTGCCAAAGTCCAACCTAAAACAAATGTGACATGAAGACGTCCAAACAACAACAAAATCCGCCCAGCTAGAAAGAAAAGTCACACAACAACCATGAAGCCCGCCTAGGTAAAGTTAGCATGAAGACGATCAAGTTCGCCATGGATAAAATGAAAGTTCGCCATAATTGAAAGATGATCAAGTTTGAAAAGGCTGGAAAAATAAAACTCAACACTTAGAATATTTTTATAATTTTCCAACACTTAGAAGAAATTTTTAAAATATTCAACACTTAGGAAAATTTTCAAAATCAAGACGAATCTAGAAGATTCCGTGCCAACTCTTTCACGGAAAGAATATTTTGGCTAAGGGTGGCACCATGGTGAAAATTATAAACTTTCTCTTGAAAATTTTCAATGAAGATTAAGTTGCCATTTTGGAGGAAATAAAACAGTCCAGGTTCGACGAATCTAAAAAAAAACATGAAGTTGCTAAAGTTGCTAAAATCATCGAACTCTTCAACTCTATATTAAGTTGAACTTGTCACTTTCAATTCATTCTCTCCAAAGTTCGATTGTGAAAAGGTTTTGGCTCTCTCAAGGTTGCAAAAGATAAATTTTTGAAGGAGGACTTTTGAAGATAAAGTAAAATTTCTGAGTTGGAGGACATAATTTCTAGAAAATAATGTGCTTTTTCTGAGTTAAAGACAGAATTTTCAGAATTAAAGGCAGATTTACAGTCAAAAATATAGTTTCGAAGGTTCAAAATCTGAGTTTGACTGATTTCTTTCATCCTTCTTCTATCTTATTCACTTATTCTTGCGAAATTTGCTAAGTGTTTAGCCAAATTCCTCCATTTTCAGTCTGATTTTTCACAGACTGAAAGTGAAATTTTCAAGCAAAAGTTCCAAAAAAATCAGAATTAGGATCTTAAAAGTAATGTCAATTTTCTTCATGTTTGTTGTAGGTTGATGACCACCAAAGGAGGATCTTCAAGAAAAGCTCAGATGAAGTTCACCAATAAAGGATTGTAGTTGGAGTCAAAGATCAATTCCAAGTGGAAAAATGTCACAGACACCAACGTCGGGCATGTGGATTTCAAGGATTTCAAAAGGAGAATGTATGGGCAAGATGGACTCTTGCCAACACCTATTGCTCGCTGGATGATGAGAAATGGCATTGTCCAAGCAGCTGGATTTCCACCGGCTATGGAGTGTGTTGAGTTGATGATCGAGTGTGCCATACATTACAATGCACAAGAAAGACAAATTATTGCACCAGATGGGAGAGTATTGGCTCACCTTGGAGAGTTAGCCATTCAGGAAGCATTTGGGATACCAAATTACGACCGGACTTCCTATAAAACCAAAGAAGACACCAAAAAACTTTATGAGGACCAACTTGAGCTCTGTGCAACAAATGTCAATAAGTTGTGGTTAGAAAAGCCAAGGTCTTCTCTCAAGAAAGTGCCAAAGAAGTTGCTTCGTATTGACTTCAAGGAGGAGTATGGTGACATCATTTTGCTGTTAAATAGAGTAATGGGCAGCCCTCAGGGTACGCCATTTGAAACTTGGATGTACTATTTTATTGATGAAATCACCTCAGGTGTTAAAATGTTCAATTGGTCTCGGATAATCAACAATAATCTTAATGAATAGCTAAAAAATTTGGAAAGGACAAAGTCCTTTTACATGAGCTCCTACATTGTCTACTTGTTGGCTAGAAATTACAGATACACATGATTGATTTGCAGAGGAATGGTAGGTAATGGTGAAAATGAGTTTAAGTCCAATGACTGTTATCCATAGCTGCAACTTAGCGAGAAGACCCACTTCAAAAGGGTAAATGATGCCTTCTTGATGTACATCACTAGGACATTGCAGGGTGGAACTCATCAGAGGCTCACTCAGGAGGCCAAGAGCTTGATAAGCAAGTATGGATCCTGGTTATTCCAGTATCCAAGATTCACATATATAAGAGTTCAAGGATTTACTGGATATCCTTACCGACTTCCGATTTACCCTACCAACAGAATGGTCTTGCTCAAAGTCTTTAGACAATTGGCAACATATTAGGGTTTCCAGAGAACAAAGCAGAAACGACCATTTCCTTTCCATTTTTCATCGGAAATATGCTGGAGTCTTCCCAAACGGCACGGGCAACTGAGAGTGCTAGGTTGGAAATGCAGTGGTATCCATTCACATCTTACCGGTCCAGGGTTGATTTTGATCCTCACAACCATATTGGGACACTAAATGGAAAGAAGTACAGACATAAGGTAGACCTGGAGGATTTTTGGGCAAATGCTGTGGATGAGTTTGATATCAGGAAAAGACTATGGTCTAGATTGCCAATAAGCTTGATCAGAACAATCGAGCTTTTTCGTGTGCCTGACCAGTTAGAGGATGATGGAGAATATGTTCAGCCGTGCTTTGATGAGAATTGGCCTCTTCCTCCTGTGAAATGGTTAGAACCAGAGCTCGCAGATCTAGCCACCTTGATGAGGCCAATTGTTAAGTATTCACAGTGGTGGGTTGATCAGCAAATCCAGGGGCTAAGGTGAAGAAATTTGACCCTTACTTATACCTTGATGGGAAAAATGGAATCATATTCTTCGAATGCAGGAGCGTCCCAAAGTGTCGAACTAATTGAAAGCACTAATTCAAGGAAAAGGAAAGAAGTAGTTTATGACTCCACAAGGTCGAAGGAGAAGAAAATTGTAAACGAGGAACCTGTTCAGAAGAAGCAGAGATCAGAGCCATCCCATTCTGCCACGTCCAGGAATGTGAATGAGCTATTAACTATTGAGGATGAGTCATTGGTTTAAATAAGGATTCCTTCTCCAATCCATGAGAATATTGAATCAATCCAACAGGGCGATGATGAACCCCCATCTCCTACAGGCACGAAAATACTTGAACCAGAAAATGAGATGGATATTTTGGATGAGGAATTTCAAGAGGGAATGATTTTTGCTCTTAGAGGAGTTCAGGATATTCCATGTGAAGGAAGTAATCAGGAAGAGGAAGGCATTGAGCAGCCTACGATTCTTGATTGGTTGAAAGAAAGGTTGAAAATGAACGCACTAGTGGAAATTCAAGAAGAAGATGATATGACTGATTTATTGGCTAGATTAGAGAATGTTACTATAAAGAAGCCAGCCAAGTTTTCCACAATCCAGAGAGATGAAGCCGGCTGCTATTTAGTGCAAATTGCTGTACCAATAGTGGACAAAGCAAAGAAAGATATTACTCCTCAAGAGTATGCAATCACTACTATTGACATGGGATGAACTACAAAGGGTCAAGAGGTTGAGGACTTAGACAATTCAGTCGCTTCCATGAAGGCAAGATTGGAAAAAGAGGTAGTAAAGAAAAGAGAATACAAAAAGGAAATTGAGCGCCTGAAGGAATATATTTAGCACTTGACCAAACCTTTTAATCAAGGCGATTCAGTGGCTCCTCCACTTTTGAATTCTTTGCAGGAAGCGATCAAAGATTTTGAAGAAGAAATGGTAACAGCCAGAGAAACCAAGGAGTTGATGGCGAGCAAAAGTGCAGAAGCAGCCACATTTGTGGAAAGATTAATATTGGCCTATGGACAAACTTCTTTGCTTTCCAGAATTGCAGTCATGGCGGAAGCATGGGATAGCCTTCAGGATGTTTAGGAGAAAATTATCCCGTGCCTTAGAGTGTTGTAAGGAATTCCAAAGCAGGAATTGATTGATGGAAAAGTAATTGCAGCAGGGGCTGCATATGATTTCAACACTTAGTACTAGGCATTGGTTGCACGAAGCGGAGTCTTGGAAAAAGTGAAGGCCGATGGTATCAGAGTTGAGGAATAGATAAGAGAGATTCAGAATAAGATTTTCCTTGTAGCTGCGGATGTACTTGAGAAGGAGACCATCCGAGAAAATGATATGTAGCTGGAAAGTCTAAAGCTCAAAACTCAGGAGATTTTCTTTGCCATCATTGGACTAGTCCTGAAGCAAAATTTGACTAAGGCATTGAATTTCTTGTCCATCCGGGATGCCTTCTAAAAACAGGAATTGGAATGGGAGATTGTTTTTGCTGTGTGTGCAGATGACTTGGACGGATTGGAATTCAAGGTGAATATGTTGCCACATGTCACAATGGAGGAGGTCAGCCCGATGGTGTCTAGATTCATTGAACATACTACCACTCAAGAGGATAGGGATGCGCCTCCTAGAAGATAGCTCCTCGTGCCACTTGTCCTCCATGCACTCGCTATTGATGTTATTTTGGGAAACCCTAATTAGGGTTGTTTTGTCTTAATCTTAGCTGTTGATCTTAGATTGATCTCGGCCTTTCATTTGTTTTTCAAAACTCTATATAAATTCCCATTCTCTCATTTCATAGTGTGAAGAGAGTTTTATGAAATTATTGCTTAGAGCTACTTGGATAATAAAAGTTTATTGTGCAAGAATGCTTGAATCCTTCTTGTTATCATGTGGTTGCATGGTTGCATATCTCCTTTAACATAGAATAAATTTAGAACATAATTTGATTTGCACGCTTGTTAGATGAATGGAAGATTTGATGGTATGGATTGGTGAAACTCTTGGTCATACTTTCTTTGAATGAATGATTTTTGTTCAATGTGTAAAGTTAGCCTGAGCCTATATTGTGAATGCTTTAACTTCTACTTTGAATAAAATATTGTTCTATTGATGGTATTATTCATTGTATGAAAAACTTGAGCACAACCCTAGAAGATTGCACTTACTTTGTGTAGTTGTCATTCATGTGGCGAAGCTAAGTGTTGTTATTGGTTTCACCTAGTCTTTACCATCTCTTGAGTTCTTAGAAGTAGCATAAAACTTCTAAACCCTTATCCTTTTGTTTTTGTTTGAAATTCCAAAAAAAAAAAGAGAAAAAGAGCATTTACTGTTAAATTCATCTAAGTCCTAGCTTATGAATGATTTTTAAGTGTAAGTCCCCCTTGTATTTCAGCATACATAACCAAGGAAGCTATCCAACATAAAGTCGCCCGTTCGCACATATAAACCTTGCAGTTGCTGTGTGGTCTTTCTTGTAATCTTGGCACACATAGTGATTTTGTTGAAGAGAGGGTAGAGTGTCCTAGACATTTTATTCTAATGTTCGGTGAATGATAAAACGTATACCAACACTATTGAACCTTTCTTCTAGCATAAGGTGGGTCTGTTTTCTCCTTGTTGTCACCTGCCACCCTTGGAAAGATCTTGCTTAGAAAAAGTAATTGAAAGAATAGGGAACAAATGGAAATTGTAGAGAATATTAAGAGAGTGGGGATTGGGAGAAACAAACCATAAATAGAGATTAGAGGCAAATAACCAAGGGATCATCTGATAAGACCAGTTGCCAAACATCATCAGCTATATTTTGTTGATGTATTATAATTGGATGCCTTGATTTCCTTTGATGTGCTAATGATGAGGTTCAAAGCTGAACTATAATTTTAGAGGATAGTCCACATGCGGTCAAATAATTTGATTATCCTCCACATAGTGCAAAAATTTTAGGATAGGGAATAAAGAATCTGAAGGGTCCTTGAGAAGAAGGGGTTAGATGCAATTGTGTCCTTTAAACTAGACTGATTGCTAAAGAGGGAGGGACATACTCAATACTGGCCTGGGAATTGCTTTAAGCCAATTGAGTTAGATTTTGGTTGGAAGTCTTGAGCTTCTCTAAGGGTGCTCTCAAGTCTCCTACTAAGCGTCCAACCATTAGACATTGCATTAATTATCAATTGTGAATCTCCCTCAACTTGAGGACCTTGAGAGTGGGCAAACTTCAATCTCTCTATCAGGCCAATGACTTTGATACTTTAATACCTTTAAGTATTTAGATCAATCTGTCCCCTTTAAAAGGCCATTGTGATCTCTAAGTATACATCCAGCCCCAACCAAGCCATAAATCCCTTAAGATGCATTCTCAATTTTTTTAATTAAACAAATCTTGGGAAAAGGGAAGACCAATTCACCAGTTCTCTGTAGGCCTTGGTCTCTCATACCCCATTAATGGGGAGGTCATTGAGTTTCTCTTTAATTGCTATACAATTTAAAACTATAGCTATCACACTTAGTACTATTGACATCAAGGTTCTTGTATCGTAATGAAATATATTTGCAATATTTACAAAATGAATTTGGAACATATTTCCTGCTTGGTTTTCTATGATCACATAGTTGTACAATGTAAATTTACTGTGGTTATTTTTATGCTATGTGCAAACTTCATTACATATATTTACATTCCTACTGTATCATAAAATCCTTTCAAGTTTCAATTGCTTAAGGTGCAAGGATTTACTTATGATTAGGCGACCATTACATTAAGGATCAAATCTCTCAAGTGAGATTGAACCCTTTGATCATTATTAAGTGTGTTTCAGTGACACTATCTGCTCTTGCCTAAATGTTAACTTGAAACTTACAACCTTATATTTATACACATATTTGAGTAGAAATGGCAGCAAAACTGAGATGCCAGTCTCATTTTGACTTAAATAAAAATATTGGGAGAATATCATAAGCGTTATTACAAAGTTGAACTAATTTGTTTTTTCAACTCACAATTGTACTTTTTGCAACTGTATATAGAAAAGTTAAGCATTGGTGACCTGATGCATTAGTTTCTGTAATGCATGCAGCCTGTTACTTGGATGAGTTTGGTGCTATTGATCATTACTGGAGCTGGATTGATTATCTACTATGATCGGGAAAAAAAGCGCCGTATTGAAGGTAGATTGCCAATGGTGAGTAGGGATGTCTAAATGTGTAGATCTAGTGGAAAAGCTTGAGAATAACTTTATTTCTGACAGAATGGATTGCAAAAATATATATTTTTTGGCTTGCATTACCTTTTGCTGTTCATTACTGACAAACATTTCATACCATTCAAATGTGGCTATAATCGTATTTGAGTTCTTGATGTTTGACGATTTTTGTAATCAGCAAGAGGGATGCATTTTCAAATATCACATATATTATGCTTAAAAAAATTAGATAAGGGGAGATGGTGTTATGTATTCACGTGAAGTTTGTCATATTGCCATCTACATGGTATATGTATACTACCATAGCATTGCAGGCTTCTTCTGAATGATGATCATGTTTAGCCATTTATTTATTTTTCAATTTTTGGTGATATAGGCAATAGGCACTTGTGGGTTTTCAAGCACAAAAAAAGCCAGGAAAGTTGTCTCATGCTGGAAACTATTATTAAGTTGCTCTCATTGTCTCACTTGGTTAACTACAAAATGCACTAAAGGCCTCCATTTTTCACAAATGACTGAAAGAGACAAACTTCAAAAACCCAAATGGTATGGGCCAATTTATTGAATCTTGGCCTTCTATCACATATATTATGTTTAAAAAAATTAGGTAAGGGGAGATGGTGTTATGTATTCACGTGAAGTTTATCATATTGCCATCTACATGGTATATGTATACTACCATAGCATTGCAGTCTTCTTCTGAATGATGATCATGTTTAGTCTTTTATTTATTTTTCAATTTTTTGTTATATAGGCAATAGGCGCTTGTGGCCTTTTAAGCACAAAAAAAGCCAGAAAAGTTGTCTCATGCTGGAAAATATTATTAAGTTGTTCTCATTGTCTCACTTGGTTAACTACAAAATGCACTAAAGGCCTCCATTTTCACAAATGACTGAGAGAGACAAACTTCAAAAACGCAAATGGCATGGGCCAATTTAGTGAATCTTGGCCTTTAGAAATCTATGCTGTGCTAAAGCCTCACAAAAATAATGCCTGAGTGATGGAGAAAATGTTAGGTGGGAAATAAAATCTCACTTATAAATATATATATATTTTTCCTCCTTTTTCCTCGTCACCGTTTGCTCATATCATGTCCACACTTTCATTTAACAAAAAGGATTATATATATTTTGAATAAGATATTTATTTAATTATCTTATTCAAAATATCATATATATATATATATATGTTTGCTTGCCACTCTCTACTCATATCAGACAAAAACAAATTTCTTATTGAAAATAGATATAATCCTTTTTGTTAAATGAAATTTGTGAAAGTGTGAAAATGATCAATTTTTTTTTATCCAAATACCTTTTATGCAATTTGGTTATATGGAATTTCAAAGCCTAATGCTTCTAATGAAATATTTTGGAAAAGAGCCTAAAACCTAGAAGGATGGAATGGCAGGTATAATGGGCTCATGACACTATTGCATGGGTTTCCATTACAATTTTATTTTTTTTGTGCTACAGGGCACGGAATGGACAATGGCAGGGTGTGGAAGGTTATGGTGTCAATGTAAACAATCTTAAAGTGTGTCATGGTTTCTTCCATCTGTTGATATTGCTGCGGATTTGTTCATGCAAGGCTGAATCACTATGTACAGTTTCAATGTTTTCTCTTCTTTTGGTTTGCTGCTTACATATCTGAGTAAGTAAAATAATGGTTGCACAAAGAGTGGTGAATGGTAAGTAAAGCATGAGTGGCAGGCTTAAAATTTTCTTTTGTTCATGAGCACTGGAACAAGCTGTGGGCCGATCCCCTTGTAAGGACTGTTGCCAACACCCTGGGGATCATGACTCCCATGGGCCATGCCTCAAAAATGTAACAGTTCCTATGCCACTGTAATGTCCCCTTCTCATCAGTGATCAGCATTGCAGTTCATCAGTCTATTCCGGAACCCGTAGACTGGAATGAGGTGAAAATTAGGGTTTCTTGGCTTGGAGTTTTGTGGCATTTCATATTATTTACTATTTTTAGTAAATGCTAGTTGTGGCAGTTGCAGTTGTCCATTCTTAATCCTTGGCAGTTGGAGCAGTTGTTATATTTTGGTTTGGTCTTCAGTTGGCAAAAAAATATTTAATTAATGGCTTTTTGTTCTAATTCACTGTTGACCCCCACCTTGGCCCAAGGAGATAACTTATTTGTTTTAAAGTGGGGCCATGAAAGGGTACGCCTTCATCATAAATTTAATTAGTCTTATTCAAATATTTCGTCATCTTCAAAAGTGGACGCCATTTTTTATATTTTTGAATAAAGTGATTTTCTATGAGGCCTTTTGGGACGCCACCTTGTGAAGTTGAATGGTTTTTGGAAATTGAAGGGTCTCCTGTGTCTCTTGGTCTGCTTCTTAGGCATTTTAAGAGTTTGTTAGCTCTTATTTATTGAAGGCTTTTGCTCCAGCATTTCATCCATGAAAATTAAGCTAAAGTTATGATGTCGAAATGACAATTGACATATTGCTTCGAGGAAGTCTACCTCCTAGCCTCTCATCTAATTTCATGTTTGCAATATAGCACCTAGTTGGCTACATTGCTGCTTCTCAACTTCAGACTAGCAGATTGAGCATCAAAGATTGAAGAATTTTGGAGATTTTGGTAATTTTGGTTTGCTGTTTCATCAACTGCTGAAAGTGATTTTTATTCATGGCTTATTTTCCAGCTTGAATTTCGTTCTGGGTATTTAACCAATCTGTTTGTTGACCTTGGGCGACTATTCATGCAAGTTTTGAGATTTTAATTTGAAGTGTCTGATTTTTAAATAAAATCGCCCCTCCCAAGAGGGCCGTACCATCTCATGTGCATTGGGAATTGTGCAAGTAAAAAAATAAGTTGGAGTTGCTGCTGTTTGGTGCTTGGTTTTTGGGCGCCTACCTCTTGAGAAACATTTGCAAAAGATTTCAGTCAATTCGGAGGTGAAACGAATTTTTGGCTTATACTTCAGTATTTGAGTGTTATATCATTGTAGAAGTTCATACTTGTATCTAAGGTTCATTCCTTATCAATTGTACTTGGTAATTTGCAGAGTTTTATTTGTAAGGTTGAGATTAAGCATTACTAATCCAACCATTTCTTTCATTTCTGCAATTTACTTTCTGTTTATCATTAAATTACCCCTGGATGGTTTACCGCCAGTGTGGACAATCTATTTGTAACACTCTTATACCCACTTCACAGTGGTGAATCCCCACAGCTCTGTGGATGCTCGCCGCAGCGGATGAATTGTGCTTAATTGTAATTTTCCCCCCACTGTTTGGTGGTAGTGAGGAAATGTTTTCTATGGCTGGTTATCCGCCTAACAGTTTATAATTTCAATTTTCTAGACTCCGTCATATGTTAGCACCTCGCCCTTAGTGGGATCTTGAGTGCACATTCTTGACGTTGAGTAGTTCTTCAATTCAAGTTCAGTTTCTTCCATTCAAGTTCAGTTTTCAGTTTGAGGCTAACGCTAATCCAATCATCTATTGCTGGTTATTTTGTGTTACTTCTTCAAAAAAATTGGTTAGCATATTTCGTTGTATCAGAGCGTAATAACTCTACCATCCTCAGGATGTACCGTTTTGGTTAACCGATGAGCGAAAGAGATTATCGTTGCTACACTAGAAGTCGCCAGAAATCAGTTTCAAATTTCCCAATCGCCTCCGTGTAGCGTATACCTTCTAAAGCCCTAAGAGAGAGCTTGCAAAACAGCGCGGAAGGTTCGTGATAATCTCAGCTTGAAGGACGCCACGCCTGTAATAATGTCAGACGCTGTAAGGAGAGATAATGAAGAGAGGGATAGAGTGGAGAAGAAGTTTGATGGGATGATAGACATGATGTTCCGATTGTTGTCCAAATTGGATCAGCAAGCAGCTCAAAATATTATTCAGCCCCAAAATAACTCAGCTGGAGAAAGTAGTGGAGTTAATGGGAATAATATTAGTGGCAGTCCTGAGGTGAATACAAGAGACAGAAGTGTAGGTCAGCATACTGCAATTCATAGTGGGTCATCCTCTAGACCCCTTTTTCCTGTCTTTAAACCAAGGGAAGAGCAACAACCAGTTGAAGCTGCTCCAAACTTTGCTGATGATGCTCGTCAAGCTTACATGGAGTACGTTTCTTTACCTCTTGATTTGAGAGGTGCTTGGACCTTTGACCAATTCATGAATCAAAGGAGCCGAAGAAATGGAGGAAGGACTGAACAACGTCCTATGGCACCTAGCAATGATTTCTACCAAGCATTGGGAAAGATCACTATGGAACATTTTGATGGTAGTAACAAGTGTACAGCCAGATCATGGGTACAAAAGTTAGATAACTACCTCTCTCTTAGACCTATGCTAGAAGAAGATGCTATCAAATTTGCTACTTTGCATTTAGATGGCATACATGAATGGTGGACTCACGGTTTGGTCACTCTTGGCCATAACCTTATTCGCACATATGGAGAGTTTACCAATAAGCTGATTGAGAGATTTGACACCAAAGATCCGGAATTGAAATTTAGAGAATTGGCACAATTGAAACAGCAAGGATCTTTAGAAAGTTATGTGGTTGATTTTTAGAGGTTGTCAGTAATGGTGCCAAACATTACTGAAAGAAGACTTGTAGTTCTCTTTGCTAAAGGTTTAATGGAGCCCTTGAAGGGGTGGGTCAAAGCATTTGATCCTCCAACACTAGATGAAGCTATCAAGAAAGCTAGGAGCATGGAGTTGGCAGCCCCAAGGCCTAAATTTCACTCAAAACCATTCAGCCATAAGAAAGATAAAAAGCCTTCTTCAAATCTGCCCAAGAAGTTTCCACCAAGGTTGTCCGAAGAGCTCAAAGAACAGCTTAGAAAGGATGGAGTTTGCTTCACTTGTCGTGAGCCTTGGGTGAAAGGCCACCGTTGCTATGGAAGAGGCAAAGTAGTTCGAAGGGAGGGCTATTCTGATTATGGATCAGAATCTGATTCGTCTGATCAGCAATACGAATCAGCAAGTAGTGAAGGTGAAGAAGTTCAAGAAGACAAGTCCGAAGAAGTTGGAGATAGTAGTGCTTTTGCACAACTATCTAGTTTTCAAAAGAATGAATCTTTTAGGGTTCATGGAGTTGTAAATTCACAAAGGATAGTTGCCCTAATTGATACTGGAGCAACTCACAATTTTATTGATGAAGGGCTAGTTGCTAGAAAAGGTTTAAAGACTGAAGATTTTGATGGTTTCAAAGTAATGGTTGCTGATGGTTTCACTATGTCTTGCACAAGGAGAATTCCTAATCTATCTTTGCAATTAGGGAATCATGAAATTAAGGATGATTTTTATGTGGTGGGTATAGGAGACACTGATGTTGTGTTGGCATACAATGGCTGCGATCTCTTGGTGAGATCACATTGAATTTGCAAACCATGGAGCTGAAATTTCAGTCTAATGGAAGGAAGGTTGTTTTAAGAGGGATGTCAAATGGAGGCCCTCGAATTGTTTCTTTGAAAAGGATGGAAAGGCTGATCCGCCATGATCAGGTTGAATGGGCTGCTGAATGTATGGTTTTACCAGCTGATCCGGTTGAGGAAAAAAGGCAATATCATCCTGATATTCAAGCCTTACTTTCAAAGAAAAGTAAAGTCTTTGGAAGCTTACCTCCTGGAAGACCTCCTGAAAGAGGTTCTGAGCATGTGATTGAGTTAGAAGAGGGAGCAAAACCTGTCATTACTACACCTTACCGCTATCCAAAGAGGCAGAAAGATGAAATTGAAAAAGCCATCAAGGAGCTGTTGGAAAGTGGTTTTATTAGACCAAGCAAGAGTCCATTTGCTTCAGCAGTAGTGCTGGTCAAAAAGAAAGATGGTACAATGCGTATGTGTGTTGACTATCGCGCATTAAATCAGAAAACCATCAAGAATAGATATCCTATCCCTAGGATTGATGAGCTCATTGATGAGCTCCATGGGGCAATGTTCTTCTCAAAGATTGATCTTCGTTCAGGATATCACCAAATCAGAATGAGGGAGGAGGATATAGAAAAGACAGCATTTAGATGCCACTTTGGGCATTTTGAATTTCTTGTCATGCCTTTGGTTTGACAAATGCTCCAGCCACATTCCAATCTTGTATGAACAAGATTTTTAGACAGCAGTTGAGGAAGTTTGTGCTCATCTTCTTCGACGATATTCTCATATTCAGTAAGTCATGGGAAGAGCACCTTAAGCATTTGGAAGAAGTGCTTAACATTTTAGAGGCGGAATGTTTATTCGCCAAAGAGTCAAAGTGTGAGTTTGGGATGGAAGAACTTTTATACCTTGGCCACATTATCAGCTCAAAGGGTGTGAAAGTGGATCCAGAAAAGATAAGGGCCATTCTTGATTGGCCAACTCCAAAGACTATTTCTCATTTGAGAGGGTTTTTAGGGTTATGTGGATTCTATAGAAGATTTGTAAAAGGTTATTCTCATCAAGCAGCACCTTTGACGGATCTTACAAAGAAAGGAGCTTTTCTTTGGACTAAGCAAGCACAAGAGGTTTTTGATAAGTTTAAACAAATCATGAGTTCGTGTCCTGTGTTGGCACTTCCGGATTTTTCAAAACCTTTTGAATTACAATGTGATGCTTCAGGAGAAGGAGTTGGAGCTGTCCTAATGCAAGACAAACACCCTATTGTCTTCGAGAGCAGAAAGTTGAGAGGGGCAGAAAAAACTTATTCTATTTATGACAAAGAGATGCTTGCCATCATGCATGCTTTGTCTAAATTCCGTCAATACTTGGTGGGAAGTAAATTTGTTGTTAAGACTGATCACAACAGTCTTAAACATTTTATGCGCCAAAAGGAATTGAATGAAAGGCAGCAAAAATGGGTAAGTAAACTCCAAGCATATGACTTTGACATTGAATATGTCAAAGGAAAAAATAATATAGTGGCTGATGCTCTTTCTAGAAGGCCTTATTTGCAGTCAATTTGTGAGTTATCAGCTGATTGGAAGGAATTAATTGCTGCTGATTATGTTAAAAATCAGTTTGCAACCAGCTTGTTAGAAGGTCATTTGGTTGATGGAAGGTATAAGTTGGTTGATGGATTAATTTATTATAAAGATAGAATCTTTTTAGTGCAAGAATCTAAGCTTAAGAAAAAGATTCTACAATCTTTTCATGATGTTCCCCTTGCTGGTCATCAAGGGATTTTCAAGACTTATAAGCAGATTCGTGAAAGATTCACTTGGAAAGGTTTGAAAGAAGAAGTCTTGAACTACATTAGAGAGTGTCCTATTTGTCAAAGAAATAAAAATGAACACTCTCATCCTGCTGGTCTACTTCAGCCCTTGCCCATTCCAAATCAGAAGTGGGAAAGTATTGCCATGGACTTTATCACGGGGTTGCCCAAGGTGCAAGGACGTGATCGTATATTTGTTGTGGTTGATAGACTAACTAAATTTGCTCATTTCTTTGCTGTTACCACTTCATTTACAGCAGCTCAAGTGGCTGAGTTGTTTTTTAGAGAGGTGTTCTGTTTGCATGGGTTGCCTAAAACTATTGTTAGTGATAGGGACAGCAAGTTCCTAAGTGTTTTTTGGCAGGAGATCTTCAGATTGAGTGGGACAGTGCTTACTCCAAGCACAAGTTATCACCCACAAACAGATGTGCAATCAGAAATTGTTAACAAGTGGTTAGAGGGCTACCTAAGGAACTATGTTTCAGGACAGCAGCGAGCTTGGATTAAATGGCTTCATTTAGGAGAGTATTGTTACAACTCTTCTTATCACATGTCCATTAAGATGTCTCCTTTTAAGGCACTTTATGGTTATGAGGCTACTAATTTTGTTGATTTAGTGTTCGGTGATAGTAGAGCCCCACAAGCACTGGATATGTTACAACAAAGCCAAGACATCTTGAAAACTCTTAAGGAAAATCTGCAACAAGCTCAAAATCAGCAGAAGTTATATGCTGATCAGCAGCGTGTGGAAAGGTCTTTTGAAGTTGGGGACATGGTCTATTTGAGGCTTCAGCCATATAGACAATCTTCTCTCAAGAAGAGTGGTGCAGAAAAGTTGAAGCCACGCTTTTATGGTCCTTTCAAAATCACCAAAAGGATTGGTGAAGTTGCTTATGAGTTGGAACTTCCAGCTGAAAGCAAAATACATAATGTTTTTCATGTGTCTCGCCTCAAGAAGGCAATTGGACACAATGTGGTGGCTACATCAGAATTACCTCCATTGGATGAGGAAGGTCATTTAGTGTTGGTTCCAGAAGAGATCCTTGACACTAGAGAACGTTCTTTGAGAAGAAGGACAATCAAAGAATATTTGGTTAGATGGAGGAATTTGCCTATTGAAGATGCTACGTGGGAAGGTGAACAGATTTTGTTGCATCCATCTTTGCAGTTGCTTGGGGACAAGCAATTTCGAGGAGGGCGGACTGTAATGTCCCCTTCTTATCAGTGATCAGCTTTGCAGTTCTTCAGTCTATTCCGGAACCCGTAGACTGGGATGAGGTGAAAATTAGGGTTTCTTGGGCTTGGTTTTCTGTGGCATTCATATTATTTACTATTTTTAGTAAATGCTAATTGTGGCAGTTGCAGTTGTCTATTCTTAATCCTTAGCAGTTGGAGCAGTGTCATATTTTTGGTTTGGTCTTCAGTTGGCAAAATTAATGGCATTTTATTCTATTTCACTGTTGACCCCCACCTTGGCCTAAGGAGTTAACATAAAGTTGTTTTAAAGTGGGGCCATGAAGGGTACGCCCTCATCAAAAGATTAATTAATCTTTATTCAAATATTTTATATTTTTGAATTTATGCTTGGAGGAAAGTGGACGCCACTTTATGAGGAATATATTTTTATGAAATTTGAAAATAAGGAGAATTCAAATAGTTGTCTTTTGGCGTACCATTGAGGAAGTTGAAGAGTTTCTCAATTCTTATAAAATGAAGACATGACTCCAGCATTTGATATCCATCAATTACCTTACTGTTATGCTGTCAAAATGACTATGGACATTTTGCTATTGCTTCGAGGATGCTACCTCCTAGCCCATTCCCAATTTCGTGTTTGAAATACAACACCTAGTTGGAACATTGCTGCTTCTCACATCAGACTAGCAGATTGAGCAATAAAGGTTGAGAATTTTGGTGAATTCTACAGTTTTGAAGTTCCTGGTTTTGCTACAGCTGACGCTGTTTTCTGTTCATATCTTGCTGAGTGATTTTTATTTAGTTCTGGGTGTTTGAGCAATCTAATTGTTGACTGGAGGCGCCAACTTCCACCAAAAATCAGATTTTATTTTGAAGTTGTTGATTTTATATTGCAAAGTCGATTTTCTCAAGGGGCCGTACCATTTAGAGCTGCATTGGAATTCGTGCCAAATAAATTAAGGACTTTGGTTGCTGTTTCTGGATTCTAACTTGGGCGCCAGACTTGTATGGTGCATTTGCAACTCGTTTCACGTCATTCGGAGAAGAATTGAGTGAGTTATGAAGATTTCATTGATTCTCATAGTTGCAGATTGATATTTCCAGTTTCACAGTTTTGTATCAGATTGTAGTAGTTCTGATTTCTGATTTATTATCTGCTGTTAGAAAGTTCTACAAACATTGAAAAACATCTATCCATCTTGTGTTTGAAGATTATTGTAATTTCTAAGTAATTTTGCAGCTTATTATTCATTTGTACAAACTGCAAACAGTAGTACTGTTCCAGTTTTTAATTGCTGCAATTTCTTTCTGTATCTTCTCACATAAGTCCCCTGGATGGTTTACCGCCAGTGTGGTTAATTTTATTGTAATAACTTATACCCACTCATAGTGGTGAATTGTCGTCCCTTCTCGCTGACATCTCTCGTGACGACAGGATCGCTCTATCATACTCCACCCTCGTGAGGCCGCATGGACTGGATCTGTAGGGTCACTTCTGAGCTTGGCTCAGCCTTCAGCCAGGGATTGATCGCTTGTTCGCTCTCGCTCGGACGGAGGATATTTGCGTATCTGCTATTTTAGCGCTCTTGGCAAAGGGCAGGGGACCATCATGCTTTTAGCAGCTTGGTCATGGGCGATCAGGAATCACGCCGTAGTCCTCGCCGAAGATCGTATCGATCAAGAAATCCAAGTTAGAAATAAGGAGATTTAATATTTGATCGCATTGATTAAATATTAATTAATTAACGCGATAATATAAAGTTATAATTTAATATTATAACTTAAGTGATTTTCCTGTTGGGTGCTACCAACATCGAAAGGGGCCAAAAGGGATTGGTTAAAATATTTAAATATCCAGTGGGGAAACTATGGAGAATGGAAAATATTAAAATATGAATATTTCATTAAAACCCTATTTTCAAGGGAATCGCACTTTTCAGTGTATTTGAGGATTTGCCTTGGGAATTGAGCCCATTATGAGATTATTGAGTTTGATATTGATCAATTTTTGGTCTGAGCCTGGGACTTAGGGTTTCACGTTCGATTCCTTGGAGAACGAGCCATCTCCAGCGGAAAGCAGTTCAGAGAGTGTGCAATATCACTCGATTTATTGCCTACAGAGGTTTTCTTATTCAGAGGAAACTACAGAGCTTTCAGTGATTGTTATTTGTCAGAGATTCTTTAGTTATTGCATCCAGTTATCATCTGTTACCTTGGGCGCACCATTTACAGAGGTTTATACATTGAAATTTGTGAAGGCCGTACAAATTGATTGCTGGTCTGACAGGCCGTACTTGCACAGCAGGCCGTACTTCTCTCTTAACACGTGTTTTCATCCTTCTGGGTGAAACGCCTATTACACTGGTTCCAGAATACCTTCCTTGGAGGCGCCAACTTACTGGGAGTCTTCAGAGATCATCATTTCGCAGGAGAGGAGCATTCATTCATTGGGCCGTACAAATCTGTACTTCTGTACCAGCAAAATACCAGGTTTTTGAATCTTGAAAATTCTTCATTTTATACATTGCATGCTTCTGGGTATTATTGTAATCAATTGAAAAGTCGAATAAAGGAGACTGGCATTGATATTGTTGCATTTCCAGAGCTTTTAGATTTTATTTGAATTTATTGCCATTTATTATCAAAATCGTACCTTTTCAATATTGCATCAAAAACACAAAAAAAATGCAAAAACCCTAAAACGTCAGAAAAACATTAAAAATCTATCGGCTAAGTTAGGGGAAACAGTGGGTTTCTACATGAATCCCCACAAATTGCGGGATGCCCGGCCAAGTAGCCGATGAACTTCCAGCCACAATCTTTTCCCCCAATCGCTTGGTGGTAGCGTGAATTGTTTCTCATGGCTGGTTATCCACTATAGTTTTAATTTCACTTGTACTCCGCCATATGTTAGCACCTCGCCTCTGGGATCTTGAGTGCACATTCTTGATGTTGAGTAGTTCTTCTATTCAAGTTCAGTTTCTTCAGTTCAAGTTCAGTATCTTCCATTCAAGTTCAGATTTTGATTTGAGGCTAACGCTAATCCAATCATCTATTGCTGGTTATTTTGTGTTATTCCTTCAAAAAAATTGGTTAGCATATTTCAATCCCTAATCTACAGGAGGCGATGCAGAAGACATGTAGTATGGAACTTGCAGCACCTCGCAGCAAGTTTTCTTTTGGTTCATCGTCATATTGGAGGCCTAACAAATCATTTGATAAGAAGAAAGACAAATCTGATTCAAAGAAGAAGAGTGCACCACCTTTTGATCGTGAAACTTTGAATGATTTGCGCAAGAAAAGGTTATGTTTTGTGTAAGGCCCCATATGATGAAAAACATGTGTGTCCTCTTCGTCCTAAGGTAAAAAGTAACCAAATGGAATGGTTTTATGAGGGTGAAGAACATTCTGATTCATCAGACCAGCAAGCAGACTCAGAGCATTCAAATGATGAGAAATTTGAAAATGACAGTGGAAGTGATGGTGAAAAGAAGCTACAGGAGGCACACTTGACTAGTCTTCAGAGAGATGGCTCTTTCAGGCTACATGGGCTCCTAGCTGGTCAGAAAGTCATAACTCTACTAGACACAGGAGCAACGCATATTTTTATAGATGCACGTTTGGTAGAGAGACGTGGCATAGAGACAGAGGAGTTTGAGGGTATTAGAGTCAAGGTAGCTGATGGGTACACCCTCAAATGTGACAGGAAAATATCAGACCTCCCTATGCAGCTCAATAATTATGAATTTAAGGCAGACTTTTATGTAGTTAACATGGGAGATATTGATGTAGTACTTGGTATGGCATGGCTTCATGATTTGGGTGAGTTCACACTTAATCTTCGTGACATGGAGATGAAGTTCAAATTCAATGGGAAGCCACATGTGATAAAGGCTATCAGGGAACGCAACTTGAGAGTTGTATCTTTAAGACGAATGGAGAGGCTCGTTTGTCATGATATGGTTGATTGGCCTACTAAATGTATGTTGTTGCTAGCACAACAGGAGCAGCAAAAGCATGATTACCATCCTGACATTCAGGAATTGGGAATTCAACACTTTAAAGTGTTTAGTGATATTCCACCTGGTAGACCTCCAGACAGGCGCATTGAGCATATTATCGAGTTGGAGGAGGGCGCAAAGCCCATTATGATTACTCCTTATAGACATTTGAATCGTCTCAAAGATGAAATAGAGAAGACCATTAGTGAGTTGCAAGCTATAGGGCATATCGGACCTAGCAAGTCACCTTTTGCTTCATTTGTGGTATTGATGAAGAAAAAGGATGGGTCACTCAGAATGTGTATAGACTATCGCTAGCTAAACAAGAGAGCAATAAAAAACAGGTATCCTATACCCCGCATAGATTAGTTGATTGATGAGTTGCACAGAGCATGCTACTTCACTAAAATTGACTTGAGATCCGGGTACCATCAGATTCGGATGAGAGAGCAGGATATAGAAAAAACTACTTTTAGATGCCATCGTGGTCATTTCGAGTTCTTGGTTATGCCGTTTGGTTTAACCAACGCTCCTGCCACCTTTCAGGCCACGATGAACAGGGTTTTAGTTCTCAGCTGCGGAGATATGTCTTGGTCTTCTTTGATGATATCCTAGTGTACAACAGGACATGGGAGGAGCATTTAGCTTATTGGGATACAATCTTGAGCATTTAGGATGGGGAGTCCTTATATGCTAAGGAGTCCAAATGTGTGTTAGGCATGACTGAGTTATTGTATCTTGGCCACTCATCAGTGCGGATGGAGTTCGGATGGACCCTGAAAAGGTTCGAGCTATACTTGAGTGGCCAGTACCAGAGAACCTCACCCAGCTTAGAGGATTCATTGGGTTATGCGCTTTCTACAGGCGGTTTGCCAATGGGTTCTCTCAACACACAACACCCCTTATTGATTTGACAAAAAAGGGGGCATTTGTTTGGTCACCACAGGCCTAGGAGTCATAGTTGGAAAACTCGCCCCAACAAAAAACTCGCCAAGGGAAAAATTGGAGAGTTTTTAAAAACTCACCAAAAACTCGGCAAAAAACTCGGGAAATGAAAAAATTGCTTAATTTTCATTAAAAACACATTTTTTTTGCAAAATTCAATGACAAGATGAATCCAATGAATCCATAAATGAGTACAAAAGTGTTTTCTATTAATTTTGATTGACTTTAATGTAAATTGATTACAAAATTGCATTCTCATGCGGAATCCCGATGGCTAAAAGCTTGAAAGTCTGATACATGAAAACAGTAAAACTAGAACTAGAAGCAAATACTAAACAACAACTAAATACAACATGCTAGGCTTTCCTCTTCCCTAGTCTAGCAACAGCTAGGGAAGAAGGGGTGGGTCCTCTAGTCCTGCCGCGTGTGCGTGGTGCTAGTGGTGGTGGCTGCGGTGCTACTGCTGCTGGCTCTGGCTGGATCTCATCCAACCCTACATCTCCGACTCCTGATGCACCCACATCCTCCATTGCCTCTCTCTCAAAGTCAAGGATTTCATCTGCGCTAAACAATGGAGGCTGCTCCTCTCGCCCTGTCCAATCACTATAAGGATCTATCTCATCTAAGTCAATAGGATCCTGTGATTTTTCTTCAACTCTCTTTATGCGCAACCGAAGGTTGTATTGCACAAAGACCAAGTCATTGAGGCGCTTTTGTGTTAACTTGTTCCTCTTTTTCGTGTGAATGGACTCGAACAAGCTCCAATTGCGCTCACAATTGGATGCACTACAAGGCTGACATAGAATGCGGAGGGCAATTTTTTGTAGATTTGGGGTTTTTCCACCCCAATTTTTCCACCAAACATCTGCAAAAAAAAAAAGAAAATTGAAGAGTTAGAAAACAAAGTCAAAGACTCAAAAGTCAAAAGTCAAAACACATTTTATCAAATTCTAAGATGCATGTGAAATAAACTTAAAATTTAAAGACTCCGAATTTTATACCTGGTGGCAGAGTGGTTCTTCCTCTAACAGCTAGCTCCGAAGAAAAGAGATTACCAATTGCCTCCCTATATATATCCATCTCCTTGACGATGAGGTCTCTCACTGCAACCTCGGATTCCATCCTCTGAATGCATGTTGTGAGCCCCTCCCTAACCTCTCCATTAGGATCATAGAAGCTCTCTGAAAAGATATAAGAAGGGTTGAGGAAGTACCCTACTGCATGGATGGGTTGGTGGAGTTGATTGTTCCACCTCCTATCAACAATCTCCCATATGGGATCAAATTTGAGGCTGTCCCCCATGTAATAACTTTTGATGGCCTCCTTGGCCCTATCCATGGCCTCATAAATGTATCCCATTGGGTTTTCATCCCCATCTACCAAGCGGAGGACTCTAACCAAGGGCTCCGACACCTAGATTAAAAATACAAAAAGATCAAAGTTAGAAATTTATAATGAAAGGCTTAAAGTTAAATTAAAAAATATATATTTATATTCAACTTGAGATTAAAATTAAAATCAAAGTTTTGAAGTTACCCTCACGATCTCTGTAGCTTTTTGTGCAAACAAGGGGTCGAAGACTATTGCAGAAATTCTATCTCCTTCGGCCTTCTTTGAATATGAGGAGTCATTCCATGCTTGACTCACGAACATTTGTTTTAGAGAGCCCAAAGAATCCAAAATGCTTTGCAACGTTAGGAAAATTGTTGCAAACCTTGTGGCACCCGATCTCACCAACTCCTTCCCTTGCGTATGCTCTCTCATCAAACTAAGAACCCAAGGGTGATTGTAGATATATTTTGTGATGCTCCTTGCATCATCTACAATCGGTGCCACCCAAACAAGTTTGCCTATGTCCTCCAAAAGAAGGTCAAGGCAATGAGCCGCACAAGGTGACCAAAAGAGTGATGGATGTCTACTCTCAAGCATCCTTCCAGCTGCCACATACGCTGCTGCATTATCTGTGATGACTTGCACCACATTAGCAATCCCCACCTCCATCACAACTTCATCCAACAACGTACACAATGTATCTGCAGTTTTTATCCTGTTGGAAGCATCCACCGACTTCCAAAACACAACTTCACCTTTGGAAGCAACCAAAAAATTAAGGATGGTGCGGTTTCTCCCATCCGTCCACCCATCAGAAAGAATTGAGCAGCCAAATTTCTTCCATTTAGTTTTTTGCTCTTCCACCACATGCATTGCCCTTTCGGTTGCATTTGTGAGCAAACTGCAAGTACAAAGTAAAATAATTAAATAAGTACAAAATTGTAAGTTTTAAACAAAAAATAGCTTGAATTCAACATAAATAATAAAGTAATTTAAATTTTAAATTAAAGAACATAAAATTTAAGTTGACTTGTCACTTACCTCCCACTCAAATCTTTGCGAGAAGGTGGCTTGAAGCCTTTTCCCGCAACTGTCAATGAAGTGACCATATTGTGCCAATAGGGACTACTCGCCACATTGAATGGTATGTTATTGAAATACCAAAAATCAGCACATGCCATTTTGGCATGTTCATGCACCTCCTTGTTCCACCCTGTAGCCTCCAATGATCCCTGTGCTCCTGGTGTGTTTCTTGGCACAAAAAAACTTTGTGGGTTGCGTGAAGATGAAGGTGGTGGTGGCATTGGCACTCTAGTCGAACTAGAGGACAAGGGGGGCCTAGCCGATGTGGCTGTGGAGGATGTGCCATGAATGCGAATCCGTGGACCATGAAGAGAGCCCACAATGCCAATAATATCTGCATCCTCATCTGACTCTATCTCCATGTGCTCGACCCCGTGCTCCTGAGTCCCATGGGCATGCGCATGTCCACTAGCACTGGCTATGGATGCTGCTATGGCTTTTTTAGCCCTCTCCCTTTGCATTTTTTTTTCCTCAGCAAGTGAAAGTAGGGCAAGCATCTCTCTTCTAATCTCTTCTTTGGGCTTCTCACAAACCTTGGAATCACGTTGAGGAATGCCTGCTAGATGGTATTTGAGGCGATTTATGCCTCCATGATATGTTTTTTTGCATTCACCGCAAACAACTGTTCCAGGCACTGGCCCTCTGACACCATATTTCCATGTAGGGTCTCTAGCCCCTGCAGGACGAGTGCCTGGAACCCATGATGATGGTGTGCGAGGGGTGGAACTTGATGGGGCGGGGGTGGAACCTGATGCTGAGCATGAACCAGAGCCAGAAGCCATTATAGTGTGTAATGTGTATTCACTGATCAATGATCAATCTACACATTCAAAAATATGTACAACATATTAGTTTTTTAATACAAAAAAAATTTAAAAAACAACCTAAAATCATTAAAACTTCAAAAATCTAGAGCTAAATTTGATTTAAATTGATACAAATGTGTTTAAATGAATTATCAATTAACATTATTAACTAATCTTATCATTCTACACAAAAAATGAACCTAGGTCTGAAAATTTCAAAAAACAGTGAAAAAAATCAGCAAAAATCAACAAAAGATTGTGATGAATCTTGTTTTTTGGATTCTAAATGCAAAAAATTGTTTCTTTGTGCTCTATCATGTCTTTTTTTCAATTTGGAATGAGTATTTTGCAAGAAGAATGAAAGAAAATAATTAATCAAAAACAAAAAACAAAAACAAAAACCCTACCTGTGAATCGAATTTCCCTTCAAAATCCACACAAAATGGCGTTTGAATCCGCTCTCCTCGATGGCAAATCGTTGGAAATGATATCTCCTTGCTTGGGGGGGGTTTTTAGCTCCTCACACAAAGTATCAAGTGATTTTGAAATGAAATGAACTTATTAAAAGACGTCTTCAGCATTTATTCCTGCGCAGGCGAGTTTTTTCATCGGACTCGCGAGTTTTTTTGGCGAGTTTTTGCAAAAAGTATTTTCAAGTTTCGAGTTAACTCTGCACTAAAAACTCGCGAGTTTTTAAAGACTCGCCGAGTTCTCTGCGAGTATGCCAACTATGCCAAGAGTGCTTTGATAGATTTAAGGTGATTATGACTTCATGTCCAGTGTTGGCATTGCCAGACTTTACAAATCCTTTTGAGTTGTATTGTGATGCCTCAGGAGAAGGCATTGGCGCAGTACTCATGCAGGAGCGGCACCCTATTGCTTTCGAGAGTAGGAAGCTTAGGGGACCTAAGAGGGGTTACAACATCTACGACAAGGAAATGTTAGCCATCATGCATGTGTTGGCTAAGTTCAGGCAATATCTGGTGGGCAGCAAATTCAGTGTGCATACAGACCATAATAGCCTGAAACACTTCCTTGGACAGCGAGACTTAAATGAACAATAGGAAATTGTAGTCGTATGATTTTGATATCTCCTTTGTTAAGGGGAAACAAAATGTTGTAGCTGATGCATTTTCTCACAAACCCCAGTTGAATTCTATGGCACAGATATCAGAGGACTGAAGGGACAAGATTATTGCTGAGTATGCCAAGAACCCATGGGCTTCTGATATTGTGGATGGGATAGAGTAAGATAGCAGATACTTCGTTGTGAATGACTTGATCATTTACAAGGGAAGGATTTTCTTGATTCCGGATTCAGAGATGAAGAACATAGTTATGAAAACCTTTCATGATCTTCCTATGGCGGGCCATTCCGGATATTTCAAAACATATAAGCAAGTTCGGGAACAGTTTATTTGGAAAGGGCTTAAGACAAACGTTCTTCAGTATGTTAGAGAGTGCCTTGTTTGTCAGTAGAACAAACAGGAACACACCTATCCTACTGGCTTGCTTCAGCCACTTCCGATTTCAGACAGGAAGTGGGAATGTTTATCGATGGATTTTATCACGGGCTTGTCGAAAGCCCAAGGGAAGGACTGTATTTATGTAGTTGTTGATTGGTTGACAAAATACGCACACTTCTTTCCGATTACTACTACATTTATAGCATCGCAGACTGCAGAGCTCTTCTTCCAAGAGGTATTCAAGTTACATGGTTTGCCTCGGACTATAGTGAGCGATAGAGACAGTTAGTTTATAGTAACTTTTGGCAGGAGTTATTTAGGTTATGTGGGACCGAACTGACTCCTAGTACCAGCTACCATCCATAGACAGATGGATAGACAAAGATCATCAATAAGTGGGTGGAAGGATATCTGCGAAATTATGTAGCTGGACAGCAGAGAGCTTGGGTGAAGTGGATATACCTCTGCGAGTATTGTTATAACTCCACTCACCACATGACCATACAGATGACGCCATTCATGGCACTATATGGGTATGAGGCACCCAACTTCTTGGACTTAGTGCTGAGTGACATTAGAGTGCCCAGTGCAGGAGATATCTTACCAGATAATCAGGATATTATGCGGTCTCTCAGAGATAATATTCAGCGGGCACAGAATCAGCAGAAACAGTATGCTGATTAGAAAAGGGTTGAGCATTCTTTCGCAGTGGGTGACATGGTGTATCTCATGTTGCAACCTTATCGACAGTCCACTCTGAGGAAGAATGGTGCAGAGAAGTTGAAGCCTCGTTATTATGGTCCATTCAAAATTATCAGACGAGTGGACAAGGTTGCATATGAGTTGGATCTACCGGTGGATAGCAGGGTTCATAATGTGTTCCATGTTTCACGCCTGAAGAAGGTGTTGGGTCAGCATGTGGTTCCCTCTCCAGTATTGCCACCCCTTGATGACGAGGGGATGTTTATTCTAGTACTTAAGGCCATCCTCGATGTCGGAGAGAGACACCTTCGGAGGTGGGTTATCAGGGAGTATTTGATAAAATGGAAGGATTTGCCGGTGGAGGATGCTACCTGGGAGTCAGAGGAGATCTTACAGCATCCAGAGCTGAGATTGCTTGAGGACAAGCAATTTTAGGGAGAGCGGATTCTAATGTCCCCTTCCTACACGGTTCATGTGATTGAGGGGTTAGCCTATCATTTCGACCCTCGTAGGCTGACAATTGTGGTTAGAGGGTCTTCTATTATAGTCACCCAGTGGTTAGGGACATTACTCCACTTTCTGATTCAGGTTTGGGCCTTTGCAGATGTTCACAGAGTGATATTTTAGCACTTACTATTTATAGTAAGTGAGGCTATCAAGGCATACTATTTCTGGCAGGGCACCTGGTTTAGTTGGTATTCTCAGACTTGACCCAGTTTGGCAGTTGAATTTGCAAATGGGTGATAATTGGAGCATTTAATGATAATTAATTAATTATTGATATGACTTTATATTATAAAGTCAAATTATAAAATATTAATGATTAAAAGGAATATTATAAAGTTATTAAATGACTTTATAATAAAGTGGGGCCATTATTATTTAATGAGTAATTAATACTCATGGAGAAAGTACGCCCACTTAAGGATTATTTTCCTAAGTCTTAAAAGTTGAAAATTAATCATCATTAAAACATTATTAAATGCTTTTTGGTGAGTCGAGCCTCTTGAAGGGAGTATTTCATATCTCCAAGACAAATCGAACTCATATGTTGATTATTCTAATTTGTCTTTTTTCTCTCTAAGAACTTTGGAGTTTGTGAAGAAACAAGGGTTTCTGCAAATTTGTGCAATTTCAGACTTTGAGGAATGATACCTCTTCAGAGTCAGGCATATTTAGGTTGTGAAAGATCAACTGAAGATTGCTGAATAGGGTGGCTTCATACAGAGGTCATATTTGTGCATCATTTGAGAATAAATTTTCATAGGAAGGAGAGATCAATCAGGGATTGTATTTATCATTGTTCAGGCAACTTTCTTCAGGCCGTACAAATTGCATTTATTGCTGGTTATTAATTCTGAGGCTGTACTATAGCTGCTACAGCCAGGCCATACCCATCTTCAGCTGTGGCGTTTTCTCTTATAGTCAAATCGCCTTCAGTTGTGGACTCCAAACTTGCTCTTGGGAGGTGTCTAGACCATTAGAGACATTGGGTGTCATTTCTAAGGATGAGATTTCAGACATTCAAGCAATATTGAATTTATTATCTGAAGTATTTATTGCTGCAACAAAAAATCAGGTTCTTTCAATAATTTATTGTCTGCCTTTTTGTATGCATGTGTGATTCTCAACATTGTAATTATTCATCAATAATAAGGAAGATATTTGCAGCTGTATTAGACATAGTTTTGCTTCAGTATTATTTAATTTCATTAAAAATTCCATTACCTGGCATTATTCAAAAAAAGAAAAACACAAAAAAATCATATATGTGCAAAAACCATAACAAACTACAAATCATCCAAAACAAACAAAACTCATCAGTATTCAGTATTAGTTTTGGGGTTTAGAGACATCAGGTCTCTGCTCACGCAGAGTTCCAACGGTATTGAACCCTCTTAACTGGCCTTGAGAGGCTATCAGCTATAGGAAGTATGAAACCATATGGAATTGGTGGACTTGGAGTGTCTACGCCTGTCAATCAACCCACGGATGTGCTCGATGTTTTGAAGTGTGTTCTGATCTATGCCTTCCAAAGCGTTCAAGTCAACCTCCAGATGCACTTGATGCAAGTCTGTGTCAGCTATTTTGATGAAATCGTGAATCAAGACCGATTTGGTTTGAATTCAGTTTGAGTGAATTGAATACTGTAATGTCCCCATTTTGGCCATTAGCTCTTTATTTGGTTTTAGCCTATTTCCAGAAACCCGTAGGCTTGTTTGAGGTAAAATTAGGGTTTCCTTCTTCGGAGGTTCTATGGCATTTTAGGGAGTTTACTATTTATAGTAAATTCTATTTTTGGCAGTATGCAGTTTTCAGTCTTCAGGTCTTCATTTTCAGTTGGAGCAATTAAATGAGTTCAAGTTTTGGCTTCTGAAAACTTTATATTGGTGAATTTCATGAATAAAGGCATTAATGTTATAATTTGCAGTTGACCCCCTTGGCCTAGGGAAATAACTTTATGTTGTTCTTAAAAGGTGGACTTGAAGGGGGATGCCTTCATAAGAATTAAATATTATTAAGTCTTTAATGCCTTGGGAAAAGTGGACGCCTTTTCCTTGGAGATATTATTTTAAAATAAAGTTTTAATGTGCCTTGATAAAGTGGACGCCATATTGAGAAGTTAGAAGATTTTTGGAAATTTGAAGAGTCATTGGTGACTCTTGGCGTACCTTCTTGGGAAATTGAAGAGTCTTCTATTCTTCTATAAAATGAAGGCCTTGTTCCAACTTTTATCATCCATGAAATTATCATACTGTTATGCTGTCGAAATGACAATGGACATTTTGCTTCGAGGAAGCTGCCTCCTAGCCTCTTACCAATTTCGTGTTTGAAATACAACACCTAGTTGGATTATTTCTGCTTCTCAAATCAGACTAGCAGATTGAGCATCAAGATTGAAGAATTTCTGAAGTATTTTTACAGTTTTGGTTTACTGTTTCATCTACAGCTGAAGCTGGTTTTTGATTATATCTCTTGGAGTGATTTTAATTCTGTTCTGGGTATTTTGGCAAATCAATTCTTGGTTCAAGGCGCCCCCTTCCACAAAAATTTGGAATTTAATTCCGAGTTTCTGATTTTATCTTGCAAAATCGATTTTTCAAGGAGGCCGTACCATTTGGATGAGCATTGGAATTCGTGCTAAATAATCTGGAGTCTTTGGTGATTGTTTTTGGATTGCATCTTGGGCGCCAAACCTCTAGGAAGCATTTGCAACTGATATCTCGTCATTCGGAGGTAATTTGACCAAGTTATGACCATTTAATGAATTCACAGTTTGCTGGTTTGAATTTCCAGAATTCTGATTTTTATATCAGACTGTTATAGTTCTCAGTTTTTGGTCTTATACTTTAGTTTTGGAGTGTTATATGATTGTAAAAGTTCATACTTCTTGTTCTAAGGTTCATTCTCTATCATTGTAATTTGTAATCTGCAGAGTTTAATTTGTAAAGGTTGAGATTAAGCATTACTAATCCAACCATTTCCAGTTCTGCAATTACTTACTGTTTTGTCATTAAATTACCCCTGGATGGTTTACCGCCAGTGTGGATAATTTGATTTGTAACACTCTTGTACCCACTTTCTTAGTGAAGAATCCCCACAGCTCTGTGGATGCCCGCCGCAGCGGATGAATTGTTTTAATTGTAATCTTTTCCCCCCACTGTTTGGTGGTAGTGTGGAAATGCTCTTCATGGCTGGTTAACCGCCTATCAGTTTCTAGTTTTCAATTCAACACTCCGTCATATGTTAGCACCTCGCCCTCAGTGGGATCTTGAGTGCACATTCTTGACGTTGAGTAGTTTTCTTTCAAGTATTTTCATTTAACTCCTCCGCCATATGACAACACCTATCCCTCATTGGGGTTGAGTGTGCATTCTTGGTGTGAGTTCATTTCAAGTTCAGTTTTCTTTTTAGAGCTAACACTAACCGAGTTGCTTAAGTGCTGGTTATGTGTGTTATTTCATCGAAAAAATTGGTTAGCATATTTCAAATACTGAAAAACTAGACTGTTGACTGTAAACACGGATATATTCCTTCCACCTTTCCGGTGAGGCTAAAAATAGCTTCTATTGAGTCTACAAATACCCTGTCGAGGGGCAATTTTTATGAAAAAAAAAAATGAAACATGGGTCTTGTAGAGAATATCATTTTAAACAAACCCACAATGTCAAAAATTCGAAAAAGTGATATTTCCCTTGACATGCAATGACTTCTTGGAGTAGAAGCTACAGGGGGGCAGCGAGGGCTTTAGTAGCTTTTTGCTCTCAAAAAATTCTAGCACATGGGTTTTGTTGATGCTTGAGAGTTAAACAAACCTAGTTTCTCTGTTTTTTTCAAATGATGACTTTTTTTAGAAACCCTAAAAATAGGGGGCGACATAGCAATTTTCTCGGAAAATTTTGGAAGATGGGTTTTGTTGCCAATACTTTGCTAAACATACCCAAAAAGTCAAATTTGTGAAAAAACGTCGTTTACTTAGATATGCAAGAGAAAACCTAAGACAAAGATAGAAGAAATGTGAGGGTGAGAAGACCGAAGTTATAAACTGCCTCTTTAAATCTTCAAGAAAACGCCTCTGTATAAACCCAATTTGATTAATTCTTGGCAAGAACATACTGGAAAGATGTAGTGTGGAAAATTATTCCTCTATGCAACCTAAGCCTAGAACTGTGAAGAACACTAAAAATGGCCTCCGTTAGATCCTTCAAATGGCTTCTAGAGAGAAAATAGCTGATTTTAGCTTCAACCTATAAAAAATTGTAATGTCCCCTTCGAGCTAGCCACTCAGGATGCCGCTTTGCCTTTTTATTTCCCAAAGGCAAGTGTTGAAAATAGGGAATCATTTATTTAATTATTTAATTATCACCTAGGTTTCAATTTAATCTTCTCAGGTGATGTTAAGTAATTAATTAAATCAATTTTGTAAAGTGACTTTATGAAATGTTATAAAAGTGACAATGAAATATTTCATAAAAAAAGAAACTATACAAAAGTCACTTTATTTTTGAATGGAAAATACAAAAGCGAGAAAGGAAGAAACATTCGATACCTTTTTGAATGCATATTTTTCACGGGAAGAACTCAAGCTACCTGGCGTAGGGTTTGATGACCTTACCTCCAATTTCGGATGTGAAACTATCATCCCTAGTTGGAAATAATCGAAGATTTTGGGAAGGTGAAAGCAAGCTTCATTTCTGGTTTTCGTGGCTATCATATTTTGAAGTGGTGTTTCTTCAAATGGACAAATGTGGAGTTCATTACACTCTCTTGAAATCCGTATCAGCTTGAGGAAGCCCTAGGAGCAACCTTTTCATAGTATGGGATTGTTTTTGGAGTTGTGGAAGCGAATATTTTGAGGAGATTTTTGTTAGACGCGATTTTTTGAAGAAAACAACTCAGCATTCAACAATACTCAGACTCGTGGTTATCTTTGGTTGTTTTAGACGGGTTCTCTCAGCTGGTCGCCCTTTTATTTATGAGAATCGATGGGTTGTGAGGAGTGACTCTAACTGTTGGTGCAACCTGTGCATTATTGAGGTTGTTTCCTTTACCTGCCTTACTGTATGAAAACGTCAGGGTGTATGCTGAAGTTTAGTGCAGATTCTGAGGGAAACAACATCAACTAGAACCCAATCTTAGCTCAAGACAGAGTCTCTTTCAGGTCTAGGCATTTTTCTTATCATTCTTGATTGTAATCTGGTTTTAGAACATAATATGCTTGAAAGGGAAGGTTAGGGATTGCTATAACAAAAATCTGGGTTAGTGGGTTGTGTTTCAATGTGAACAAACTCAGAAATTACCAACAAATTTATAGTTATAGTAGTTTTATTAGTGCTGCACCTCATAAGAAGTTGTGCGATTTACAATCCAGGTGTGAGGGCACTAAAACTGTATAACTTCCTTGCGTTCAGTCATTGAATGAGTCTTATTAAATGCCATTGCTGATAATCGACTTGAAAGCACTGTAGAGTCATGTTAGTTGTATTTATGCATCAACTATGGGATATTTTCTAAGTCTGAACATACAGTCCTGTTATTGTAATTTAGAGACTATCTTCTACAATGAAAATCATGCCCAACTTTTGAATGAAATCCCATATGAGTATACACCATTTTAAGTGACAAATTTGTTTGTATATGGATGCTCTTTGCCCAGAAAGACTAGGGAAATAGGATTGAGTTTGCTTGTCCAAAAACCATATTGTTTCAGTTCAGCCCATAAGCACAAAACCTCAGAATTGAATGACAACTTATGTTTGATATCATCATTGGTACTAAAACTAAACTCAAAAATCATTTATCGGTTTATGCATTCTACTTATTGAACTATTCACTATTTATCCAAAAAAAAGTTGAGTTCAACTTGTCTCAAGGAAACAACATCCAAAACAAAAAAAAATATTGTTGGACACCCACAACCGGAAAGGCTCTTTACATTGGTATTAGAGCTAGCATTCCTACTAGCCTATGTGTTAGAATTGGGTTATGAACGAGGACATCCCAGATATCAACCCACTTGACATCCATTATAGAAGATTGAGAAGAGAGTTGGGACCACTTGAATTCATGGGAGATAGAGGAGAAATACCCGAGGGCAACACCTAGCATATTTTGAATGACCTAGCTAGAGGTCAACATGAAATAGCGCAACAAATAGCACAACTTGTACAACAACTTGCTGGTGGTCGAAACAATAACAATGGTAATAATAGCAATAATGGGTAACTTAGCTAAGATCAATGCTAGGGCAGCTAGCAGGGTGACACCGAGGCCTCTCATGCCTCAATTCTTGGGAGAACATGATGCTGCAAACCAGGGGCAGCAAGTTCAAGATGAGGGCTTTGCAGAATATTTCGGACAGTACCAAACTTTAGGAGATGAATTTCATGCTGCAATGTCGTTAGGATATTTTTGCACTATCAAATATAGAATTAGGCCAAGAAACAACAACAGAGGGCAGCAAAACTAGGATCTACAGCGGAAGGTGGGGAAACTTTCAATCCCTTCCTTTGACGGGACTAGTAAATGTACAGTTAGAGCTTGGGTTCAGAATTGGACACTTACTTCCAACTCAACCCTATGTTGGAGACCGAAGCCATTAAGTATGCTACGCTACATTTGGACGGGGAAGCACATGAATGGTGGTACCATGGACTAGTCACTTTAGGGCATGCCATTATCACATCCTATTTGGAGTTCACACAAAAACTAATGGACAAATTTGATTAGAAGGATCCCGAACTTCATTTTAGGGAATTAGCACAACTTAAGTAGACTGCCTCAGTTGATACATACATTTCAGAGTTTCAACAGTTGGCAGTCATGGTGATAGATATATCGGAGCAGAGGTTGGTTATGCTCTTCATTGAGGGTCTATCCGAACCACTCGTGGGTGGATCAAGGCTTTCAAATCCGATACCCTACAGGATGCGATCACTAGAGCTAGAGACATGGAGTACTCCACTGCTAGCAACAAAACCCCTACTAAACCCCTCATTCCTCAAAAAAACAAGGGAAAGAAGCCTTTCCAGAAGAAGGGAAACAAGCAAAGTGATCTAGATGAGGAGTACCGCAAGGAATGCAAAATAAAGGGAATATGTTACCATTGCAAGGAACACTGGAAATCTAGACACTGTTTCCTAGGTAAAGGCAAGGTTCATCTCATTGAGGTCATATCAGAGGACGAGAGTAGTGATGATGAGGAATTGCAAGACGATGGTGACAACAGTTCAGATGATGAACAACCCTAGGAGAAGGGCAAGAGTAGTACCATTGCTACTATTTTTGGCACACCTAGATTCAACTCCTTTAGAGTTAGAGGTGTTGAATAGGGCCAGCGCATAGCAGTGTTGATTGATATTGGGGCCACCAACAACTTCATCGAGGTGGCCCTAGTAGCAAGGCAAAAGCTACCAACATAGGACTTTGAGGGATTTAATGTGATGGTGGCAAATGGTTATAACATGACAAGCACTCGAAGGGTTCCACAGTTGCCTATCACCTTGGGCAATTACACAGTCACAGATGACTTCTATGTGGTGGATTTGGGTGACACTCATGCTATACTTGGAGTTCAGTGGTTACATTCATTAGGGAAATATTCCAAGAACTTTCAGACCATGGAACTTAAGTTCAGGATAGTATATGGGCAATGTGTAGTGCTCAGAGACATGGCTACTTGATCAACCAGGGTTGTGTTTGCTAGACGCATGGAGAGCATTTTCCGACATGATGATATAGCTTGGGCAGCAGAGTGTTTGATCACCACTAAGGAGGCTATAGATTCAAGGCAGCCATATCACATTGACATTCAGGAGCTTCTTGGTAAGCATGATAGGGTGTTTGGAGAGATACCTCAAGGGAGGCCACCTGATAGGGGTTTTGAGCATACCATTGAGTTGGAGGAGGGGGCCAAACCAGTCATCACCACCCCCTATCATCATCCTAAGAAATTCAAGGATGAGATTGAGAAAGCAATCAAGGAATTGCTTGAGATGGGACACATTAGACCGAGCTCCAGTCCATTTACTTCTTCGGTGGTCCTGGTAAAGAAGAAAGATGGAACCATGCGGATGTGCATTGACTACCGAGCTCTCAATAAGAAAACCATTAAGAACAAGTACCCATACCCAGGATAGATGAGTTGTTGGATGAACTTCATGGGGCAGTGTACTTTTTGAAGATTGATCTTCGTTTAGGGTACCATCAAATCAGAGTCAGAGAGCAGGACATACACAAAACAACATTTCGTTGTCACTATGGGCACTATGAGTTCCTGGTCATGCCATTTGGGTTGACAAATGCACCTGCCACATTTCTTTCCTGCATGAATCATATATTCAATAAGCAGTTGCGTAAATTTTTGTTAATGTTCTTTGATGACTTGCTCATATATAGCAAGACTTGGGAGGAGCATTTAAGGCAACTTGATGAGATCTTGACTATCATGGAGGAGCAGTCACTCTACGCTAAGGCTTCAAAATGTGAGTTTGGCCGTAGAGAGATATTGTATTTGGAGCATGTGATCAGTGCTGATGGAGTGCAGGTCCATCAGGAGAAGATACAGACGATACTTGATTGGCCACCACCTAGGACACTCACAGAGTTGTGAGGCTTCTTTGGATTGTGCAGTTATTACAAGTGGTTTGTGAGGGGATTTTCATAGTTGGGAGCACCTTTGACAGATTTGACCAAGAGAGGTTCATTCAGTTGGTCAGAGGAGGCACAATGGGCTTTTGATAAGCTGAAGGAGGTGATGAGTAGTTGTCTAGTATTGGCACTTCCAGATTTCACATAGCTGTTTGTTCTTGAGTGTGATGCCTCGAGTGAGGGCATAGGAGCAATGTTGATGCAGAACAGACACCCCATAGCTTTTGAGAGCCGTAAGTTGAGGGGACCAAAGAGACTATACTCCATCTACGATAAGGAGATGCTCGCCATTATGCATGCTTTGGCAAAATTTGGACAATATCTAGTTGGAGGGAAGTTTGTGGTAAGGACCGACCACAATAGTCTCAGATACTTCTTGGAGCTGAGGGATTTGAATGAGAGACAACAAAAGTGGGTCAGCAAGATTGTAAGAATCCTGGTGATTCTCAACCCCGAAACCCTAACTGAATTGCTGATTTTTGAGAGTTTTGTGTATTTTGAATTTTTTTGTGGTTTTTGCATTAATATGAAAAGCTGCGATTTTATCCTAAATTGCTTAAAATTCCAAAATAAATGCTAAGACAACAAAATTGCTTGGAAAATGCTCAGATCATAGGGGCGCACCAATTTATTGATTTTTCAGAGCATTTACAATATTAAAAAATGATATACAAATGAAATATGGCTTTATTTCTAAAGAACCTGATTGCTGTTGCAGCAAGATGAAAGAATGAAGAAGGTTGAGCGGCTAGCATGAATCTCCAGCACAGAACCACGAGAAATCTCCAAAAACCCGAGGCGCATTGGATCCCTCTGTCAGTAGTTGAAAATTGAAGGCATTTCTTCTAGAAAAGAAAAGTACGGCCCTGCAAGTACAGAACTGTACGGCCCAGCTGCTGTCATAAATATGGTACGGCTTTATTGGTAATGGTGCCAGAACTCTGTGAAAATAACTCTGTGAAGTCGCCTCAAATGCTAGATGGATATTCTCTGATAAACCCTGCCTGAATCAATCAGTAAGCTCAGTCTGTAACCTCTGTGTGAAGTCACCAAGAAGACAATCTTCAACTGGTATTGCACAGTCTCAGTATGCCAGATTCTGAAGAGGTATCGTTCTCCAAAATCGATTCGTCTGCCGAAACCCTAGGTTTTGCAAACTCCAATGCTCAGAGCAAAATAGAAGACAAATTTGAATAACATATCATAATGGTTTGATTTGTCTTCACTGTGAATATATAGCTCCTCATAAAATTTCAACCCAAATCCTCCTTTTAATAATCACTTAAATAAATGATTAAATTCGCTCTTAAGACTTAGGAGAAATAATAATAATTAATTGGCGCCTCATTAATGAATAATAAATATTCATTAAATCAAATAACTCACTTTATTATAAAGTATAATAAATACTTTATAATACGCCCTTTTAATTAAATATTTAAATAATTAATAAAGTGACTTTAATATAAAGTCAAAAGTATTAATTATTCATTAAACCATTAAATACTCCATAATTTCTCCGTCTGACTGTCAAACTGATGAACTGGGTCGACTCTGAGCTAAACAGCTGAACCAGGTGCCTTGCCCAAAATAGCAGCTTCCGCCAGTCTGACTTTCTAAAAATAGAAAGTCTTTGAAAAACCACTCTGAATGATTCTGCGAAGGCGTCTAACCTCAAACAATCAGAATATCCCAAGCTACGTATCGAGTAATCGCCTTTATGATCCTTCCACACACTGGCCAGCCTACGCGATCGAAATAATAGGCTAACCACATGACCAGTTGCGCTGACTAGGATGGGGACATCACAGTCCACCCTCCCTGAAATTGCTTGTCCTCAAGCAATCTCAACTCTGGATGCTGTAAAATATCCTCTGATTCCCACATAGCATCCTCAACTGGCAAATCTCTCCACTTGATCAGGTATTCCCTGATCACCCGCCTCCGAAGGTGTCTCTCTCTCATCTCGAGGATGGCCTCAGGCACTAATATCAATTTCCCCTCGTCATCAAGGGGTGGCAGAACTGGAGAGGGTATCACATGCTGACCCAATGCCTTCTTCAAGCTAGAAACGTGAAACACATTGTGAACCCTGCTATCTGTTGGCAAGTCCAACTCATAAGCAACCTCGCCCACTCGTCGGATAACACGAAATGGACCATAGTAGCGAGGCTTCAACTTCTCTGCCCCACTCTTCCGCAGAGTAGACTGACGATACGGCTGCAACATAAGGTACACCATATCACCCACATCAAAAGTACGCTCAACCCTCTTCTGATCAGCATACTGCTTCTGCTGATTCTGTGCCCTCTGGATATTGTCTCGTAGAGACCTCAAAATGTCCTGCTGACTCTGCATCATATCCCCCGCGACTGCAAGACTCGGCTATATCTACC